>OZ005656.1:237206640-237676640 GCA_963930645.1 Salticus scenicus
AACTTGCGTATTTTACCAGATTCGCCAAGGGAGTTTTAGTACAAGCGCGGTTAAAGGGAAAGATGTAATTAGCTAAACGTATAAAAAGAATGAAGGTATCGTGCTCGGAGAGATGGAGGTGGATTAGGTGTGCTGAAGGTGGTGAAGGAGCTTCTATCCTGAAGTATATTTTGGCCACGAGTGCGTCTGGGATAAATTCACCTGTTCGAGAGATCACCAAGATAATCGTTAGTTTTCATCTTATATGGATAATATAATATCGTTTATTGTTATATAGTAAGATTATTCAGCCGCCTATTTTATTAGCTAATGAAAGTATCTAGTATTTATAATTATACGAGGAAGTTAGAATATTTATGTGTTTTCAAAAGTCGTTTAGTAAAGTAGTCCCGTGCTCCCTTGAATTGATATTTAATTAAATATAATATTCAATTTTATATTTGTCTCTGTGAATTACTTTCTGTGAACTACTTTATTAAGTATGACGTTTGTACACAAGCCGACAACTTTACACATATACATAGAAACGAATGCATACGTTCAAAAATACAAACAGAGAGCAAAGAAGAAATTAAATAAGTAAATAAATAGAATGCATGAAAAATGAAGTACAACAGCAGAATAAAATATACAGATTATAAAAGTACAGCAATAACATAGTTAATAAAGTTGCAAAAGGCCGCAATCCTAAGTTGCAGGAGCATAAGTTTCAAGAGCGTAAGAAAAGTATGAGATAGACCGTATATTTTCAGATAGCATCTTAAATTCTCATGACCAGTAAGAAATACAGTAATTTTAAAATTACAAAAGAAGTGTTTGTTTTTGAGTCTGTCTTAAACTGAAAGAAATGGTAATTTCTTCTGAGCAGTTATCATAGCGTTCTGGTATTGTTCATTCCATTCTCCAATGACTTTCTTATAACTTTGATTTTTGAGGAAAGATTTGGATAATGACAAAGGGTGAATCATAAAAACTTTACTATCTTGTTTAGCAAACCAATCAGCTCTTTAATTTCTACAAAATCCAGTCTGTCTTCGTACATGTGTAAAGGCAACGTTCACCCCTTTCAGTTCAATATCAAAAAGGAGAGATTGGGAAAGAACAATCAGCTTGTTGTACGACAGGATATTCATAACTGCGAAAAGTTAGGAAGACGAATCCGAACACACCAAGAATTTTGAGGAGAGTTTACGATGATTGTAAACATAGATGTTTAATTCATAGAGACATACAAGTTCTGCTTGGAAAAAACTGTATTCAGCAGGAAGTCTAAACAATTTACGCTCTAATTTCTGAATGATATATTAAAAAAAAAAAAAAAAAAACGCAAAACAGACTTGATTATAAGTATTTCTGCCATCAGTGTAACACACAAATTTAAAATCATTTTCGATATCATAGTCGTAGGGCTTAAATTTAATCGGAGAGCGATATGCAGGATGAGGAAGATCAACAATCGGTACATAGTTATCAGGTATCATGTTACTAATGGAAGTCTTAGAGTATTTATCATTTAGATTGAGAATATCAATCGGTGGAAATCTCGTAATTGTAAAACAAGCTTCATAGCTAATGGACGACTAGAATGAGGCGGAGCTTCCATTGTTTGTAATGGAAAAGCTGCGCTATGATTGACTATATCCCATTATTTGTGCGCTAAATTAAGACTTCTATAGGTTAAATGAAAGAAAATCGTTATCATGACGTGAAATGGCGTCAGGAAGTCAAGTCGTCAATTGTTCTATTACCTTGTGCAATTCTAAGTATAATCCTTCTTTGGACTCTGCGAAGAATGCGCAAATTTGTCTTTTTTTGCGAAGCAGTGCCGCAGACTCTAGAGGCATAACAATGAAAGGGGACAATACTTTGTTTGCATATCATGCCAATTACCTTTGATTTCAGTCCGAAGGTGTTACATGAGACACGGTAAAGGCAACGTAGGACATGTTCACACTTTTTTGAAAGATATACAACATGTCTCTTCCGTGTAAATTTGCTATCGATGACGATTCATAGATATTCAGTTTTCCAGACAATTTCAATCTGTGTTTTGACCATGTATAAATTGTAATTAATATAGTCCTTGTTCTTTTTCTGAAAAAAAAACAAAAAAAAAACATAACTTTTGATTAATTATGGTTAAATTATATATCGATAGGCCTGCACTCATCAGACTTCTTAGATCTACTAAAGAGCTTCCTATATTTCTTACGCAATGAACTAATCTCAGAAAAACACCAAAGAACGTACATTGTGGAGCTAGTGATCGTAAGCTTACATTCACTATGATAAAAATTGAGAATGATCTGTTACAGCTGGTCGACAGTCAATTCGATATCATCAGTAGAGTTGAACTTACCAGAAAAGGTAGAAAGTCCTCATCTGAGAATCTTTTCAAAATAACCCAAGTCAGTAGACCTTTCCTCCTTTCTACCTTTACATGATAGAGGCCTTTAACTAAAAAAAGTGATCAGTTGGTGATCAGAAGCAGTAACTGCATCAGAAATCTTCCAATCAGAAATGCACTCAAAGCATAAAGTGTTACACAGAGTCAGATCAATAACCTCTCTTTTATTAACAGTAACAAAAGTAGGTTCGTTGCCTCTGTTAAGGATACACAAGCTGTAGAATAAAATGTGATCTATCAGCACATCCCCAAGCTTGTTGCAATCACTAGTTCCCCAGAAAGTGTGGGGAGCATTTGCATCACAGCCGAAGATGAGCCTAAAACCTGAACAATAATAAATGAAAGCAGCCTTAGCCAAATCAGTCAAAGGGCCTGTCTCCTCAAAAGGAAGATAGGCAGAAACAATAGACAAAATCATCATTAGTAACCCCGTCCTTCTGTTTAACCTTAACCCCAAACATATCCTTATTCAGGAAGTTGACAAGGTTAAGGGCATTAAGTTCAGATCTAGCAATAATGAAAGCCCTGAGTGGATCACAGAAGCTGTCATAGAGAATATTGAAACCCTTAGTGCTAAGACCAACGAATTTACCACCACGTTTCCAAGGCTCCTGAATAAGAGCAATATCGAATTCTCCATGAGCCAGCCTCTTAGGCATAGTTACTGTCTATTTGAGTGACGGGATAAAACTTCCTTTTTAATATTTTCCAGTTGCGCAGTTAGTATGCGCTGCAGCGTCATATGCTCATTCGATGGCGCTCAAATTTTAAAATTTTGCATTTTCCATCGAAACCTGCATTCATGTCAATTTGCCTCCAACTTCCATTACTCCTTCTTGGTGCTCCTTATAGTCCAAGAGTGTATATATATGCAATATATATAAATATATATATATATATATATATACTGAACATTTCCAATTTTTGTCCAGAAAGAAAAAAAAAACATTCAAAGTTATGAATTTATTTATTTATTCAACGTAGTCTTTCTGAAGTCTGACACACACTTTACAACGTTGTTATATTATTTTTAGACTATTAAGATAAAATACATTTGGTTGTTTCGGAAATCAGCTTTCAACTGCAATTTGGGCGTTAAAATGGCGTTAAACGTTTGTCCCTTCAAGTGTTAAATTAGGAAAAAGAAAATAATAAGAAGGGGCTAGGCCAGGTGAATAGAGATGATGGTGGACCAGTTCGAAACGCAGGGTGTTCAATTGAGACATAGCATTGTTCGAAATGTGCATAGTTGCATCGTCATGTAAAAGCACGATTCCGTGGGTAAACTTCCCACAGCGTTTTTTCCGTATTGATCCTTTTAGCTGGTTATGAAGATTAGCTTAATACTCTCCAGTTATACAAGATGTTAAGGTAAGTAGAATGCCTTATTTCTCTCAGAAAACGGACGCAATGGCATTTTTGCCGATTTCTTGCTGTAGAATTTCTTTAGTCGCATGGAACCTCTGTGACGTTTTTCTTTGGTTTATTCAGTTGCTCCAGCTTCAAGGGGATCCATGAATCGTCTTCTCTATCTACTTAGAATTAAAGTCCTGTGAAGGCTTCAAAATGAGCCAAAATGGCTTTAAATTTTTTCAACCTTCGTCTGACCATTGTTCAAGCATTTATGTTCCTACATCGCTCAAAGCTTGTGCATGGCTAAAGTATATTTAATAATAAACCCAACTCTTTCCCTTTAGTTTTCCAGAGATTCAGCTATCCTTTTGATGGATAATCCCCAATCTTCAAAAATTAATTCATGGACTGTTACAGTCTCAGGTGCTGGTGGAGGACGCCCAATGAAGCTTTCGTCTTCAACGTTGAAATGCCCAGTCTTGAAACGTGATACCCAGTATTTCATAGTGCTATACCAAGTGTTTATGACATAAACGTGTGAATGTCCTTTGCTGGCCATTCCTGGAGCAGAAAATATTTCGTGACTGCTCCTAGTCCTGTAACGAAGTAAAATTTTCTTTTACCTCTACCATTTCACCTTCTACCTGAAAAAAAAAGTTATAAAAATCAAATTGACTTAATTTTTGTAGAGTTCCTAACAACATATTAGGCTTTCATTTGCTACCAAACTTATTCTTCTATTTCAACTCGAAGGGGGGCAAAGCCAGGCACATTTCAGCCCCCTCGTATATGTATATATATATATATATATATATATATATATATATATATATATATTATAAAAGTAAAAATTAAGTATGCAGTCATAATAGTTAAAATTGTATGTGCTACTTGCATGTGATATGCTGTACTAAATATTGTATTGTACTAATTATTTTATTGCATAAGTACTTGGAGGACGAATGTTCATATGGAAACTTTGTAAAATTTTAATTTATAACGTTAGCGCACGCCCGGCAACAGGTGATTGCACCACAGAACTTATCTTAATATGTTTCAGCTGTTTACCTCATGAACTCTAAATGGACTTTATCGACCAGAATCAATTCAAACTAAGAACTTTTCTCTCAATTATTATTTTAACCTCTCTCGCCCTTTGTCGGTCTTGGGATACAAGCCTGGCGAAACTTTGTATTTTTTTTTTTTTTATTTATCTTATTTTATTTTTCAATAAATCTCGGAGTAGTCCCCTTTGTCTCGACATTGAATCGCTCAACATCGCTCTAATAGCGATGAGCGGGGGCTGCTCCCTGTTAAATTTATAAAGTTGCCGATTTTCTCTCATTCGGTGCACGATTATTCTAAATGAACCTTTTTTTCAAATTTGCCGTATTCACCAAATCAGAAACAGTGTTGAAATTTCATGTTATATAGCCAATAATAAAAAGCGATTATTAAAAATTTAACTGTGATTTAATTTTTTCCAAAATTATTGAAGTTATATTTAAATATTTATGAAAATTAATTTCAGATCGAATTTATCAAATTCGCCAATGATTTATTTATTGGAGAAAGTTTAAGTACCCCAAATTTATTATTATTATTATTATTTTATGTACGTGAATCTGATTATGTTAATAGAAATGTACCGTATTCTCTTAGGTTTCAATTTATTAACCTTTTATATTATTTTTAGTATTATTAATTTTATAAATATTATTAAAAAAATGTATATGCTTTTAAACTTTTTTTTTTTTTTTTTTTTTTTTTTTTTTACGTTTTCTTAATTTGCTAAATGATTTGACCATACTATGGCTGTTTGTAGTGATCACCTATAAACAAAACCGCCAAATATCCATGCAGTCGTTCTTACGTAGAACTACATCTATTCTTAAAAAATGTTTTCCTTGTTAAAAAAAAAAAAAAAAAAAAAAAAAAAAAAAAACGAAAAATTTTAAAGAATTTTCAATATACATATATATGCTTTCCAACCATCTCATTAATAACCGTACAATAGTTAACGCTCCTCTGAAAAAACGCCCTTTTTCTCACACCATTATATTTTTAGAGATATCCTCTCCAAATGTTGTTACGATTAAATAAGATTAAAATTACTCTAAAAAATTATTGGTGTGAAAAAAAAAATAAATAAATAAATAAACAAAGGCGGGTACTAAAAATTGTACGTTTCATAATGAGATGGTTGGCAAGTATGTATATATATTCAGTAATGTCGTCAGTTCTAGCGTTGGTTTTGGAAAACGTCACCTTTTATTATTAAGAAATGCACAAATTAAAATATTTTCTACCTGACAAAATATAATTTAGAAGTCTTCCAACGAAATTTAAATATCTCCGCAAAGTTACTTTCCTGAAACTGTACACTCAGATAATTATAATCGCCCATGCGTTAATTAAACAATTCATAATTTTGAGAGTAAACAAACGAGATTTTATGCAAATTCAAAATCCATATGTTATAACCGCAAGCTTATGCTTTCACTAAACACAGAATTTAACAGAGAATCATAATTTTCTAAATGACTAAGTACCTTTCTATTTGCGTTGTGCTTTGTGTATCAGAAATTAAAGAGTGTTTAAATTTAATTAACATATATTTGATACTTTTAGTTCATTAACTGCAATTAACAATTTTGCTGTTATTGGTACTGCCGTTAAAGTTTATTAAAGTGAATATATAACATTTATTCAGTAATTCGTTTATTTAAAACTTTTCTTGAAATTAATTAAAACAGAAATATAATTTCAGCTTGTTTTAATTACTCGCTTTAACAAAGAACTCATTTTAACATTTTAACAAATTGAACTATTATGAAAAAAAAAATATCATGCATATGATTGAGACTAGTTACAGTCGTATTTTTAAATAATGATTTTTTTTTTCTGTGTCTTTTGGATCATCCGGTAGATTAAACTTTTCACTCAGATTTATTTCCTGTAAAAATAAAAAATATATATATACTCTTCATTATATAGTTATTTTCCATTGGGATAAAATTTACTGTTTTATTCAGGCACATTATGTGACGTTTAATTAAAGGATGTCAAACTGAGTCGTGAATTGTCAATTTCCTTCAACAAAGCACATGTAGATTTCAATTTACATTCAAATACATTCACTCAAAAAAGAATTTTAGATTTATGATGATTTAGATTTTTTTTCCTTAGTATGATATATTCTGTATTTCTAAGGTACATTATGTAATATTTTAGTAAAGAACCTTCAACTGTATAATGAATTGTTAAATTTGTTAAAAAAACACATACTGGTTACAATTTATACTCAGTTACATTTTATCTAAAAAATAAATACAAGATTCCTCATTATAGAGTTATTTTCAATTAGGACACAATTTTCTGTATTACTCAAGTACATTATATTGCATTTAATTAATGAATCTCAAGTTGTTTCACGAAGCGTGAAATTCTTTCAAGGGAGCACATACATATTACAGTTTATTTTCATATAAAGTTTCTCTTTAAAAACAATATTTATGATTATTTAGATATGCTCGAATAATACGTATTTATTATACATATTGCATGATAATTCATTAGTTTGTAACATATTATCATAACTATAAGAGATTTTGTAGTAAATATTAATAATATAAACTAATTTTTCACAAATTAAATGGTTTGTATATGTAACCTAAGTCACATGAAACCGCATATGAATTGATATATCTCAAACCTAAATCTGGACACGCTCAGTTACGCTAATGACTTCTATGAACAATTGCATTTTTCTGTCAACAAATAAATAAATAAATAAATAAAAACAAAGTAAGAGAACGATTAACGAAATCATTTGATAATGAAGATGTTATTTCATGTCGGTACCAGATATTCAGTTACTCGTTTCTTGAAATAAAGTTAAATAAAATGAACTTACTATTATTTCTGTTCACCTGAAGTACAATTTTCTGTGTTATCAACACATTTAGTTACATTGTCATGATATCTATAAATGTAGAACAAGATATTTTTAGTTGATAAAAAGTGTTAAAAAGGCAATATGATATTTGTAACAAGAGTTCAGTTGGTACTATGATACTCCCATTAATTTCCTATAGTTTATTATAACTTAGAAACGTAGATATTTCTACTCTCTAGATTAAAGGTTTTGATGCATGAAAGTTTTGATACACCTGTCAATAGAAAATGCTGATAAAATTAGGACGTGCGGCAAGTGTAAAACAAAATACCCCCCCCCCCTTTTTTTTTTAATGACTGCTTACGAGTCTCCGACTTCCATCTAAATCATCCATGACATGTGTTACAGAGAATTAATTCACCTTATTGCACCTAAAATGAACTTCACAAACTATTCTCATACCCTTTCAAATTCAAAAATATCTTCAGTGTTTCGTAAGCATTTCCAGTGTTCAGTTCCAGACTGAAAAATTTGTCAGATTTTTTTCTCTTATTTCAAAATTTTAATCTTTCGGAAAAATCCAAGTTCAACACTGAAAACTTCTACAACTAATCAAAATATTTGTTCAGTTAAATTGCGTTTTTTTTTTTTGTTTTTGTTAATTTTTGTGCGTTATATCATTTTACATAATCAATTTTTAATTATTGATAGTAAAATTGTGAATTCTAGGTTAATTCAAACTGATTTCATTTCATGTTTTGCTATAAACATTTAATTATTATTATTTATTTATTTATATTTATTTATTTATTTTTTGAGGGCTATTTCACTCAACTTTTCTATACTTTTTAAAAACATTGAACAGTTTTCATGATTGACAGACTTTGTTTTAATTATTTTATTTTAATTAATATACATAAATGCCGCATAAATAGCTGGTACATATAAGTAAAAGTGTTGTAATATTATGAAAAACATTAGTATTGATGACAACTCCAGAAAATTTTATTTAAATAATAGTCGTTAACCTTTTTAAAATATTTTATACATATTCCTAGAATCAGAATTACAGTAGAAAATGGTAGATGTATTTTAAAATAAAAATTTAAGAAATTAAAATTTAGGTTTATTTATAATGAGGCGAACAAGTTAGAAATACGATGCAAGTATATTTACTGACTTTTCGCTCAGAAACTAAAGTTAATTCATGCGTAATATTTAAACAAGAGAATTTTACATCTGGCATGCAAATAACCTTGCATAAATGAATTTACCTGTCATGTTAAGAAGAAATCACTTAGAATAGTTTAAGGGTGAATGCTTTTAATTTTGTTACAGTAGCCAACCCAGAATTATATATATAATAAATTTTCAAATTTTGAGAATTCATATACATTATAATAATTATTTTTATTTCTTTCGATCCAAAAGTGTCAGTAAAATTTTAGAAATATAAAGGAAAATATTTCTTTTTAAAGAAATTACTACTGTTCATATTCTTGTAATATCTATATATTAATTTGGAACGTGTTTTTGTCTGTCTCCAGTAAATCGAGAGAACGGCTAGGTGTAAAAATTTGGTTGAGGTGTTTAAAGAAAGGTCTTGGTCTGTAGATGTGTTATGAAAAGAGAAATATATAAAAAGTCGAACGGTCCCCCCCCCCTGGGGGCAGGGGTTAAAAACACGTTTACGAGTTTAACCCAGCTCCAAATTACTTCACGGTGAAGAAATTGTACATGGGGGGACTAGACTCGAATACTAAAAAAACGATAACTCCGATTTTTGAATTTTCAATTTTAAAGGGGGAAAAAGGGAGGAAGTAGATTTGAAAGGGGGGGGGATTAGTTTGAGAGGGAAATCCGTTCTAGACCCACACATGTAGCACCTCATTTTAAAGGTCTTGAAATTTCATGTCGATTGGGGATGTTTGTATACAATATAGGGCGCCTTCCGGTGGTGAAAAATGGAACTAGGCTAATTTGTTGTAGACCCTATCATGTTACACCTTATTTTAAAGGTCTTCGTATTTCCTGACGGTTGGTGATGTTCGTACAGAACACACTGTGCCCCCTGGTGGTGGAAAATGCAACTAAAGGATTTTCCAGTTGACGCCACCACGTGACATCTTATTTGAAATGTCTTGGAAATTCAAGGCGATTGGTGATAAAGGTCTTGAAATTTCATGTTGATTGGGGATTTTTGTATACAATATAGTGCGCCCCCTGGTGGTGAAAAATGGAAGTAGGTGATTTTGCAGTAGACCCTATCATGTTACATATCATTTTAAAGGTCTTGGTATTTCTTGACCGTTGGTGATGTTCGTACAGAACACACTGTGCCCCTGGTGGTAGAAAGTGCAACTAAAGGATTTTGCAGTAGATACAACCACGTGGCGCCTTATTTGAAAGGTCTTGGAAGTTCAAGACGATTGGTGACGTTCGTATGCAACATACTGCGCCCCTGGTGGAGGAAAAAAGATTTTGCTGCGCGTGCGTAGCATTCCTGCTATACGGTGCCACAGCCACAGGCAGCGGACACGAGTCAGAGGTTCGTTCGGTTCAAGGTTAATTTTTGAGAATTTTTTCATGTTATTAGCGCCCGCATAAACTTCATTTAAAATTAGAAATTTAAACAAAATCGAGTTAAAGATATAAAACCATACAAATTTAAGGGATATTTAAGGTTATTATCATGGGCCTGGGCAATGCTGGGCGGGTTCGTTACGTTCCAGGTTAATTTTTTGGAATTTTTTCATGGTATTAGCGGCCCGCGTATGCGCTGCCGCAGGCACTGGGGTCACAAGGCAGAGTTTCTTTCGGTTCAGGGTAATTTTTTTGTTACAGATGATTATTTTTTCTGTGATGTTTTAATTTAAAAATAGAAATTCAAACAAAATCGAGTTAAAGGTATAAAATAATACAAATTTAAGGTTCATTTAAGGTATCATGGTCCCGGGCGATGCCAGACGAGTCAGCTGACATATAGTCGTAGTATTAAAAGAAATAGAAAATAAAAAATAGCATCTGTTTATTTGGAGTCAGTTTGACGTCACATTGACAGTACTTTGTAGAAAGTGATGTCATATACAGTACTAGCAGGCAACGTCTGCTTCGCTGGTCCCTATTTTTAAATGAATCACTGTAATTACTGAATTCTCAAAATTGCATTAATTTTTATCACGTGAAAAAAAAAAAAAAAAGAGAAACAAAATCTGATTAGGAACCGGTTTCTCACTGCCTTCGGAAAAATTCCCAAAATGCTCTAACTCTTATTTCTATTATTTTCCCCCTTCTTTTCCCACGCCCCCATCCTTCCGTCTATCCTAATAATTTTACAAATTCGAAAATATCCGCAATCGATTCGTAAGTATTTCAAAAAGTAAGTATTCCAGTTTTGAACGATCTAACTCTATTTTTATTTTTTTGCTCCTCCGCTCCCCCACCTTTCCACACCTCCTAATAATTTTAAAAATTCGAAAATATCCGCAATCGATTTGTAGGTATCGAAAACCTCTATGTATTAATTTTGAACGATCTAACTCTATTTTATTTTTTGCCCTTCCGCCTCCCCCCTTCCTGGCCCTCCTAATAACTTTACACTTTCGAAAATATCCCCATTCGACTTGCAGGCCTCTAAAACCTATCTGTACCAATTTTGAACGGCCTAACTGTATTTCTATTTGTTTTTGCCCATGACCCCCTCTTACTGCCCCACTCCCTTCCCACGTCTCCTAATAATTTCATAAATTCGAAAATATCCGCGATCGATTTGTAAGTATCGAATACCTCTATATACCAATTTTGAACGATCTAACTCTATTTTTATTTTTTTTGCCACCCGCCTCTCCCCTCCCCTTTCCCGGCCCTCCTAATAACTTTACATTTTCGAAAATATCCCCATTCGACTTGCAGGCCTCTAAAACCTATCTGTACCAATTTTGAACGGCCTAACTCTATTTCTATTCGTTTTTGCCCATAGCCCCCTTACCGCCCCACCCTCCTTCCCGCCCCTCCTAATAATTTTAAAAATTCGAAAATATCCGCAATCGATTTGTAGGTATCGAAAACCTCTATGTACCAATTTTGAATGATCTAACTCTATTTTATTTTTCCCTTCCGCCTCCCCCCTTCCTGGCCCTCCTAATAACTTTACATTTTTTATTTGTTTTTGCCCATGCCCCCCCCTTACTGCTCTACTCCCTTCCCACGCCTCCTAATAATTTTATAAATTCGAAAATATCCGCGATCGATTTGTAAGTATCGAAAACCTCTATATACCAATTTTGAACGATCTATCTCTATTTTTATTTTTTGCCCCCCCCCCTCTTCCCTCCCCCTTCTTGGCCCTCCTAATAACTTTTCACTTACGAAAATATCCCCATTCGACTTGCAGGCCTCTAAAACCTATCTGTAAAAATTTTGAACGGTCTAACTGTATTTCTATTCGTTTTTGCCAATAGCCTCCCTTACCGCCCCACCCTCCTTCCTGCCCTCCTAATAATTTTAAAAATTCGAAAATATCCGCAATCGATTTGTAAGTATCGAAAACCTCTATATACAAATTTTAAACGATTTAACTCTATTTTTATATTTTTGCCCCCCTCTCCCCTCCCCATTCTCGCCCCTCCTAATATCTTTACAATTTCGAAAATATCCCCATTCGACTTGCAGGCCTTCAAAACCTATCTGCACCAATTTTGAACGGCCCAACTGCATTTATTTTTGTTTTTGCCCCATACCCCCCACTTGCTGCCCCACCTGGGGGCTGAATTTCTAAAATTCCAGAAATTATTTTTTATATATTTTCATTAGCTACATTTTAGAGCAAAAATTTCCCGTGTATCTATTCTTTTGTTTGAGATATATAGGATTATGCGAAATCACGTTTTACGCATGTGAAATCACGTTTTGCCCTCCCCCACCGCGCCCCCCCTTGGGGACCGAATTTCGAAAATTCCAGAAATTGGTTTTTAGACATTTGTATTAGCTATATTTTAAAGCAAAAATTTTACAGATATCTGTTTTTTTTGTTTGAGATATGAAGGATTTTGTGAATTCACGTTTCCCCCCCCCCTTGGGGGGGGCGAATTTTGTAAAATCGCTTCTTAGTGGATGGCTATGTCATAGAAAGTCCATTTTCACGAAATTTCATGCTTCTAGGTCCAGGAGTTTTGTCTGGGTGATGATGAATCCCCCTCACTCACTCACTCAGTCAGGAAGAACGATTATATATATATAGATTTCTATTTATAAGCATTTTTCCAACTTTCTTTTTTTAAGTGAAATGTCGTAAATTATATTAGATGCTTTAACATGAAACACATTAAAATAATGTTGCGACAATTTTTGAAACATTACGATCAATAAAGTGATCGTCGAATTCAACGGGTTCCAGCTAGTAAATATATTAAATGCGTCGTACATTTAAACTGTGTTATATATATATATATATACATATATATATATATATATATATATATATATATATATATATATATATATATTCTTTTTCTATTACCATTTTTTATAATAAATACTTAAATAGTTCACACAACGATTATGAATATACCAATACAGAAAAATTAAAGCTGCTTTATTAAGAACTAAGCATTACCAACAGCAACACGATGCATTTTCTTATTTTACGGAAAAAATTATGTCTGCATTTACCAATATGTGTTATCGGCGATCAGATATATAAAGTACATATATATCTATATCTATATCATTTATCTATCTATCTATCTACTAAAATTCGGATTGAGTCAAAATTTTATGTATAGATATTTCAAAGGGTGCACTCAAAGGATATTCAAAAAAGAAAATAAATAAATAAATAAATAAAATTTTTAAAATTTCTACTGTCAAAGGACAAACATCAAAAAGAGTGCAATATACAAATTTTAATACAAACAACTTTATTTATAACAAATTTATTTATTACAAGTTACACATTGTTTATAGATGGAAATCATATTGTTCAATCTGAGCCTCATCATTTGCAGCCAATGAACAGTGTGTTCAAAGGTTTGTCGTAATTGCTCGCCAATGATTCTCCGCACATGAAACGTTATACGGTCTTTCAAATCAGCCAAAGTCACATTTCTTTTGAAAACCAAACATTTTAAATGGTTTCATAACCAAAAATGCCACAAATTATGATCAGGGGAACGGGCCGGCTAAGCAGTGGAAAATGAACAGGTAATCACTCTGTCATCAGAAAGGTTTTACAACAGAAAACTTTAATAAATGTAAAAAGTAACATTTTAAAAGGACATATAGTTTGAAATTGTTAAAATAGACCGCAATTATTTATTTCATAATTTTTCAAGCATTTTGACTGTAAGCTTGTTTGTATTTTCATGCACGTGAACCCGAGGTGAAATAAATTTTATTTATTTATTTATTTATTTATCTATAGATTCTTTGAGCGCATCCTTAGAAATGTCTACACACAAAATTTCGACCCATTCAAATTTTAGTTACAGCTAGATTGCTCCGAATAGTCAAAATTTAATTATGGTCACTCCGTAAATAAACAGAGGGCAATTAATGAATAAAAAGATATTTAAACATTATATATTGTATAAATTGTTCTTAAAAAGTACTTAAGAATAAATGTTATAAGCTATTTTACTATTATTATTATTATTATTATTATTATTATTAAAATATAATTTTGTTGGCATAAAGGAAAACATTTCCATTTTATTTTACTTAATTTTCGTCTTACTTTTTAAGTGACACAAAAATAAATATATCAATAAAAAATAAAGAAATAAACCAATAAAATTTCATCAAAACCTATTTAATTAATGATTCAAAGACCGGATGCTATTACATGCAAAAATCATTTTAGCAGTGTCTTAGCATTCTATTTGCAGATTACAGTAAATTTATCATGTAGCGTTGTTGATAAGGTAACCACTAAACTTACATTTAATGGCTTTCTGATTTATGTTTAACCACAATTTTCGAAGACCAATCAAATGATAAAAAGTAAGGAAATGGATTTTATGTCAGTAATGCACTTTTGGACTAATAAGTGTACTAATAAGTGTATATATAAGTGTACTAATAAGTGTAATAAGTGTATATTTGTACTAATAAGTGTATATATTTTTTTTTTTCAACAAATTCAATTTTTTTTTGCAAAGCTTGTTAAAATAATAATAATAATAATAATAATTTTGTTGCTAGTAAATTGTATTTATTTTTAATATATATGTATATATATATAGCAATTAATAGATACATGTGATAATACCAACAACACACACATAAAAGTGATTGTAATTCATTTTAAAAGCTAGCTCAAATTTATTATGATTTACTAACAGTACCAATTAATAGATAAAACCATTTTAAATTACTTACGGCAAAGTGAACAAATGGGACCATAAAACTTAGACAAATTGAAAAATAATACTTAAGCAAAATTAATGAAAGTTATAAACCGTAAACCAATATATACTGGTTGTGGCAGGCTGGGTGAGTGTTGCCGGCGTGAAACTAGTTTAACCCCACAGGCAAGTCACAAGTCTTGTCGCCTACCTCCTTCCTTCCTATCTTATGTTTCTTAAATATTTTTTTCATAAATTTTGATGAAGTTTATGGTTTTAAGTTAAGATTTGTTGTGTTACTTCATTGATTTGTTTGTTTTGCAGGCTGTTAATTAATAAGTCTGGTTTCTTTACATTAGTGTATTTCATCCACTGATATATATATATATTAAAATCTTATTGGTCATTAGTGTTTCAGTGATCTTGTTTCTGTTGCTTGGCTTCTATTATGCTTAATATATCACATTATATATATATATATATATATATGTGTGTGTGTGTGTGTGTGTGTGTGTATGTGTGTGTGTGTGTGTGTGTTAATGTTACTGGAAATGGTAATTGGATTAATAAATGCTCAAATATATAAGTATCTGCTCATCAGGAAAACACGAACTTCCATGAGCAGAAAAATATACCAGACTTGCATTATTTATTTTATATAAATTAATTATTCATTGTTATAATAATCTATTTCAACACTGCTACAGACATTTCACAAATTGTTTAAAAAAATGAACTACTATGTTTGAGTAGCAAATTTAGAAAATGTTATATATTAAACAAATTTCTTAGGCTTTTTACCAAAATATTAAAGTTTTTATTTATTTATTTATTTATTTATTTTTTGCTGTAACGCATATAAATGTCCTACATTAAACGCATATTCTAGAAAAATCTTGTAAAAGAAAAATTAGAGTAAAAATATCCTAGACAAGACATTACACAATAACTTATTACACTGTAAATCACAACGGTACTTTTTACAGCAGAATGTGCATGCACCCAAAATTCCGAGAATATTCTGCTGTTGAATAGGGTAATTTACACAGGAAACATATGTAAAAAGGTTTATTTTTTTTATTTTTTTTAACAGTTATTTCTATTTTAAATTCTTTCTTTTTAACAGCTCTTTTAAAAACTGGTTTTTATTTATTTTTAACTGTTTATAAAAACTGTTATAGAAATTGTTAATTATTTTAGTGCAGTTTGTGTTTTGAAGATTTTTATAGTATAGTTTAATTTATAGAAATTTAAACAAATATATACTGGTTGATCCATAAGTCTGTAGATATTTTAAAAATCCATAACTGAGGAGCAATTATTCAAACCGTGTTTTCTCCGTCGGATAATTTTTTTCAGAAAACATAAAAACTAATAAATTGAAAAATAATCAAATTTAAACCCTAATTATCGTTTTTTTATATGTATTACTAGATACTTGGAAAATATGTAGACACATCTAGGAAGATATGGAGACATACTGTTTTTATGTTAAGTTTGAAAAAAAATCGCTAACTCTTTTTTTTTTTTTTTTTTTTTTTTTTTTTGAGAAAACACGATTTGAATGTTTGCTCCTTCACTACTGATAGAATCATTCTCGTGAAGGAGGATTTTTTTAGTAAAGAAAAAAAAATATATATATATATATAGTTTATTTTATTTTTTTTTGTCGACGATAGTTAGACAAATTGTTAAATTTTTGGCACATATGTGAATAAGAAATATGAAAATGAAAGCCTATAAGTTGCACAATTTTTTGATTAGAACAGCTTATTTCTTATTTTGTCTCCTACTTATGCATACATGAAGTTTTAATTTCGATGCCGACTTCGTGGATAAAGCATTATTCGTGAAGATGGTTTACCTCAGGTAAAACCTCCGACTGAAGCTGCAGTTAACAATGTTATAACTCGTTTACAAACTGTAATTTGTGGTGACAACGGGCACATGGAATATTATTTATATGCCTGTAAATATTTGCATGAAAATAAGTTCAGTTTTTCATGCGTGGTCTGGTCACGCACATCGCCCTCTATCGACAAATAGTTTAATTATTATTTTTCCTTAAAAAAAAAAAAAAAAAAAAAAAAAAAAGAAAAGAAAAAAAAGAAAAAAGGAAACAAAGAAGAAAAAGAATCCTCCTTCTCGAAAATGATTTTTCGCAAACCGCGTTAAATTCTATCAATTCTTTTAATAGTTATGATTTTTTTAAATATCTACAGACTTATGTGATACCCGATATACATTTGTTTAATTTTCTATAAATGTTTAATTATTTATGTATTTAAATTTCTATAAAATTAACTGTACTATAGAAACTTTCAAAATACTTATTGCACTGTAAAAAATATAATGTTACACCCGGTATATTAATTACAATTTTATGTAAACTAAACGTGTTGTTGTAGAATGATAATTCTTATTAACCTGGTATTGAATGTATCGTCAATAAAGTACCTAATTTTGTGATTCATTTTTAATTTAAACTGACTATAGTAAAATATTATTTATAATTTAATATAACAATTTTCTTTCTTTTTAAATTCAAATAAACTATCCTAAAATAATATATCCCCTTTTAAACAGTTCTTTCAGACTTTTTGACTTTGGTTTAATTTTGTTAACAGAAATGTCATTTTCTATCATTTCACGCATACAAAATTTTAGTAGTGAAGTATACATGTTTGTATTTTTTTAAATAGTTAATACACTCGAAACCACGTATAGTTACAAGCTTTTATTTTATTACTAGCGTCATTAATGTACATTGTTTTGAAGTTATAAATTTTGAAAAATATCTAAAACTTTATTTCAAATTCAAGTTTAATTAAAACAGGTTGCTGAAATAATATATTGTGGCTAAATATTTTAGAAAAAGTGATCGCATACATAAAAATTGACGGAAAATATCAAAGTAATACATTTAGGAAAGCTAATGACTGAACAAAATAAAGAAAAATGATGTCGTTTTCCTGAAAATAAATATAACTTAAATTAAATATAAAATAAATGAAATAAAAAATAAAATAAAATAAATACAAACCTTTAAATGCAATTTTAATAACAAAAAATTCATAATTTTACAACATAATTTACTTATTAAAATAAAATAATAGTACTTAAAAATGGCACAAATTATATTTTTTTGGTGATTTTGCTTCTATTTTATTTTGTTATAAAGACGTAAATGATAAAAATTGCATTTCCGTTTCGGAGAGCACACACGAAATGTCAAGTACGTATATTTTGTAAATATGAACTTTTAATCACATGTGAATTCGTGCATAATATTTTAACTAGAATATGTAGGGAATAACACGCAAATATTCTCATATAAATGTAGTTCCATGTAAGTTGAAGGGCGAACCATGGAGATCTTTAAGGATGAATGCTTTTAATTCTGTCAAAAATATTTTGAAGATTTTATATTTTCAAACTATTTTGCCAAATGTATCAGTGTTATCGAATTTAGTTTACCGGCGTTATAATTATTTTTTTTTCCTGAAAAAAAGTTTAATATAAAACGTTTATTTAAATAAATGTTATTTGATTAGGCAGTGTCGTATATTTCATAATTTTAAAAAGTAACTTAAAATTACATATATTTTCTAATCGTCTGCTAACCCATAATATTTACTTTCATATGGGCTATATCATTTAGGAATATTCTCCAATATTCACAGAAAAATATAAATTCATTATATACATTATAATATATTACCCGTTCTAAAGTAAAATAGTAACGGTTTTTACTTGTTAATATTGTCTAAAACTAAATTGGGTTTTATAGTAAAAATAGCTCCATGTTATCCTTATAAATTCTAGTCCCATTTATTAGAGGGTTCTGAAAACACCTATTGAAATTTTAAAGCGTTTTTCTTTATCATCATCCTCACTATCAAATAAATGTCTCTGAAAATAAGTACCAATATACTAGTTATGTTACAAAAGCTAGATAATATATATCATGCTGATTTAAAATTTACATTGTAAATTATCAAAATTACATTTTTAACCCGCCATTATTTAACAATGCATATAAATATATATGACATTGGTAACTTAATAAAAATAAATTTTCATTATTACTCATTTTAAATAAAAGTAACTAATTCTGTAGAAACAGATTTAAAATATGACACGCCGCACAGTGGATCGAAGTATATTCAGTGGCGAACATAGGAAGGTTATGGTATTATTATTATCTATGTATGATGTTTTTTGTCACATTTCGATTTAAATATGTATATATGTATGATACTAAAAGCGATTCTATGTTTTTTTAACCCTTTATAAGGCCACAGGTATATTTTCCCCACCAAATTCATTATCAATTTATTCAACTGGCACCATTCTTTTTTTTTAAATATAACAATTCCTGTGTATCATTTATCTAGAAAAATATCAGTATAAATATTATTTTTATAATATTGGTGCGAAAAAAAATTAAAAAAAAAATAGTCAGTTATGGCAATTCTGCTTATGCTAATATAATGGGTCGTGAGAAGCTTGCGATTAACTAAGAGAATAATGTGTCAAAATTAAAATTAATTATTTCTAATAAGCTAAATGCTTTTTTTTCTTTACATCAATTTTTATTCGTGAAATTAGTTTAATGTGCCATTTGAGGATAAATTGGCATTATAAAGGGGTTAAACGGTATCATTGTTTTCTGCTGCAAACAAGTATTTAGAAACATACCTGATAAAGAAACAAATGTTGCAAAAAAAAAAAAAGAAGAGAATAAAAGGAAATAAATAAAATTTCGTGAAGAAAATCTATATTTATAACACAATTAAGTTAGCACACAATGTTAAATATATCATCACATTACTGCTTCTTTTTTCTTTCTTTTTTTATACAGTATTTCAATAGAAAACACATGCAAGCATTTACTGACTAACTCTATGAAAAAATCACTTTTGTCTTTATTTTTATTGCACAGAAACTTTTACTTTAAATCGTAATATGGATTATAATACAAGTACTTACACTTACTTACACGTACACGTACTTACACGTACAAGTACTTGTACTTAATTTTAACATTTAGTAATTTAACTTTAAACATTTATTTAATTTTCACATTTTATGACATATCACAGCAACCATTTACATTTCTCCCCTTTTTTGTGTCCAGCGGTACTTTTCAGTACCTTTAAAGTAAAATTAATTATTTTATTAAATATTTAAAAAAAATAAAAATAATTTTTGATTTATTAAACCTATTTTAATCATCTAATTTCTATAATATTTTCACTATAAAATGTTTAATATGTGTGTTATAACTATTTGTCGCAGACGATAATTAATTTTGAGATTGATTGTCTACATATTGTAGCATCTATGTCTTTCTATGTTTATGTTTGTAGAATGGCAACAGCTATTCAGTGTTCGAAAAGATTAGAAGAATTGAGCATCGTGAAGCTCCGAACTTGAATAAAAAATACTGGAATCCTGAATCATATCCTGGAACATCATATAATGAAATAAAAAGAAGAATAATAAATAGATAAAAACACATGAACATTTTTATCACTCTAAATAATAATTCAAGTTTCAGGATTCCAGTATTTTTTATTCAAGTTCGGAGCTTCACGATGCTCAATTCTTCTAATCTTTTCGAACACTGAATAGCTGTTGCCATTCTACAAACATAAACATAGAAAGACATAGATGCTACAATATGTAGACAATCAATCTCAAAATTAATTATCGTCTGCGACAAATAGTTATAACACACTGGGCCCGGCTGAACAAGGTTCAGAACAAATAAATTATCCAGTGCATCAAAATTTAAATACAAATGTAATTCAGGTGTAGATCCAATTCAAATATGAATCAAGTGTCATACAAAAAATATCAAGTAACTTACCAAGTTCTTCAAGTATATCAAGTACATCAAGTTTCAACAATATATCAAGAATTGTTGTCAAGTTTTCATTTTCAATTATCAGGTACATTAAAATCAAGAATACTTCTATAAAAACATTAATCAAAAAACAATTTACATTTTAATAATTAATTTAAATAGGAATTAATTTTTATCACGGAAACCTGTTTTTTTTTTTTTTTTTTTTTTTTTTTTTTTTTTTTTTTTACACTTTAAGTATAAATATTTACATTAAAAATAAATTTCTATAGCATTATACACAAATTAAAATTCTTAAATATGTACATTTATGCAACTTATAAATAATATTTAAATATCTACAACATATAATACTACAATCAAAGAATATACAAACAATTATTCTATCGATGTAAATTAATATGTACACTATGTTATTAAGTTTATGCTAACTATACATAAAAAAAAGAAGAAATATTAATTAACACTCTAATTTCACTAGTAGCTGTATAGGCCTTTTAATAAGTCCTTTTTCAGTTTTCACTTCACAACTACGAATTAGACCATCTCTTCCTGTGAAAGTTTTTAAAACTTTTCCAAGTTTCCACATGTTGCGTGGCAAATGGTCATCGTGTATTATTACTACATCATTCACCTTTAAGTCCAGTTTTTGTGAAGGATTTTTTACACAGTTTGCTGATTTTAGATTTAATAAATAATCCTTGAAAAATATTTTCCAAAAGTTATTCAACAGTTTTTCGCGATATCTATATGACTTAAAGAGTACTTCTTTAGTACTACTTACATTATTAGGATAGTTTTGTGGTGGTAAATTCAATGTTTTTTCTTTTCCCAGCAGAAAATGTGCAGGAGTTAGGGTTTCTGACTCATCTTGCACATACGTCAAGGGACGATGGTTTATCATCGCTTCAATCTCCACCAGAATAGTTTCTAACTCATCAGGGTTACATGATGATCTGCCAAGAATTTTTCGTAATGTTGTTTTTACTGTCCGTACAAGTCTTTCATAAAACCCGCCCCACCAGGCTCCGCGTTCAACAATATATCTCCACTCAATACCTTTAGTAGCATAATAGTTCTTCACCTCAGGATGACGTAAAACTTCCCACATTTTTTTGAGTTCTGCGTCAGCTGCCTTAAAGGTACGAGCATTGTCTGAATAAATAATGGAGCATAGGCCTCTTCTTGAGACAAATTTACGGAAGGCCAGTAAAAACGTTTTTGTTGTAAGATCTTTTGTTAGCTCAAGATGAATTCCTCTAGTCACTGCACACGTAATTAATAGAATATAATACTTCGTATCTTCATTTTTTACAAAAAGTGGACCAGCATAATCCAGTCCCACAACATCGAAAGGATTTGTTTGTTTTATTCTAGCTGAAGGCAAAGGTGCCATTGCTTGTTGCATTGGTCGAGAATTATATCTTTGACAAATAACACATCTTCTTATAACACGCTTAACATTTTGCCTGGATCTAATTATCCAGTATTTTGTGCGAAGGAACATGAGAGTATTTCCTACACCCGTATGAAGAACGCGTTCATGTGCATCACGCACAAGTAAATCAGTAAAATGGGTTTTAGAAGGTATAATTAAAGGATGTTTTTCATGAAAACTTAATGATGACCGTTGTAATCTACCCCCAAGTCTGAGTACTCCTTCATCACTCAGGAAAGGGTTCAATTCGTAAATTTTAGAGTTTTTGGATATCAACTGTTCAGATTTTAAATATTTAATTTCATCTGGAAAATGTTTATATTGAGCTTCTTTAATTAAGTGTAACTCTGCAGCAAAAAGTTCTTCTGCAGTCAAAACACCCTTTCTCTTTTCATTTTTATTTCTTAAATTGTAAATAAATCTAAATACCCATGCAGTAATTCTAATTACTTTACTTAGTTTGCTATACTTTTCAATATTCAAGATTGTATTAGAATTTTCTGCCAGCGAAGGCAAAACCGATGTCTCATTCACCTGCTTTTTCTCTTCTAATTCAGAATGAGAAATTTTTATTGATGAATCAAAATTTTTAGGCCAAGAACTCATAGGTTCAGTTAACCAATCTGGTCCTGAACGCCATAGTTTAGATGCTAACAAATATTCAGCAGAACAACCACGTGATAAAATATCAGCAGGATTGGTTTTACCACTACAATGTTTCCAATTGCTTGGGTTAGTTAAATTTTGTATTTCAACAACTCTATTTTTTACAAACAACTTCCAACGTTCAGGAGCACTATGAATCCAATAAAGTACTATCATACTATCAGTCCATAAATATATATTTTCCCCATGTATAGTAAAAGTTTCTTGCAGATTTTTGGCAAGTTTTGCTGCAGTTAATGCCCCTAACAATTCTAGCCTTGGCAATGTGAGTTTTTGTTTTATTGGTGCGATTCTAGATTTTGCCATAACAAACGCTATTTCTCCATTTTTAATTGATCTAAAATACGCGACTGCGCCATAAGCTTTGATAGATGCATCACAAAATACATGCAATTCTTTATCATCATTTTGATACAACTCACCAGGAAAATATTCGCGAGGAATTTCAAATTTCTTTAACGTTTCAATTTCACCGCACCACTCGGACCACAACTGCCTACATTCGGGTGGAACATAGTCATCGAAATCTAAACCCAATTGCCAAAGATTTTGCATTATCAATTTTGCACGTAATACAAATGGTGCCAAAAAACCTACTGGATCAAAAATAGTAGCAGTTACTTTTAATATATTCCTTTTTGTGATCTCTCTACACTTATTCAATGTTTCGCACAAGTTATCTATGTTCAAGGATATTACATCTCTACTATTACACCAGTTCAGACCTAACACTTTAAGTGAATTATTTTCTCCTGATTCTGATTTGATTTTATCGCTACCATCCCAAAGAATTTTGAGTTCCTCTGAATTCGTACTAAATTGACGCAAATTCATCCCGGCATCTTTTAACACATTATGTGCTTCAACACTAAGTTCGAAAGCTTGCTCTACGGAATTTGCCCCATAAAAAAGATCATCGACATAAATCGAATTGTTTAACATCTGGTAAATATCAGGGTTTTTTTCTATTATTTTCTTTATGTGATATTTTATGGTGCATGCTAAAATGAAAGGACTGCAAGATACACCAAAGGGAACTCGTGTCATTCGATAGGGTTTCAAATTGAAATCTTTGTCTATGTACAAAAAACGTAATGCATTTCTATCAATGTCTGAAATACCAATCTGGAGAAAAGCTTTTTCAATGTCTGCGGTAAATGCATATTTATACAATCTAAATCGTAAGATTAGGTCTAAAACAGAAGGATTTAAATTTGGACCTGGTACTAAACAATCGTTCAACGATATTTCATTATTACATTTTGAGGATGCATCGAACACAATACGGACCTTAGTTTTTATTGCATTTCTCCTAACAACCGGAGAATGTGGCATATAATATAATGTATTCCCATCAAGAGTTTCTAAATTGCACGCCTCAATTATTTCGTGATTTAACTGATCGTTTATTATGCTGTCATAATTCTCTTTGAGCCATTCGTCATTTTTTAATTTATTAATCAAAGACATTAGACGCTGTTTAGCATTTTGAAAATTATCGGCCAATTTTTCATGATGAGACTTCCATAACAAACGAGCTACATACCTGCCATCACTGAATTTCAAATCATTCTCAAATTTCTCAGTTATTAACTTATCATCATCCATATTTTCGTTTTCTCCTAAACCCATATTATCTAAAGTCCAGAACTTTTTCAAACAGTCATTAATTGAATTTTCCTCTTTTTTCACGTTCCGAGAAGCACCTATTGTAAACATAGAGGCACTAGATTGGTTCTCCCCCAAAGATCCTACCAAGGACCAACCAAACATTGAGGAAACCGCAAACAAATTTTTACTAATTCTTTTCTTTTCTCCAGTCTGTACCTCCCAACATGTATCAGATCCTAATAATATTTTTATTTCAGAGGATTCCCCATTATCCGCTAATTTCAAATTTTCTAATTTTAACAATTCCAAGATATTTTTAGAAGGTAATTTTATGACTGCTCCAGAAATAGTGTCTGTAACAAGCGCTTCAATTGTAATAAAATCATTTGGGCAATGAATACTTTTAAGAGTAACTTTAACAACATCATATTCCATTAACCTGCCCTCAGTATACCCAAAGGAATAAATACACAGACTTTCTTTCCTCAGACTTTTTAATTTTAGTTCTTTAGCTAAATCGGACTTTATAAATGATTTTTGAGAACCCCCGTCAATTAGAATTTTTATCAATTGACATCTATTATTATCTTTATCAGAAGCAAAAACAGAACAAGTTTGTAAATACACAACTTTATCAATTTTAGAAACATAATTCAGTGACAGTGATGCGACTACATTTTGCTTAACCTCAGTAAGAGTTTCTGATTCACGAACATTTGATTTACAAAATAACTTGTTATGGTTTAAACTATTACATAATTCACAAGGAGGGATTTTAACTTTACACCTAGATGACACGTGACCTTTTTTAAAGCATTTATAACAACGTCCATGAGTTTTTAGTATAGATCTTTTTTGTTCGTCTGTTTTCTCACATTTTACTAACTCATGCGTATTTTGATTACAATAAAAACAATAAGGTTTATTCACGACAGTTAAAGCGGAAGCAGTAGGAACGCTCATCCCTTTCGAATAATTACTTTTATTTTGCTTAACAACATAATTTGTATCCCTTTTCTTAGAATTTATAATCAAATTAGAAGCCTCCCTACTCTCAACTTCCAATCTAATAAAATCAAGAAGTTCTGTTAGGTTGTATTGACCCTTAGAATTATGTTTTCTATTAAATTCTAAATTCATATCATCAGGTAATAATTTTAAAATAACTGGTCCTAAAAGACTCCCATACGATTCTGATACAATTCCTAAGGAATTTAAACTTCTTATATGTATTTCACAGGAATCATAAAGCGTTCGTAGCGCTTTGATATTACCCGAGTTTTTAACAGGTTCAAGATTCAAGAGTTTATTCATGTGAGAAGAAATTACTAAATCTGTACGACCGAATCGTTCTTTAATCAATTTAAGAGATTCATCATAATTTTCATCGGAAAGCGAAAAACCAGAAATAGCACTTAAAGCAGGCCCTCCAAGTAAAGATTTAAGATATGTAAATTTTTCCACTTTCGTTAATTCAGTATTATTCCCAATAGCATTTTCGTATGAATTAAAGAACTCTAAAAATAAACTAGGATCTCCATAGTACCTTGCTATCGAAATCTTAGGCAATCGAATTTTGTTTTTATTTTCACCTTTAATTTCGGCAGTGTGGTCACTTACAGACGTGTTATTTATAATTTCAGAACTGAATTTAAGTTTCTTTTGTGCTCTAAAAATACATAAATTAATTTTTTCTTCATATTCTATTACCGAATCGCATTCTTTTTCAATTTCTGCTTCATTACCTTTAAAGCAATTTAATATTTTATCATTAATAATTTTTATATCAGATTGTTTAGAATTTAACAAAAAGAGATTTTCCTCAACTATATTTCTATCAAAAGTTTCATTTTTTATTTCCGATTCCAAAATATTTATTAATTTTGAAACAGACTGCCGCAAAGTTTTCCTCGCAGATTTAAATTTTACTAACTCGTCAGCCATATTAAAGAACACAATAAAGAACAAAAATGTAATGATAGAAATATAAATTAAAAAAGAGCTTACCTTATTTTCTCAATTAATAAAAACGTTTTGAATATTTATAATATACTCACACTGCCAATAAGCTATTAAATGTTGCTGTAGATGAATGCTTTTAAAGCACATATTTATTTTTAAAACCCAAATGATCTCATCTTGACATAATGATTTCATTCTTTATCACATCCAGAAGGCAATATTCATAAATACTTCAAGCATCTTGTCAAAAAATAAAAATGAAAATATCGATGTCTACTACGACGAACTATAAACATCAACATCAGTCATCTAGCGTAAGTACTTTCGTTTTGAATTAAAATCCAAACGATAAATGTAACATTCTAATAATCAAGTTATCATATTCCAAATTCGAACATCTGTTAAAATAAACATTCATTTAATTACAGTTCGTGCCAGACGTTCTGGGCGCCAAATGAAATAAAAAGAAGAATAATAAATAGATAAAAACACATGAACATTTTTATCACTCTAAATAATAATTCAAGTTTCAGGATTCCAGTATTTTTTATTCAAGTTCGGAGCTTCACGATGCTCAATTCTTCTAATCTTTTCGAACACTGAATAGCTGTTGCCATTCTACAAACAT
This sequence comes from Salticus scenicus, assembly GCA_963930645.1. Classification (NCBI taxonomy): domain Eukaryota; kingdom Metazoa; phylum Arthropoda; class Arachnida; order Araneae; family Salticidae; genus Salticus; species Salticus scenicus. Next base: position 237,233,819 of record OZ005656.1, read on the forward strand.
AAACATAGAAAGACATAGATGCTACAATATGTAGACAATCAATCTCAAAATTAATTATCGTCTGCGACAAATAGTTATAACAATGTTTTCTGTCATTAATGAATACAGTTAATAAGATAAATTTCTCGATTGATAATATGGGGGTAAACAGAATAAAAATTTATTTTTCTCTAAAAGTGGCGATTTGTGGCGAAAATCTTTTTCACAGATTAAAATGTATATTTTTGGGAGTAGTAAAATGTGTTTGAAATTTTGGACAATTTTGGACAAAAAAAGTTGCACAACATATAAATTTAATTTTTTTGATAATTTTATATTTACATTTCATGCGTGAATCCCAACATAAAAAACCAAGAAAATGTTGGCAGAAGTACCTTAATATTTTATTAGAACATTATTAAAAGTATTTTTATTTCGTATTTTTTCATAGTTATCTTAAGTACCACTTGATGGCTATTCAAATAAAGTCACTGAAATTCATCGAAAAATCTTATTTCTGAAAGTTTTCGTTTTGAACTTATTTATATGTAATAAAACTTCGTGTAATTAAAGAAATAACCATATATTTGTATTTTTTAGACACTCTTTTAAATTATTTCACTGCAAAATATCAGTTATTTAGAGATTGATTTTTGGGCCTACGTTCGTATTTTAACATTGTTCGATCCACTGTGTGCCGCTTTAAATTTCCATTGTACTTTATCAAATGTACGTTTTTTACACGAATGGGCTTAAAAGTACATAATATATTCTTTCTCTCAAAAGCATAACAAAACTTTTGAAAAAAAAAAAAAAAAAACATACAAAACTGTGCAGGTTTATAATGGTTAATTTTGAGCAACAATGAATGCAAGTCGCATAAAAATGTTTACGTTATTCATTAAACTGTGTTTCTGTAAAATAATGTTAAACTATTAATGCTGTAGTGGACTTTTACAATGGCAAATTTGGATTAAAAATACAACAATTGAATTTTACTAAAATATGAGTATAATTTAACAGGTTATTTAAAATATGACTATAATTTAACTACATAACAGCGGGAAAAATAATTTTTCAAACCCAAACCTTCTATGCTGAATTATAAACATTTATATTTTGTAAAACGAAAACTTTAAATATCATTTTCTCAAAATTAGTTTTCCTCTAGTTGCACCCCGTTTAAAATATTTCACGAGAATTTTTTTTTTTTTTTTCATATTGCTCCATTTAATTTCAATTTTTAATTTTTATTTATTTTGTTTTTCCAGCACATACATATAGACACAAATTTCTACTTTCTGCTTTATTCTTTGTGTATATATACAGAGAAAGTATTGGATTCGGGAAAATCTTCGAACTCCAGTTTTCGGTGGATTTACACGTTTTGGGATCTCCTGAACAAGATTTGTCAGTTTTTACAAAACCTCTGTCTGCCAGTCTCTGTGTGTCTGTCTATGTGTGTCCACAAATTTTGTGGACTTTGTTATTCACGAACTGATAAACGAGATTTAACTAAACTTGGTATTTTGTTGGACCCTGATATAAAATGGTGCTGATTACACTTGTCGAACAATTTCTCAACGGGTTTTTTCTAATTTTTTAAAATTGCAGTATAGGACAAAATTTCGTATAAATGTACATGATGAGAGTTATTTTAAACGTGTGATTGTAAAATTAATATGAATTGTTTATAATAGTAGTATTTAACTAGAAAAAAAATGCATACGGGAGCATCGCTTCCCCACTTGGGGGGAAATACAACCCTGGGGGGGAGTAAATTTTCAGTATGGTTGTCTTCCGGAAGATCTAGTCAATAATTTTAAGGTGAATGGTTGAACTATAGATCTGTGTTAATTAAAAACAAATTTATAGATTTGCTTATCTTTTAACGAAAAGAAACTTAGAAAAAAAATCGTATTGGCAAAAAATTAACTTTCTTTCAACATTTAGTAATATAATTCTGTGAGATAAAATAATCTGCATTTATAATGGAAAATTATTTAATCATTTAATAAATAGTTTGTATTCAATGAGTTTTGTGTAAAATTATATAGAAATTATAAAGAAAGTCATGGGATGGCCACATCACACTAGTTTATTTAAAAAAATTCACAATTTTGAAAAAAAAAAAAAAATCGAAAAATATAAGCTTTTCTTTTCTTTTCTTTTCTTTATTATTTTTCTTTATTTCTTTATTTCTTTATTTACTTATTTATATTTTTTGGGGGTGGGGGTGGGGGGTGTGGAGGACTTTAAAGCCTAATTTATTTTATTTCATTTTTATATTATTTTAAATGTTTTAAAAGAAAAAAAAAAGTAAAAGAAAAAAAAAAAAAAAGTCAACTAATGTAGTTTATTATAATCATCTAAAACTACATGTAAAAATAAAATAAAGTAAGTAAACTGGAAGTGTAAATCCAAATCTGAAGCGCAAAGAACATTTTGAAATATAAAGATTAAAATATAATTTTAATTTTTTACTTAATTCTAATATGAATTTTAATACGGTATTTAATCACATTTACTACAAATCACATTAACGATGATATTTAAATCAACCAAACAACCATAAATTAGTGATTGAATGTATTATCGAGAAACAAAAATTGTCCACAATTTTTGTGAAATGTTTATGTTAAGTATTAAATGAATAACAATTAAATGAAATTTTTCCAATATTTACTTTAGAAATGTCATTTAAAAAATGTTATAAAACATATTTGTCATTTGCATAATCGTATTTGTATAACTGTTATTATGTATATTTGCATAAATATACTCTTTAGGTAAAATAATAATAATAATAATAAGAAGAAGAAGAAGAAGAAAAGAAAATTTAATTTAGTACAAATAGTCTGCCGTATTTTAATTTATTCATCCACTTAAAACTGCTGTTAGTGTGATTTATTATTTAGCATTTAGCTACCTTTAGCAGTCGGAGACCACTTGTGGATTTTAAATTTTCTTGTCATTTTGGGGGTGAATTAAACCTTAAATGCTTTGTGTTACTTTTCGGAAACATACCCAATTTTGTCTTCTAAAGTATTATTAGGATAACATTGAAGCACCAAACTTCTTTTTAGCTGTAAACTACAGTTAAAATAAAGTATGATTCTTTAAAGTACTTTTCACGTGATTTATTTAAAAGAGGAAAAACGTGAAATATTTTTTAATTGATTAAAAAATAATCAGGCATTTAAGGCTTAAAACGATTCTCACCATTGCATAATCAAAGATCTTGTCGAGAAACGAACAAGCTACTTCAGTGCAAAATTTCCAATTTCGCCCAGGGTTCTATATTGAAATGAAGCACGATTCATTTCATTATTAAAAAAAGAAGATGATAAATAGATGATTTTTTATTAAGTAGTTTTGAAGATATAAGAATTATAGCTGATGAATCGTAGAAACTTTCGATATATAATTTTCACAGTATAAATATTTTTTTAATAATAACATTTGTGTCACAAAGTTTGTTTAATTTCAGAAATTCTCATTTCTTTTCTATTTACTTTACTTTGTTAGAAATTAAATTCCATATTTCGAAATTTTAAGTAATTTAAAACATTTTAATTATAAATAATTTCAAATTATTTTCTTAGTTTCCTAATGACGTCATATCCATCTGAAATCATTATAAATACACGGAAGTTTATTTTTCTTTTTTTCAACATATATAATAATAATAACAATAATGCATATTATATATAGCTCTGTACTAATATTTTTCCATTAAAAAATAAATAAATAAATAAAGTTTTTACAGATTTTATATAATATTTTAAGGTAGTTTGAGAACTTAAATTGTAAAGTTGGTTATTGACAGATATCCTTGCAGATTTAAAGTGGAATTCTGCAACTGGCGAAAACGTAAAATCACAGATTTAATGAAATATTCCTGTCACACTAAAACCTTATCATATTTTTTATTGCAAAAATTGGATCTATATAAAATTTATGGATTTTATTGACTTCCTTTTTATAAATAAGTTTCATTTGTTTAGTTTTAATCTAACTAGAAATGTTTAAAACCTGGTAATTAATATTTGTTGATATTAAATAATTTTTTTAAGTTTTCAGCGCTCGAATTATGTCTCTTTGCTACTTTTAAAATAACTTCATACTTTAATCCAAAAAAAAAATGTCTAAATAGCCTTTATTTTCTTATCTCTTACTATTTTAACGTGAACTAAAGTTAAAAGTTTACTGAAAAACAGTTATCTTTATTTGTTCACTGAAGTATGCTTTTTGAGGAAACAGGAAAAGAAAAAAAGTTTATGCTGTTATTTTGCGATAAATCACAAATATTTTAAAGAGGAAAAATTTACTCTTAACAATGTAAAAATAAACGTTACCTTTTTAAGTTTTTATATACATATATTAACAACAACAACAAAAAAAATATTTCTTTCTAACTTTTTACAAAGAAACACATTGATTAGTTGCATTGAAAATATTATTATTTTAAAAATAACCAATATATTTAATAAATTACATTTATGTTTATAGGTATATATTTTTAAAATATTCAAAATACAGTTATTAATATTTTTATGATTTTATAGTATTTGAAAGGGAGAAAGCATTATTATTATTTTTTTCTGAATTGAAGAACAATTTGAAACAATTTGAAATTTAATTTTATTTAAAAGAATGATACTAGTCAGTGACGCCATTGGTCCTGTACTGTTTGTTTTCATTTTGCAGTACCTTCCGATGTATTACGTATGTGTGAGGTACAATGTGATTTTATTGAAATCGGAAAGAGAGAAGAGTTATCCAGAGGATTAGTTCTTATTTCTAATTTTCAGTGTTCTTTAAACACCATGTATTCTAAGCAGTTATTCCTTTTCACATGTATGTAGGAATTTTATAATCGAAGAGTAAAAGGGCATATCAATTATTTCAAGTTAGTATTTATTAAACTGAGTACCTTTTAATTAGTTTTACGAAATATGTGTTATAATATTTTTCGTTTTATTCAATATACTAAAATCCATAAATGCTAAATTATTATTATATATATATATATATATATATATATATATATATATATATAAACAAAATGGTCATGTAGAATTTTAGAACCTTTTGAACCTTTTGAACCTTTATGAACAAATAATAGTAAATAAATTAGTTTTACTTGTTTAAGAAAAAATAAAATAAAATAAAATTGTAACAAATCACTTTAATTAATGTTTATAAAAATATTTCGTATATATATATATATATATATACATATATATATATATAAAGAAAGAAAGCAAGCAAGCAAAAGAAGGATGTATTTTAAAGTAACGGCTAGTCTATCGTTTTGATTTTTAGTTAAATTATTAATAAAAAAATATACATATATGTATATATATATATATATATATATATATATATATATATATATATATATATATATATATTTAGATGTTCCTAAAGTGAAAATTGTGCAATAAAAAATATTCATATTTTAAATTGTCAGAAAATTTACTAATTTAAATTTATTTATAATGAAGCGTTCAAATGTGATGCATGTATATTTGCTGACTTTTAGCTTAGAAACAAAATTAATTCATGCATACTATTTAAACAAGATAATTCTACATTTGGCATGCAAATAACCTTACATAAATGGATTTCCTTTTCATGTTAAGCAGAAATCCTTTAGAATAATTTAAGGGTGAATGCTTTCAATTTTATTACAGTTCAGTGAGAACTTACAGTCTTTCATATTATATATTTACATTTATTTAATAGCAGGAGACTTGGCGTTGGAATATTAAAACAGGAATAAACTACTACGTCAGAAACGCCAAAGAAAAATTATTGAGGTGCATACAGCTGTTTCGGTAGCCTAAAGCGTACCGTCTTCAGTGCAAAAAGAATTCTGAATCTGGAGAAGTGCTCTTATATATAGGAGAGGGACCGGATTTAGTTCAACCAATAGGATTACGGAAGAGGTGGGGAGTGTGGCCAATAGGAATTAAGGAATGTGTAGCTGTGTAAACAGTAGAAAATTAAGGAAATGTGGACTGAATGTAAAATTTCCAACAATCAGACAAATAGGGAACAGCGAAATCACAATTTACAAGGTTTTTAAAATTTTTATAAATATGAAAAGCTTTAAAGAAATCGAGTTCATGAATAGATTTAGGTCTGCAAATTATTTTAGCTGAATTAAATTTAAAATTATGATTTTCCTCCAGGCAATGTTTAGAAATAGCCGATTTATTGGTTTCTTGTTTGCGGACATAATTCATATGATCTTTTTGACGAAATTTAAGACTGCGTTTAGTTTGGCCAATATATGATAAACCACACTGACAGGAAATACTATAAATGCCCCAAGAATTATGCATATCAATAGGATCTTTTAACTGAGAAAAGGTGAGTTTATTGGAAGGCGAAAATATTATTTTAAAATCATATTGTTTGAGAATTTTAGCTATGGTTTGACTGGTTTTAGAAAAATAGGGTAAAACAATACTGATATTAGATGTGACTGATTTAGTAGACGAAATACGAGGGAGTTGTAATTTTTGGATAGCTTTGTCTATAATGGAAGGGTCATAACCTCTGTCAATTGCGATGGCTTTCAGGTATTTAATTTCAGATTTCAATAAAATAGGATTTGAACAAATATTAAGGGCACGGTTTACAAAAGTATAGAAAGCAGCCATTTTTTGGTTAGGTGGGTGACATGAACGCGCATGGGGAGGAATGGAGACTGCAAAATTTTTACGATAGACAGTGGTTGAAAATCCATTTACAGTGCGAGAGACGAGGGTATCAAGAAATGGAAGGGAGCCATTATTTTCTATTTCATATGTAAACTGGATATTACTGTCAATTGAATTTAAGGTTTCTAAGACATGGTCAATATTGTGATGAGATATGTCGATAAGCGTGAAGGTGTCGTCAACGTAACTTTTTGGACCCGTTACGTTGACGACACCTTCACGCTTATCGACATATCTCATCACAATATTGACCATGTCTTAGAAACCTTAAATTCAATTGACAGTAATATCCAGTTTACACATGAAATAGAAAATAATGGCTCCCTTCCATTTCTTCTCGTCTCTCGCACTGTAAATGGATTTTCAACCACTGTCTACCGTAAAAAATTTTGCAGTCTCCCTTCCTCCCCATGCGCGTTCATGTCACCCACCTAACCAAAAAATGGCTGCTTTCTATACTTTTGTAAACCGTGGGTGTTAATATTTGTTCAAATCCTATTTTATTGAAATCTGAAATTAAATACCTGAAAGCCATCGCAATTGACAGATGTTATGACCCTTCCATTATAGACAAAGCTATCCAAAAATTACAACTCCCTCGTATTTCGTCTACTAAATCAGTCACATCTAATATCAGTATTGTTTTACCCTATTTTTCTAAAACCAGTCAAACCATAGCTAAAATTCTCAAACAATATGATTTTAAAATAATATTTTCGCCTTCCAATAAACTCACCTTTTCTCAGTTAAAAGATCCTATTGATATGCATAATTCATGGGGCATTTATAGTATTTCCTGTCAGTGTGGTTTATCATATATTGGCCAAACTAAACGCAGTCATAAATTTCGTCTAAAAGAACATATGAATTATGTCCGCAAACAAGAAACCAACAAATCGGCTATTTCTAAACATTGCTGGGAGGAAAATCATAATTTTAAATTTAATTCAGCTAAAATAATTTGCAGACCTAAATCTATTCATGAACTCGATTTCTTTGAAGCTTTTCATATTTATAAAAATTTTAAAAACCTTGTAAATTGTGATTTCGCTGTTCCCTATTTGTCTGATTGTTGGAAATTTTACATTCAGTTCACATTTCCTTAATTTTCTACTGTTTACACAGCTACACATTCCTGAATTCCTATTGGCCACACTCCCCACCTCTTCCGTAATCCTATTGGTTGAACTAAATCCGGTCCCTCTCCTATATATAAGAGCACTTCTCCAGATTCAGAATTCTTTTTGCACTGAAGACGGTACGCTTTAGGCTACCGAAACAGCTGTATGCACCTCAATAATTTTTCTTTGGCGTTTCTGACGTATTAGTTTATTCCTGTTTTAATATTTACTTATTTATTTATATATTCATTTATTTTTTCATGTTTTAGAATAATAGTAAACATGATATTTAATATTTTGTTTCTTTTGAATTAAAATTGGCAGAAACATTTTTGTAATTCAAATAATGTTCAAAATTTTAAAGAATTTCTATAGTAATTGTACTAATTTAAATAACATACAAAATAAAACTATGTTATGTGCACACGTTTTGCTTAAATGATTTTTTTTAACAATCAAATTCTTATTGAGGATATCAATTAGCTGCAGTCAGTAACATGATCTACTTACAAACAGTTAGTGTAATTGAATATATTTTTATACAATTGCAAGACAAGTTTACACTATATTAAAAAAATAATATTAATAATATTTTTACAGATAAAATGTGTTTTTCTGTAAAATTTAAAAACGTTTGACTACACCTTGGGCATAAGCCTATTTCGGTGCATTCCGAAGCTGAAAACAAGGCTGACAAGTGAAAAAAGAAACTGTAGTAATAACATCATCTCGATATAAGAGTGAGTTAGAAATGGAAGAAATAGAAAGGATGATAAAACTACAAGAAAGAACCAAGAAATTTAAAGAAATGGCTGCTAAGAAATCCTTCTAAAATTTCCTAAAAGTAGTTTATAAGAAAAGGAAATGAAAAAGAGGAAGAAAAAGAGCTACCAGGTCCAGCCAAACCTCAAACTAGGCGTATAAAAGAATCCAAAAGAACACCTAATCTTGATGTTAAAAGTCAAAACATAGAAAAGTTTAATAAACCTTCAGCAAGCAGCCAAGAATGTATGTCGTCATTGTCTGAAGATGACACAGAGGGAAAAGAAACCTGCATATATTGTAATACACTGTACCTCGATTCTAAGGCTGGTGAAGGTTGGATACAATGTTCTGGATGCCAAGAATGGGCTCGCGAAGCGTGTTCTCATGCCTTTTTATGCGACTTTTGTTCTGCTATAGGCCTAAATAAAAGAAGTTTTACACAAAAAATTAAAAACTGTAAACCCTATCCCGTATTATCGAACCCAGGAATGCTAAAACGGGATGTGTAAGATTTCGGTAAATACTTTTTTTTTACAATTTCAAAATCGTTACAAATAGTTAAAAATATATTTTTTGTGTGCTTCAATAAATGTTGTAGTTATAAACAAAATTGTGTGGTTTACTTCAACATATTTTCCGTAGTAAAAAAAAAAAAAAAAAAAAAAAAAAAAGAAAAAAAAGAATGGTATCCCGTTTTGTCCAACTTTCCCCTATATATAGCTTTTAACATAATTATAACTAAAGTAAATTTCTCAGCGTGACTTTAACGCTTTCTTTAGTCTTATGGAATGATCCTATATACCTTAATTTTTGACTGATTGGAACTTTATTTCTTTTGAAAATATGAACAAAATATTCACATACATTGATTATTTTTTTTAGATTTAGCATATTAATTCTTTCGGTGGTTTTTACCGATAAAGTTCATGGAAAATTAAAATTTTATTTACAATTTTTATATGCAAATCGTGCGATGTTTAATAATCCCCAGGCAATAGAAGATTTTATTAAAATATACAGATGGAGAGAGAATGTATATTATTCTTTCAATAAAATTTAAAAAATATATTAAGAAGAATGCATGTCTATGCAATAATTAAAAAGCGTAAAATATGTTAACATTTTTATATGATCCTGTATATATATTCTTTCTTACAGTTGGAGTGAGGTTGGGGGTAATTTTCACAAGGGGCCAAATGCAGCACTGGCTTATAACTAAACCTATAATCTTTGAAAAATATTTCTTATATTTAGAATAGAAGGTCAAATTAAATATGAAACAGTGATAGTTTCAAATGTTTAAAAACGTTTAAACACCCTTCTTGATGTTTAGATATTTATGGTCCTCTCACTACAGCACGTCTGAAGTAAACGTACAGTTATTTGTCTTGTGCATGGATATGAAACGCTCTATTTCTCAAGCTTTTGGGTCTGTCCCTTAGTTAAGGGATGTTTTGCGCCGAACAAGTGTAAATAAGGTGCTTACACTTTTCTCACGCACTATTTCAACAGTATCGTATATATATATATATATATATATGCATATATAAAGAGAGAAAGAGGATTTCCCTGTTATATAATTTTACATCTAATGCTCTGATTCTTTTTCTTCTTCTTTTCTTTCTTTTTTTTTTTGTTCCGGTTTGTCTGAGTATTTTTTGTAGGGTTTGTTTCAGTTTAAAATGTGAAGAGCGAGTTTAATATGTGCGGAAATGTTCACGACATTTTTATCATTTTAAATAAATCAAAAAGTCCAAGATTTAAAAATTTTCACTATTTGAAAATTAGCTTTCTCATATCTTAATATACGTAATATAAATACAGTAGACCAAGGTTGCATTCACCCAACACCATGGTGTAAATTGAACCATGAAACACAATATTTTCATCATTTGTTTTTTCTTTAAGCGGCTCATTTTTATATTAAAAAAAAAAAAAAAAACTGGATTTTTAAAAGGCAAATTAGCTGCGCTTAAAATCTAAAAAATTTTCAGAAGCATTTGTATAACAGTAAAAAAGGAAAACGACAATAAAATGGCATTATACCAAAGCAATTTTCTACTTACCCCACTTTACTCTATAGAAAAAAAAACATAATTAAATTTGAATGCTATATATAATATTTCGCCTTCACAAATAATTCTTGCTTAAAAAAAAATCTGAAAGGAAAACATTGTAATCGGGAATCGATTCCAGTGCGTTTTAAGAAACTCTAATAGGGATTACTTTGAAAATGATTTTACTTACTTAATCCCTGTTATATTCTGTTTTTGTATAGTATAAAAAATCTTTCTGATAAGAATTTCTAATTTTGTATTACGATGAAATTTCTAGTTTATTGATTAAAATGTACGGTTTTAAAGTAGACGTGTAATACCCTTTCGAATAAATTGGATGATTGTCTTATTTGTTTTTGTAGAAGAGCTTATATAAATAACAAAATTATCAAGAAATTAGTATACATATTAATTGTTTCAGAATATATATAAATATATAAATATATATATATATATATATATATATTACAATCTTATATGTATTTTTAAGTTATATGTATTTTTAACGTATTTTATTATTTTTTATACCCTATGATATAACACGTGTAATTTGTACATTTTTTTTTTTTTTTTTTTTTTTTTTTAAGCTTTAAAATTTAATATCTATAAAGCAATGCATAAGCACTGAAATGCTTGATATAAGTCCAACAAAATTATACCATATTTAACTAAATAATATTAATAATAATAATAATAATAATAATAAAATTATAATATGTTGTTTGAGTTAAAAATAATATCTATATAGTAATCAAATTATTTGTTTTTTCTTCTTGTAAAATTTTAAAAACTGTACAAAATATGAGGCAAAAAATTATTTAAAAAATGAGAACTTTTCATTTTATTTTTCATCATCTAAAGTGCATTACTGGAATGCAATCCATTCCAATACTTTTTATCTTCAATTTGATCTTCTAAAACTGTGGTTGAACATAAATCCAAAAGCCATAATATGTAAGCTTTGCGGATACCTTACCAGTGAGGGCTACATGATGAATCTTCAGTAATCTGCAACTAAAAATGAAAATACGCAGGGGAAATATTTTTACATATAAAAGAATACATTCATTGAACTATTGGTAAGAATGCTTTTACTTATGGAATGAATATACATATATATATATATATATATATATATATATATATATATATATATATATATATATATATATATATATTTCTCGATTTGATAAAAGGCAGATAGAAACAACGTAAAATAAATTGAAAATGTCCCTATTATTAAATATAAACAAACGTATATATAGGGTACGTGCACCAGTGATTGACACTTTGAAAGCATGCTCTGACTTTTTTTAATGTTTTAGTGATCAGAAAATATTTTTAGAAATCTTAAATTAGTACATATGATATGAAAGACATTCAGAACCGCATGTATGTTAAAATATGTATATACATTTGGTAACAATATATATATATATATATTGTATTAGTATATATATATATATATATATATATATATATATATATATATATATATATATTTATGAATTTCTTTTGACACCCACTCAGTGATCCAGTAATTGACACTGCCAGTTTTTCATTTTATAAGTAATTGATCCCTTGCGTTCCAGTGTTTGACACTGGTAGTTATTCATTTTACCAGTTATTAGTAACCTATATTCCAGTGTTTGACATAAAATGTTAAAATTCTTATATGTAAAATATATAATTTATTATTTTTCTTATTTATGAATTACTTCGGGATAGATGTGAATTACTAGAGAATGCCAATCACTGGAGCACCTACCCGATATGTAAAGGAAAAAAAAAGAAATTAATGTTACACACACACACACACACACACATATATATATATATATATATATATATATATATATAACGTTTAAAATAACATATTTTTTATAAGAACCAGCAAAATAAATAAATAAATAAATAAATAAAATAAATAGATAAATAAAACATTACAAATATTTTATGCATAAAAAAAACCTTCAAAAATGCTGTTGCACCACGAACACAACAATTACATTTCAGTAATAAAAATAACAGAAGAGACTATTGGAATCGTACCATTTTAGCTTTCTTCAGGAAAGAGATTTGTAGCCATGTAATGACGACTTCTTAATATTCACGAGTCGTAGATTTTAGACAAGATTCCAGGCCCTTAACATTTTCAATCTTAGAAACAAGATAAGTATCTAAAGAATGATTATCTCGATATTTTCTCACGAGTGAAACGAATTGAATTATATCCGTTGGGCATGCCATTCGCGTGACGTTTCATCCTAATTTCTACCATAATATTTGTACAAAACGTAAAATAGTTTTAAAGAAAGAGAGAGAGCGAAGCTAGAATACAATTTTTAAGCAGTATTAAAAATTTTACATTTATCCGTAAATTTCCTGTAGTTACGTGTCACATGTTACATATATGTGTATGTTTTATACTATTTTTGTCAAATACATTTAGTTTTTCCGTTTTTTTTTTTTTTTTTAGTTCTGCATTTAGCATATATAATTTTCTTGTTAGGTATTTCCTATGTATGTTTTACGTATAGCTATTCCCTTCAATTAGCATCTTTCTGAGACGATAAGTGTGGATTACAAGCTTCAAAGATAAGGATTATATATTATAACACACCATCTCCCACAATTCAAGCAGTTTCTAAAGATTTTTTTCTTTATCAGAAATTTTAATATTAACACTGATATTTTCTTAATGCATTTAAAGATATTAATGTTTCCTTTAAATTATCCTTCTCCATTTTAATAAAAGACAATGCTTTCAAAATCAGATTCAATTTCAATCGATAAATCATAATATTTGTAATAATCTACATCATCTTGTTCTCATTTATCTAAAACATCAATATTTTACATGATTTTCTTCGTAAGAAGAAACATTATTATGTAAAATTCTTATTTTTGGCATTTTGCGATGATAACTGCGATAACGCGCTATAACCACAAAGCAATTTAAGTGCATTTACCAGTACTCTGAATAGCAACACATGACCGCGCTTGGTGTTTCACAAACTTAAGTGTCCACTTTGAAAAGTATATTTCTTCCCTTTCAAATCTATGTTCTTTAAAGCAGCTACACGGTGAATCATCCTTTTTATAATAATAGTTGGCAAAACTATATAGTAAAGAAGACTCTGATGACCAATCTTATGATCAATCTTGCTTAAACAAGCTTAGACTCAGGTTACCAAATTTATAAGCGCGTTTATATTATTTAATTTTAATCTCAGCGCTTCAACCAGTGAAATTAGAATTAAGAATTTACGCCAGTGAATTTATGCTTTAAGTCCAAGCTAATTAATCTTTCTTCATATACTAATCAGGTTCCTTATATAGAAAATGTTGAAGTGTAATTTTTTGGTATAAACATCTATTATATATACCAGGTATAACCATCTGCGCGGTATAAGCATCTTTTCTAGAGTGCGACTTTACAAAATCACAAACCTGTCCAAAGAATAACGCTGAAATGGTGCCACCGAAATATCCATTCCTCTTCATATATATAAATATTTTAATTACTGAAGTGTAACAGTTTTGCTTGCTGCATATAGACCATAGACACTGAAGATAGCTGATTTAGAGCTGAAATATTTTTGACGTTTTGATATTTTTTACATTCTGTTTTCATGTCCATTTTATGACTTTTTTTACTAATATATATATATATATATATATATATATATATATATATATATATATATATATATTATTTTGTACTACAATAATTGAATTTTAAATTTAATTCCTTTTACAATTTACTTTTTATTTTTTATTTTTTATTTATTTTTTTTAATGCCAAACTTTTAAATAAATTTTTATGCAGGTCTTATTTTAATTTGAAATATTATACTAAAAAGTAATAACAATATTAAACAAAAAACATTATTAAATAAAACACACTTTACAGTAAAACCCTGTATCCTAACAATACAGAAAAAAAAAACCACTTAGATATATAGTGTAATATATAGAAATGTCTTATAAGTATTTCTGTAGTATAGTTTGAATTTATACTATACATTATAAAAATATAAAGTATAGTTTATGAGAAATTTTAATATATTTTTCAACGTTGGTAGGTGAAATTTTTGTCCACAAGATATTCAAGTATTACCAATAACGCGTGAATAAATTAATACAATAATGCGTACATAAATATGGACAAAAGGTTTGTAATATAGGTTAAAATTAGTAAAATATTATTGCATTGTTGTTACATTGATGATATTATATTGAGTGTTTCTTTTTCTTTCTTCTTCGTCTTCTTCTTTTTTTTTTATGTGATGCGCATACTTCCTAATTTTTTCCCCTATTTGAACCTAACATTTATCAAAATATAAGCTCTCTGGAATAATGTTAATACTTGCCGAATTTACGGGAAAATTCGGATATAGATATAAGAACTTTCCTGTTAAATCTGCACGTGTTAATCTTATCATAGAGAGCAGATATTTTGCTGATGATTGTATCATAGAGAGTAGATATTTTGCTGATGATTGTTTAGGGTCAGACAGAAAAAAATTAGGGGGTATGTGTATCAGATTTCAAAAGGTAAAAAAAAAAAAAAAAAAAAAAAAAAAAAAAAAAAAAACTCCCCGTCCCAGGTAGCACATATCGTTGTTATGTCGTTGAAAATAAGTCTGAACAGTGAAAAATTAGTTATAACAACGTTGAATTAACGCTATGTGCTACTGGGGATATTTAAGAGAAACTCTATTGTAAATAAAGTATTAATATAATATAGTATTAACAGTATAATTGAATAAGCTTAAATGATTTTGGAACGCTGCAAAGCATGTGAATGTAATTGTGTCTCACACGAACAGTATTAAATACGTTGCATACAATCGTTGTAAATTCCTGCAAATAACATAAAAATATATTTATATATCGTTAGAATTATAAACGAAAAATATGTATTTCGAAGAGATAGAAGCGAAAATTAAAAGAGCATTTGTAAGACAAAGGGTAACAAAAAGGCCGACTTCAATGTTTATTGTTAACAAAACTGGATATTAGTTCCTCTCCTCTCCCCAAGTGTAAGTTATTGGATGCGTTTAACATACAATTAATTGTATTGAGTTTGAATATACGACTTTGTTATCAGCGTTAGTTATACATGTTTCCTATTCAACACTTCCTAAACCCTCTTGTTCCATAAATTCCGAACATAAATTGAATCTGTTATTAAGCCATTACCATACACTAATGTAACATGTCTTGAGCAATGATTTACTTAAAGGTATAGAAAAAGGACATTGAAATATGTAAACAAAATATGTATTTGTATACATAGAATCCATAGGGTCATAGAATCTTGGAAAAAATCGTTTTACCTTTCTTTGGTTATAAGAACTCCTCTTTCAATTGAGAAAAATGATATTTATCCCTTTAGACACAACGCAGCGAGGAAAAATTTATTTGGTAATCCTACATGGAATTGTATGTTGAACATCCATGTCCTTGAAATGTCATTTGGTTTTTTTCTGAGAATATCGCTCCATAAAAGCCTGTTTTATCTGGAAAAAGATATATTCATAGACTATATATATACAGGGCTACACAACAGAATTTTGTTGACATTCCGTAATTATCCAAGTTATATCAAATATGTTGAAAAAATTAATGAGTTACAAGGAAATAGAATAGTTGTATAGATTTTATTGGTGTTTATAAATTTTGGGGCGTATACAGAGACCCATAAAAAAATTTGTATCATTATGGTCTAAAGATAGTATTTTTATAAGTCATTATTGCATAGTTAAACTCTATCACACACTGTGAAATAAACAATGTTTAAACGAAACAAACAATGTTTAAACAATGTTAACGTAGAAAATGGTAGGCAGAAAATTGGTAATTAGTTTATGGGACTTCGCAAAATAATTCCATAATTCCAATCTGTTATAAAATCATTTGTTATGAAATTTTGAACTACTATTTTTAAAGAATTTATGCAGGATATGAGTTACAATTAAATATACATATACATAAAGAAAGACAGACAAATACAACAACGTGTTGAGTTTGGCGGCAGCCATCCTCAAAAATATATATTTGATATGGATGTGTGATTACATATATGGTTGTGTGATTACATACGTGCAGAAATATACGTATAGATATGTTAATAATTATTTCAAATAGTATGGAATTAAAAAAAAAATTGTATATTGAGTAATAAGTGATGCAATTAGAATGTTGCGATCCTGATCTGCAAATCCACTAATTTAAATAAGAGTTAATTACCTAATGCTCGGAAACTCGAATGCGGTCACTCCAGATATTTTCCAATTTGCAAGCGTCCATTTGAATTCTTTTTTTTTTTTAAACACTACTGTCGAAAACATGTGCAACAAAATGAGAAATGAAGTGTCGAACAGGAAACCTTATGATATCAATAGTTTGTTGTGCAGGTGCATGTTAAAGCCGATTGACTATTTTTGTGTCCAAAGCGTGGTAAATTTACCCCCGGGGTAAAGCTGTGGCTCAAGATGCTACAGTCTGTTTTGTTTAGTTTTTTGGAGAAAGCCATGGAAAACACTGAATGTCTAGGACAAACATTGCTACCGGGTGTCGAAGAAAGATGTACCCTTTTCAATGTTTGAGAGCAGAATCTACCGGTCCATTACATGATGCGCAATTAATGAAAGATCTCATGCAAGTTATTTTGTTGAATGTGCATCATTTTTTATTCTGATGTGCCCAATCGTTGTATAGCCGTCATCAATGATTGGGGGATGTTGTTTTAAATATCAATCATAAGTCATGTTATTGTGGTCATTATTTTCATTAACTGCGTTTGAATTGCTTTACTTAGTTGGTTAATATTAAATTTTATAACATTATAGAATTGAGTGACAAATACTCATAGATTTCAAGCAAGTTTCTTAAAAGTAAAAATAATATTGTTTTCCTTTAATGCCAGTAGAAAAATATTTCAAGATTTTTGTTTTGCTTATTTTTTATTTGTTGTTAGAATTGAAAGTAGGTAATAAAAATAACTAGCATTACAAATTTGTGCACTAATACACATGTACACTAAAACCATGCCAAGATAATGTCAATTATTATTAACATCTGCAATTAAATGTTTATATTATTCATTGATTTTTTGTATTTTAAAATTTAACTTTCAATTAAGAAGAAAAAGTACATTTAAAAACAATTGAATTATAGCATTAAGCATATCTGGTGCTAGATTCTATTTTACGTGAACCTAAAAACTTACTTGAAATTATTCCTAAATGTTTCATGGAATATAATGGAGCAGGATTTACAAAATTTGCATACAATCCAAACAACATATCTGAGTTCACCTACTTAGCAATAATCGATAAAAATAACAGTATCACACAACCATAAATATGTTATTAATCTTAACACTAAATACAAATTATTACCCATTCAAAATAAATCCATATATTTTAATTGCCATTTACATTTTTACATTTTTTGTAAATTATACACAACTTAACTTTAATAATAAATGATTAATAATACATTAGCAGAATATCACATATTCATCTATGAAATACTTATAAAATAAATAAATAAATAAATAAAATAACTATACGAAATTAGTTTATTAATTGGCATTGCAGTAATAATGTATGTAGAATTTGTTTTAACAAGATTACTTATTTTATTAAATGAATGTTCAATATATAGCATTAAAGAAAAAAAAATATAATGCATAAAACGTAATTCTAAGGATTTTTGTGATTTGCAATTTTTTTTAAAAGTAATATAATAGAATGATATCACAAAGTTTCAAAAAATCTTAAAATTAAATGTTTGCCATATTGCTTTTCCCGAGTTTTCCAAAAATGAAGTAAATTATTAAAATTTCATCTCCGCTTCGAATAACAGACAAGAAATGTCAAGTACGTATATTTTCTGAATTTCAACTCTTAATCTCATGTGAATTCGTGCGTAATAGTTTAACTAGAATTTCTAGGAAGTGACACGCAAATAATCTTATATAAATGGAGTTTCCTTGCAAGTTGAGGAACAGACCCTACATTTCTTTAAGGGTGAATGCTTTTAATTATGTTAGAATACATTTTCAGGCTTTTATATTTTCATTACTATTTTACCAAATGTATATTTCTTTCGTATTTTGTCAGATTATATTTTGCAATATGCATGAATGTTATCGATTTCAGTACATCATACTTGAAATAATATATATATATTTAAATATATATATATATATATATATATGTTTAATAAACAAATATTCTTATATATTTTGCTTCATTAAAATATTTTTCACAAAAATATGCAAATAACACAAGTCTATATCTAAAATTTTCAATTGATAGTTTTGTCTGATATTTATGTTATATGGTGAAACCGAAACTGAAGCAATTTTTTCTCTATCACGTATATTTTTTTGTCAATACAAGGTGTCTACCTCAAAATTTCTTTCTTGTCTGTTTCATCAATAAACAGGCGTGATTATAATTAATGTTTCGATTTCAAAACCCTATAATTTTAAAACTACCCGTCAGAGCGATTTGACGTTTCGCCAAAGCAATCATGATGCAATGAAATTTTGTTTGGCAAAAAAAGGAAAAAGTTTCAAAATGTGCCGTTAATTATCCGTAAAGTATTTGTTTCATGAAGCTCTTCTTTTTTCTCTTTCCACTATGACTGTTTCCGCTGTAAACATGTGTTCTTGTGTCATTTTGCTAAAAATATTGTAGTAAACCCTTGAAGTATATCGTTTTCTGCCATTTCATTATGTTGCTTACAACATTCCTGCGTTTCATGAGTGCATTTAGGCGTTTCCCTTGACATTATATTGACAGCGCCATCTATAGGAACATGTTGGATTTACTTTTTTTCTCCCGCAAACAAAATTTCATTACCTCGTGATTGCCCTGGTAAAATATCAAATTACTCTGATGGATAGTTTTAAAATTATAGCGTTTAAAAAACGTAAATTTAATTATAATCACTATGTAATTATGTAGTAACTTTTATAGTATGTCTCCATAATCAGTTATAATACGAGGGTTGTAAATTAAATAGTAGCAACTTAACCTTGAAACTCGCAGAAGGGCGGGCATGCGAAATAGGATATGGGAGAGGTAAGGTAGCACTGTTGTCGATGTGTAGAGTGCAAAAAACAGTCGATCTGCTCAGAAGGGTAGTTGTTGTGTGGCGTTAAAGTGAGGAGTTTCATTTCCATCGCTCTAAAGCATGTTTTCAAAAGGTGATCAGCGGTCGTAACTTAAAATCGATGTTGCCCGTGGCATAAATGCAACAGAATGCTATCGAGGATTAGTGGAAGCCTGTGGCACAAATGCTTTACCGTATAGGACAGTAGCTCGATGGGTTCAAGCATTTCAATCGGTTCGGAAAGAGACTGCGGATTTACAACAACAAACATGCTTTAGAGCGATGGAAACGAAACTTCTCACTTTAACGTCACACAACAAATACCCTTCTTAGCAGATCGACTGTTTTTTGCACTCTACACATCGACAACAGCGCCACCTCACCGCTCCCATATCCTATTTGCACATGCCCGTCCTTCTGCGAGTTTCAAGGTTAAGTTGCCACTATTTAATTTACAACCCTCGTAAACCATGCGAACATACTGTAAACTACTGAAAATGAAGAAATTGTGCCGATAGCACCCGGTGGTAAATCCCTTTATTAACAAAAATCAATGTATGATAGGAGAAACTTGCTTAATTTTCGGTTTCAACATGACAAAAATTATTGCATCAGATAAAATTCTTAAATTGTGTTTTTACAATATGATTTTTGTTGACTTGTGCAATTTATGATTACTGCTCGTCTGTGAATTTATATTATTGCTTATTAAGCGTGATCTATAATTGGTAATTTTCTCCAATATACACACAAATTTTAAATTAATTAAGTACAAAATAATTTGTGTATTAATCAAAGGAAAATTGAAAATGCTGTCTTTCGTTGCTATTATTCATTTAAAATAATAATAATAATATAAATAAGTAAATAAATGAAATAAAAAACATAAATACAGTAATATAAAGCTTTTCTTTTTTTCTTTCTTTCTTTATTTATGCTAAACTTGAAAAGAATAAAGTTAGATATTTTGCAATGGGGAATTACTTTCTAAAGTAACTAGACCTTCATTAATGTATCTTAATTAAAATTATTTATGAAACGTGCACAGTTTAAAGTATTGATATTTTATATAAATATTCACTTGTACAAATAATTAATAAAAAATTAAAAGAGATAGTTCGGACTGTAATAAAAATTGATTAAATATTATCTTCGTTAAGCATTTTCATATTTAAAATGAAAAGTGTATAATTAAGCACATTGCGTTCAGTTATTTCAGTTATATAATTGATGTCTAGTCCAAGACTATTTATGCCCATCACAAATGTTTATATAGGATCCTTTGTTTTCGTTATATTTTTCCTTTTCTCTTACCCATTTATATGGCAAAGACTTGCTCTGGTCAAATTTTCGAAATTGATTTTTTGTTATATTTACACGTTTTGCGGTTACTTAAATCCTAAAATCATGTATTTAGAGGGTTTCCTGTGTTTCTGATTGCATGTTTGCCTGTGAATCTGTGCGTCTGTCTGTCTCTTATAATCATATGTCAAATATAAATAATAAAAGAAAGTCCAAACATGAATGAACTAAATGTGTATAACATAGGGGTATTACAATAAACCTTTCGTGGAGATCAAGCAAATGTTTCGTATACAGAGACATCCAAGAGAATTCAAATACATTATATTTATGTGGAAATGTCTCGTAATAACAGTGTAACGTCTATAGTCCGACTCAAGCAAAACAGAACGAACAAAATTTATTATATGCATAAGAGCATGTTTTGTGAAGATTTTTGCATAGAAATCATTCACCATTCATTACAGGTTTACCCAAAGTATTTGGATATACTGCGGCTATATTTGGAAATTGCTGAAATTGTAATTCCTTTTATATTAAATGTTTTTCAAGTAAGACTAAATTTCAGTACATCTTATTGTTTATAGTGCATATTGACTATAGGCATTATACAGGGCGGCCCAAAATTTATCTAAGCATTTTATTCTATTGAATGAAAATGATGGAAGTGCTTTGCTACGTTATTCTATGTCGATGGCCATTGTTGAAGAAGCAAAATTACATTTTTACACGCATATTGTAAATAAAGTATTTTTCGAATTTTTAACTCTGATTTTTTGTATAATATTACGTTTTGTGAAACAATGATTACTAATGTATGACTTTTATCGGTCGATATTTTTTACGTAAACTTGTTATCAGCTTAACTTAAAAATAAATGACTGCAAGAAATTCAAATTTGGTTTTTTAAAGTCCGTATTATGTAGACACTTAAAAATTTTATCAAGGTTGTCAAATTTAAAGGCAAATTAATAACAGCTGAGATTTTTTTTTTTTTTTTTATACGTAAATAATTGGATGCGCTGTAATTGTATGGGGTGTTCAGGGGGTTGATAGTTCCCTCACAAAGACTTAAATGCCAAATAAAACTGACCATAAACCTATTTTAGTTTATTTTAAAAGTACATTGAACTTTATTATCTCAAGCTACCAATCTTAAGACATAATATGCAATCTATCTTTATAATATTGAAACACAGGGTAACATAATGTCAAGTGAGTGACATACCTGATTATTTTTAACATTATTATTCAAATTTGAATTTTACTTTGTTACTCATCAACAATAAAACTAAAATAAATAAATAAATAAATAAATAAATAAATAAAATGAAATAAATAAAATAAATAAATAATTTAACATTACATTAAAAGCCTATATTATTGGTAATTTTATTTAAAAAAACTAGTTTTTATCATTCCAAATTTTAGATAAATGTAGCTAAATGATAAATACTCTCCTAAAATATAACATACAGTTTTAAATATTATTTTGTAAGTCATCAAAAATGCAAGTGCTGAATGATATTGTTTCAGATTGCATAATGGTTCAATTTCTTTACATAATATGCATAATCATTCAAAATATATATATAATTTGAAAAATAATGGCTTGCGAATAGGTTTACACAAATAATACTATATTTCAATAAAATAATGATAGACCACTTGGCAAATTTTGTTTGACTTAAATCATCTGAGTTAACCATCCATAAAGTAATTTATAAAAATCACGTACATAAACTTCAAGGCTTTCACACATTTTCTATTAAAAGAAAATATTTTTGTAATTATTATATTACGAAATTTATAGTAATATGGTGTAAAGTTTAATATACTTTCTAAGTAAAATAAATCTCACTTTGATATGAATATTGCATTGAAATAAGCATTCCTGCATTCAGGCCGATATAGTAAAGCAGTATTTAAATCTATGTATATATATATATATATATATATAATATTAGGAAAATGAAATGCCTTACTTTTTATTAAAAAATATGAGTACAAATAAGTTTTATGTTATTTTAGTCATTTTGTTTTGTAAATATATTTCAGATCTTTTCTTTAAAGTTTTTTTTTAAACAATGATATTAAAATTTGTTTTTACTAATTAAATTTGATCAATATTTAGAAATCTAATTATGATTCCTAAACATTTTGAAAACATATTTATCCTTTAATTCTTAACAACACTAGTCGACAAAAAAAAAAAAGAAAAAAAAAAAAAAAAAAAAATGTGGGG
Organism: Salticus scenicus; assembly: GCA_963930645.1. Classification (NCBI taxonomy): domain Eukaryota; kingdom Metazoa; phylum Arthropoda; class Arachnida; order Araneae; family Salticidae; genus Salticus; species Salticus scenicus. Next base: position 237,257,160 of record OZ005656.1, read on the forward strand.
TAAAAAAAATGGAATTAACTATTTTCAAATAATATTGTAGGGCATAATTAAAACAAATAGTGAAAAATCTGTAACACGTACAGATATTTTGTTATGATTATTTAATTTCTACTGGAAGCAATGTAAAAAAGTCTTTAGAAGACATGCATTATTGTTATCAATGTTATTAATTTAGCATGGAATACTGTTAATATGGAGATAATATAAATATTGTAGACTATGAAGAACATAAAAGCATGGAAAATGCACTAAATGATTGAAATGTTATTATTTGCTTTTTTAAATACAAAATACAAAAAATAGGCTTTTTTACGTCTTGTGTTAAATGGCTACATTGTGATTTTTCTAAGAATAGTTCACAAATACAGAAAAAAACCTATCAGGTACGGTTTTACAAGTTCTACACTAAAAACTTGCCAGTTTCAACATGAAACTGTAACTATAAAACAGCACAATCATACTAACAAAGAATATCTTTTAACTAGAATAACAGGAAAAAAAAAGTAAGGTACGAGCAGGCTTGCAAAACAAGGGTTGCCAGCAGAGATAATGGCTAGGAGGCAGGGTTGTTAGCACGAAAGGCTACCATGTGTGATACAGATGGCAGCAAAAGTATCTGAACACTAGCAATAATCCCTGTCTAAAAAAAGTACACTTAATACTGCTCTTCTCGAGTCATGTCCTTAGTCAGTCTAAGAACATGATTCGACAAGGATTTATTTAACAAAATAGTATTAAATGTTCTTTTTCGATATCGGAATTATTGGCTAGTGCTCGGATACTTTTGCTGTCGACTGTACTGTAAAAACCATAAAAAAAATAGTGAAATTTCCCATTTTCTGATACTTTAACTAAAAAAATGGAACAAACATGGTTGTCGGGACTCTCAGTTGCCAGGACTCTGGGTTGCCAGCAGGAAGGGTTACCACCAGTAATACTGTGAAAATGATAAAAAATGGTGAAAATTGCCATTTTCGGATACTCTAACAGAAAAATGTAACGTGCTGGGACTTTTTTACTTGCAGATATTTAAATAAAAATTTTATTAATAGTAAAAATAATAATTTGACCATTGTTACCGAGCCACTGTAGATCAGTGTATTTAAACGAACTTTCTTATTCTTATGTGTTGCTAATTTAAGTGGAACTAACGTAATATGTTATGTGATAAAATGCAGTCTTTTTTTTTTTTTTTTTTTTTTTGTTTATGAAGTACGCTTTTTGAAAGAAAAAATACAGTTGCAAAAATTATTTTATGACAATCTACAAAGATTTTGATAAGAAAATGCTTGTTTTAATAATTCAAATTAAATATTCCCCATTTAAAGTTTCATTTACTTAAAAATATTAAAAATTTACTGTAAAGAATTGCGAAGAATACTGTTACATTGATAATATTCATATTATATTCTTAATATTGATAATTTCACTGAAAATATGTTCTTTTAACCATTTTACCGGTCACTGTAGTACGTGGAACATTTCCCCCGAGTTATCTCGGATGGCCGGTGAAGTGGTTAAGAAAATTAATAATAATACAAATACCTTTTTGAATATTTATGGTATGCATGGAAAAAAATAATAATAAGGATTTTTTTTTTTTTTTTTTTAATACTTTTACATTTCAAAATTTTACTCAATTTTTTTAAGAATCAGAGAGGCATTTTTCCCTTTTTGACATTTATATTTTCATGCTAAAAAACATTCTATTCAATATCGTCATAAATTAAGTACTGTTGATTTTCACTTAGCAGTATTTGTCAAGCGCTTGCGCATGCGTCAGGTCTTACACGCTTTTAATGATACTGGAATGAAAAGACAGATACGCAGAAGAACGAAATTTTTCTCTATGCAGAAAATTTACTATTTTCTAACCATAGGCACGCTTACATTTCTGTATGTAATCAGCAATGATATCTATCCTCTGCGTACTTTTCTGTTGTAAACAGATTATTTTCCAACAAATAATATGAATAAGAATGAATAAATAAATAAATAAAAATTAAACCTAGGTGTTCCATAACCTGTAACGCATCCTCAGTATTTTCACGCTTCTTTTTTTTTTTTTTTTTTTTTTTTTTTTTTTTTAGTACAGATTACACTCTTGGAAAATAATTTGATGAGTATTACTATGTTGATTGTGTGGAAGAACACAATGCCATAACCAAAATAATCACCGGTTAAAATTCAGAAGGTACCTGAAATGGTTCCATAAAACGTGTACAAACTGTCAAGACCATTGTTAAAGATGTGGTAAATAATTTTTGAAAAATTAAAGATTAAAACTAAACCTCAAATTTTGTTTATTCGAATTTTACTCATTCATTTTTTATGGTAGAAGTGAATCCTTTGTAAATTGCTATACATATTTTTTCATCATTAACTATACGAAATATGTTGCTATTTTAACTTCAATTTAACTTTCTTATACTGGATGGGCATCTGCCATATAAATTTAAAAATATGTTTTCCACATTTTTATTCTCAATAATTAATTACTTTTCGCTAAAGGTATGAGTATATGTATAATAATTTTAAATATACATATACATTTCTTGTTTTAGCAATTTAGGAAACTTTGCTTTAAACTTTAAAAACTATAACCATCCCATCCTAGAGTTACCCTATATAAATCAGAATTCTACAAGACGGTATTTAGTATGGAGTATTTAATGCTTTTTTCCTAAAAACAAACAAACAAAAAATAATAATAATAATAACAATAAATTGAACTTCTTCAAATTTTATTTTTACTGTATTTTTTTCTAATTTTTTTTATATATTTCACAGAAAAAATATTAAATATTTATTATTAATATATATATATATATATATATATATATATATATATATATATATATATATATATATATTTACAGTATGACACTTTTTGCGAAATTACCAAAATGTCGATTATATGCATTTAACATACAAAACAAAAAATAACTACATTTAAAAATATAAAAATAAATATTGAATATCTTTATATGAGTGTAAAAATCAATATTAGAAAATCTAATACCGTCATCTAAAATAAATTATCATGATGGTAATTAAAATAGGAGTGATTCACAAAGACAAAAAATATATAAAAATACTAAGAGGAAATGTTCACGGATGCTCGGTTTGTAAAAGGTTTGTTCAACAAAAGCCAATGATGAATTTCGCCCTTTCTCAATCCCTTTTATTCGAGGTGAATTGATTTCCTTTTAAGACATGTCTTCAACATTATTTTTCATTCTAAATAGCTATTATATGCGCTTTAAAAGTAAAAAGATTTCCATAGAAAAGCTAATATCGTACACATAAAATATTTCTCCATCAAGTCAATAAACATTACATTGAATTCATTAACTTTCTTTTAAGTTTTGTGAGATTTAAAAACGTAATAAAATGTTTGCTTCTTTTGTGTACTATATCATATACACTATGTATATATATATATATATATATATATATATATATTTCTGTAAATTTAATGTAAATATTTATCCAGACTCTCTGTAAATTTATAGTAATTCTTAGGTGAAAGTGAATATTTGAGATTCTCAATTTTTACTCTGTATTTTTACTTCATTTTATTAGTTAATTTACTAATTAAATTTTAAAATGACAGTCTCTACTTTAGAAATAAAACAATCTAAGTCCGAAATATAATCTAACCAATAATTTATTAAATTAATATTATTTATTCTAATGGATGTATAAAATACGTTTTTTAACATCTCCGTTTATTTTATCACTTAAGATTACACTGAGTTTTCTGTTGAAATTTTTAACAGCGTTTGTGTGTGTGATGCACCTGTATACAGGACGTCCTATGATTGCAGCGACAAACTTTAAGAGGTTGCATATCTTAAAGTTTTAGCGTTTCATAGGAACCCATGTCCGCAAATGGCATCTTAATTATTTAAAGACTGATTTTTTTTTTTTTTTTTTTTTTTTTTTTTTTTTTTTTTTTTTACAGATTTGTGTGTGGCCATTAAATTTTGAATTTTTAACACAGATTTTTCGAATAAATGATTACAGGAAAAATATATATAATAAAAATGTTGTTTCTAATCGATATACTTAAAGCACGGGCTGTACTGATACGAATATTATGTAGACTTTTGTGAAATGACAGATTGTGCAATATTTTAAATTTTTCAAGATAAGCAGTGTTACATATAATCAAAATGACAACACATGAACATTCGATAATGCTCATACATGGCAATAAGTGTTGTATATTATTAATAAAAGACATTATATTGCAAATTAGAAATACTGTCTGTCAGCTGCCTACAGAAAAATCCACCGCACTTACAGACTTGACATTTGGAACACAGACAGTTTGTAACATCTTCGTGTGCACCTCGAAGCCGGATTTTCAAAAATTTTTAATTAGAAAGAAAGTTAATAGTTAAACTATTTTATCGTTTTTAACTGTATTAAATTTAGCGACATTTTTCTTTGCGCTGTAATTTCAGACTGTTGCCAAAAAGTAAAAATAAAATAATAAAAATAAAATAAAACGCTTACAACTTTTTATTCCATTTATTTTTACTTTCTCTTACCCATAGGGTCCAGAAAGTATTGTTTTAGGGTCAAATTTTCGAACGTGAGTTTTTGTTATATTTGCATGTTCTGGGGTCCCCTGAATACGAAATTCATGTTTTTTTAGCGAATGGTCTGTGTGTCTGTCTATGTGTGTGTCATCAGCATATCTCAAGAACAAATAGCACCAGAAAGCACAAACTTCGTATGCTAAATGTGTATCATATAGGGATGCTACACTAATCTTTCATTCAGATGAAGCAAATGGTTCGTGTACAGGGACACTCAAAAGTATTGAAATGCTTTACGTCTATGGGGAAAATTGCAAGTAAGTAGAGTTTATCATCTATAGACTGCACAAAACTAAATGAAACGAAAATATATTTTTTGTAATAGAGATAGTCAACTGGGAAAAAAATTGTGTATGTAGGAGCCACGTTTCCCACCCTGGGGTGGAAGTCCCTCTCCCATCGGGTTGGTTGGGTTTTACGTCGCACTAGTGCTGCGCAGATGGGCAATTGGCGACGGTCTGGGACTCACCCCTAGAGGTGGTCCGGTGGTCCATCTCAATTTTGATCCTCCACGGAAGTGATGGCTCTCCCGCTTCGGTGACCCCCAGAGGTATAATTTTTGATGGGAACATGGAGGACATTGCAGCTACGACAGATTTTACGTGCACCATCCACCATTAGTTTACACGACGGTCTTTGGCCGGCTCGAGTACCGAACTCGCAATCTTCCAATTACGAAGCCGGCTCTCTACCCACCGGGCTACCGCGGCCCATATAATGTTTGGGATCACACAATGAAAAATATTGTTTGAAATTACTTGTACCTATATAACAGTTTTCAGACATTTTATGTTTTTTGAGAAAATGCACAGTGTATTTTCTCTTATATCCGTGACTCATCATAGATTCAAAATGAAAATACGGACGTTAGCGTTTTACATTTTTTTTTAAAGTCCTTAAAATTCAACTCTTCTATCGATGATGTCTTAATAATATTTACCTGAAGTCTTTTTTAAAGTTCGACTATACATTTGGCTTATAAATTATGAAAGAGAACTTTGCTAGCGCCTGTGCATGCACAGTAAATATTTATTTAGTAAAAATATTTAAATTTCATCAGATATTTGGCTTTTTACGTACGCTTGGCCAATCGCACGGCTTGTACGATGTTGCTAAGTATTATAGGGAATTTTTTTTTTTTTTTTTTTTTTTACAATTACAATTCAAATATATATTTCACATTATTAAATTTGGATTATATTCACAGTGTACACAGTGAAGTTGGTTTAGTTTAATGAGTAATTCTGTGCATTAAAAGGGGGATATGTTGTTTTTTTTTCTATATGTATCCAACTATGCTTAAAATATGCAGCAATATATTGAAGAAAATACTATTAACAAATTAATAATAATAAAAAAAAAAGTTAAACAGGCAAAAAACAAAAAACCGAAGCTAAAATTTATAATTAACACTCTCCCCAACACTATCCCCCTAAAATATAAATACATAAATAAATAATAACGTAGTTATACTCAAGGGAATCCTTTAAACCGTACAAATATATAAGAGTTGTAATTATTAAAAAAAAATAATAGAGGTTCAAATCCATTTTTGGATTAAGAAGTTAGATTAGTTAAGAAATTCTGAATTATTTTTAAAGTTAATAAACAAAGGAATTTTTAGGCAATTATTCTAAATAATTTACTAAATCTTTACGTTGTTCAAATTTCAAAAATTTTTAATACTAAGCTAATTTTAAATATTTTGTATAGTTTAATGAGACATTTTTGAATTCAGTGAAGCTGTGAGATTTAATATTTAACTGTTATTATTATTATTATTATTATTATTATTATTTATTTGGCATCCGTAATTGTTGTTATATCGTTTTTTTCAAACTGTGCAGTGATATAAAGTTTATAAATTGACTTAAATATTGTGTAACTTTACATTAAATAGTGTGTATTTTTTTTTTTTTAAATCTTTGCAAAAGTTAAATTTATGTATGCATAAAACAATGGATAAATAAGGAAGAATTTGGATGTAAACTTATCCAAAGAAGTTTATTTTACATTTAACAAAATAATAATAATAAACTATTTCATGAAAAATTAGTTTTTTGTTGGTAAAAAAGAACATTTATATAATAATAAATTAAATCATTATTATTTCTTCTAAAAGTTAACACACATTGCATTATATGTGACAAAAACTTGTTTTGAAAAAAGTGCACTTGTATTTTATTTTCTATTATTTAAAAGGAAATTATTATAATACAACCTATGCCAATCCTTTTTATCATTCGATTGATCTTCTAAAACTGTGGCTCAACATAAATCCAAAATCCATAAAATGTAAGCTTACAGGGATACTTATCAGTGAAAGCAACATGATGAATTTTCAGCCATCTGCATCTAAAATGAAAAAAATAAGGTAAAATATTTTTGCATGTAATAGAATCTGTCCTTTGAATTATTGATTAGAAAGCTTTTACCTTTGGAATGGATTTTTTTTTATCTTTTAGATGTAAAGACAGATGAAGTCATTGCAATATAAATTGAAAGTGTTATTATTATAATATATATATATATATATATATATATATATCACAATAAAAACCTAAATATTGTAACGATATTAGTTCTTGAAGTTAGGCATTTAAAATAATAATAATAATAATAAAAATAAGGAGAAGGAGAAAAATATTGCTTCTTCATGTGTATTTCTCATAAGTAATTCATTACTGTTATTTTAAATAAAATGACCATTACTCATGTATTTATACCAATGTTTTGAAAGAATGAGCTAAAATAATTTAATTATACATTTATATATTTGAAAATTTAATTATAGGATATTTTTACATAAATGATAAAAAAAAAAAAAAGAAAACTTTATATATATATATATAACTATATATATCTTTAATCACCGCAATTTAGAATGTAAAATACATGGGAAAGAAAGCTAAAAGCCCATAGGAACACGGGAAAAAAGAGTCAAAATTTCATAGAAAAAGAGATAACGAAAAAAAAAAAAAAAAAAAAAAAAAAAAAACACCTCACAATGTCACGTGTGAAAAAAAAGGCTTAAACCGGACAGAATAAAAGGCCAAAACTGACTAGAAAAATACATGCAGGAGCGGGAAAAATCACCTTGAAACTCCAGGAATGTAAATAATATGTTTACATCCCATATACACCATATTACACTCCATATATTTCAGCAAAAGTCTTAAAATGAAAGCAAAAGGGGGAGCATTTAAAAAATTAATAAAAAATGAAAATATCTGTGATCACCCTGTAAATATTAATGTTTCACGTAAGACATGGCTGTGGCATGTAATTATTTGTGGATTAAAAATCTACAGCACGCAAGATTTTTATTACGGCGTAAAGTTATTTACAGGAAACTTGGTATACTACACAGACATTGCATACTGCAATAAACATATATCTAATATTAAATAAATAATAAAATATCAAAATTTTTACTAAATCTGTTTAACTACTCATGCCCAAGTTTTAAAAAAGTTTCGTTTGCTTAATATAATACCCAATAGTATTGGGCTACTTATATGAAAAACCCAAGAAAATATCGTGTAAATTTAAAAAGTTACGCGCGATCGAATGAACTTATCTTGAGTTCTTCTCAAAAATAAGGAAATTATAAGATGTTTTATCAATATTTATTTACAATCAATGAATTTTGTTTCACTATTGGTTGAATCAAAATAAAAACATCAGTAAAACCACTTATAATTTAGATTTATTTGAGAGGAACTAAAAAGCACTCCCTCCTACCATTTTTAAATTTACACGATACTAGTTTAAGATTTTCCTAAAAATAGCTCAGTACATTTCACTAATAAATTATGCAAATGAAATTTCGCTAAAGCTAACGCATGCGCAGTTGAAAATGTCGTAAATGTGTAAGAAAAAACTCAAATAATTTGTGTTTTAATATTTCGCTATTAAATAAAAAAGGAACTATAATGCGAATAAACTTTTTTAACCAAGAGAGACGATTTCCATCACTGTACGGGTAGCTAACAAGAATGCACCACGCCTAACTTTAAAACTGATTACTCATCACTTTCTAATCTCTTTCTGCCGCGCGCTGTGTAAAATGTAGATGTATCTTCACTGATAAAAATGTAATCGCCAAGATAGGAGCTCTGTTAAAATGCTCCGAGATGCTAGTTATTATAATTAATCTACTATTATAAATAATATACCATATTTAGTCAAGAAATAAAATTTTTTGTATCAACTAGAAGCTAATCTATGGATGGATTTTAAATGAGAAAATAATACTTAACATAATTAATAGATTTTCTCCATACACACAGTTTACTTTCAGATGCTGAATTGCAGACGTCTAATTGGAGTCTTTGGATATAACATTATGGACTGGTGAGAAAGTGAGTACAAATTCTTGCCTTCACTTCTATAATCATTAACTATTAAGTTATTTAGAAAGCATCAGCTCTCTAATAAATAAAACAATATTAAATTAAAATATTATTTATATAACTGAATTGGAATTTTGTATGCGCTATGCGCTATCTAATCTATTAAATTTTGACTATAAACAAAAGATATATGAGACTGAGAGTCTCAGTTCCATTCAGTTTAAATAAATAGCCCTATAGGCAATTTGAACAAAAAAAAAAAAGAGAGCTAAATTATATAAACAAAAATATATGATTATAAAAGAAGAAATGAAAATAAAGAAAGTGTGTGTAGTAATAATAAATATATATATATAATTGGTGTATTAAAATATTATAAAGGTATCATAAAATATATATATAGAAATAAAAAATAAAATAAACATACATATCTGTTTAACAGTCATCCATAATGATTAAATATATACACAAATATTTTTGAATATAAATAAATAAATTAAACTTCAGTTGTGAAAAGAAAAATAATACAAATAAAAGTAAAAATGACGTCATCTGTGAAGGACATAACATTAGTTGAAAAACTAAATGAGAACAATTAGGATTTATGGTGTTTTAAGATTGAAATGCTCCTCATAAAAGAGGATTTATATAATGTTATAACTGATCAACCCCCAAATCCTCTGACTGCTGAATGGCAGGCAAAAGATAAAAAGGCAAGGGCCTTAGTAAATTTATCGATTGATGACAGTCAGATAATAAATGTGCGTCATTTGACCACCGCCAAAGCAACCTGGGAGAATCTCCAGAACATTCATCAGAGATCGAATCTAACAAATAAATTATTCTTGCTTAGGAAATTATACTCAGCTAAATTGGCTGAGAATGGGAACCTCATTGACCATATTACAAATATTTATCAAATAAGAGATAAATTGATAGCAATAGGAGAAGAGATACATGACCATCATTTGGCGGCACTTATGTTGTGTTCTCTCCCCCCCTCTTACGATATATTTATAACTGCTATTCAGAGCAGAAATGAACAGGAATTGACAGCCGAATTTATACGAAATAAATTAACAGATGAATATATTAAAAGATCACAAAACAAAAATACTCAGGGAGAAAACGCATACAAAATGCAGGTTAAAAACAAAACACAGACAGGCAAATATTGCACTTACTGCAAAAAATCCTCACATACCCGTAATGAGTGTTGGCACTTAAAAACCAGAGGAGGTAATCCACACCGCAGTAACAATAATTTCAATAACAGTAGTGGGAACAGTACTAAATATAGAGGTAAACAAAAAACACAGTTAATTAAAGAGACAGAAAACAAACTGAAAAATTTAACTTTTATTATAGACAAAACCGAAAATGATAGTTTCGTTGTCGATAGTGGAAGCAGTGCGCATGTCTGCAACGATTTAAGTAAATTTACATGTTTAAGAAGCGACGAAAAGGTAAATGTGATGTTAGCAAACGGACAGACCGTAGTTTCTCAGGGACATGGGGACATAAATATAGATGTAGTTAACTCCGATAGAGAAACAAACAGTATTACATTAAAGGATGTATTATATATACCTGATATGGCTACTAATTTGATCTCCATAAAGAAAGCAACTGAGAATGGCTGCGTTGCCATATTCAAAGACAAAAAATGTCAGATTAAATACAACAACAAAACATACATTGAGGCTAACTTAACCGATAATTTATATGAGATAAAAACACATAAAAATTTATCGGAAAGTATAAACATTGCAGAAACATGCAATGACAAAAACTGTATTACAATATGGCATCAGCGGTTAGGTCACAAAAATTATCAACAGATCAGGGAGCTCACCGAGAAGAACATGGCGACAGGAATAAATTTAAATAAGTGTAAACATAATGAGGAATGCGAAATATGTATAACCTAGAAACTAGAAGATGACTCATACCCAAAAAAGGCTAATTACCGAGCGAACAGACCCCTAGATCTAGTCCATTTGGATATATGCGGACCTTTTCAAACGTCGACCGTAGGTGGTAAAAATTACTTCTTAACGTTTATCGACGATTTCAGTCGATATACGTTTACTTATCTATTGAAGTATAAAAGTGAAGCATTCGAAAAATTTAAAGAATATCATGCGTTAACTGCGAATAGGTTTGGGAGGAAAATAAAACTACTCCGCCCTGACAATGGTGGGGAATATACAAGTAAAGAATTCGAAGAATTTCTCACCAATGAGGGATTAGAACATCAACTTATTGTACCTCACTGTTCACCTCAAAATGCCGTTGCAGAAAGAAAAAACAGAACCTTAGTTGAAATGACTAGGTGTTTACTAAAACAAAGCGGATTACCAAATAAATTTTGGGGCGAAGCAGTCATGACTGCAACTTATCTGCAAAACAGATTACCCACGAGAGCTTGCGACGTAACACCGTATGAAAGATGGACAGGAAACAAACCAGATCTTTCAAATATTAAAACTTTTGGTTGTAAAGCATACACATATACACATAAAATAAATAGAAGGAAACTAGACAGCAAGGCTAAATTGGATACATTTGTGGGATATGACCTCAGAAGCAAGGGATATAGAATTTACATAGATGATAATGTAAAAATATGTAGAACGGTCAAATTCATCGAAACAGATCAAATGCGCGAAATAAGCAAAAGCAATGACGATAATCAGTTACTAATGAATGAAAATGAAAATGAAGCCGGTACTGGTGAAATAAATAGTAAATCATCCTTTCCGGTAGTTTTAACTGAACAGAATCAGGAACCAAATTCACAGAATGAGGAAATTTCAGATCAAAATATTCCCAGAAGATCAGAAAGAGCCAACAAAGGCGTTCCACCTGATAGATTCGCTTTATTAACAGATACCTTGAAAGTAGTCGAACCTAAGACCTTTCGTGAAATATTAGAATTACAAAACCCAGTAGAAAAAGAAAATTGGCTAAAAGCAGCCAAAGATGAGATTAATTCACTCAAAGAGAATAATACATGGACATTAGTAGACCCTCCACCCAACGCACATATAGTAGGTTCTAAATGGGCGTTCAAAGCCAAATACAATCATATGGGAGAAATTCAAAAATATAAAGCGAGGTTAGTGGCGAAAGGATTTAGCCAAAAATACGGAGTGGATTACGATGAGACATTTGCCCCGGTGGCGTCTCACACAACTATCAGATCATTTTTAGTCATGGCTCTATACAATAATCTAGAATTAAATCATTTAGATGTAAAAACCGCGTTTTTGCATGGGGAATTGGAGGAAACAATTTACATGTCACAACCAGAAGGATTTATAAATCCCGGGGATGAGAAAAAGGTCTGTAGATTAAAAAAGGCAATCTATGGTCTCAAGCAGGCAGCCAGAGCCTGGAACTTGAAAATAAATGAGACATTAATTAATCTAAATTTTACACAAAGTCAAGCTGATAAATGTCTATATAAAAGAAATATTAACGGTAGAAAAGTCTACGTGCTAGTGTACGTAGATGATATTTTAATCGCTGGAACTAAGAACGACATAAAAGAAATTACTGAAAAACTCAGCCGCGAATATAAAATTACTAACCTAGGGAATGTAGTTAATTATTTAGGCATAAACATTACTAGACCGGATAACAATACATTGTTATTAGATCAAACCAACAAGATTAAACAATTAATAGACAAGTTTAACTTAACAGATTCAAAACCTACTAATATCCCAATGGATACAAATTATTTAAAAAATAATAATAACGATAATTTTTTGCCGAACAATACAGACTATAGAAAAGCAGTAGGGGCATTATTGTACATTTCCACAACATGTAGACCAGATATAAGTGCGGCTGTCAACTTTCTGTCCCGACATAATGAAAATCCCAGGAAATACGACTGCGAAGCTGTTAAAAAAGTCATGAAATATCTCAAATGTACGATAAACTTAAAATTAGCGTATAATAAAAACGCAGCTCCAGTTTTAACAGTATATGCAGACTCAGACTATGCAAATGATCCAGGTGACAGAAAATCTGTCACAGGTAATATTTTCTTCATTGGAGAGAACCCAATATCCTGGGTGTCCAAAAAACAAGGCAATATTACATTATCTACAGCTGAGGCAGAATACGTTTCTGCCAGCAATGCAGCTCAACTGTATGGCTGTTGCAACTGTTAAATGACTTAGACATGAAACAAGAAAAGCCAATTATAATTTTCGAAGACAATCAGGCATGCATTAAACAAATAGAAAGTAACAAATACCAATCAAGAACTAAACACGTGGACTTGAAATATCATTATATAAAAGAACTGTACGAAAATAAGATAATAAAATTGCAATATGTCGATAGCAACAACATGACTGCCGACATCATGACGAAACCATTACCAAAGAGAAGTCTACTTAAACTTAGAAAGAATCTGAACTTACTGGATTACAGCGAAATATAAAACAAGTAGGGGTGTAGTAAAAGTGTAAGAAAAAACTCAAATAATTTGTGTTTTAATATTTCGCTATTAAATAAAAAAGGAACTATAATGCGAATAAACTTTTTTAACCAAGAGAGACGATTTCCATCAATGTACGGGTAGCTAACAAGAATGCACCACGCCTAACTTTAAAACTGATTACTCATCACTTTCTAATCTCTTTCTGCCGCGCGCTGTGTAAAATGTAGATGTATCTTCACTGATAAAAATGTAATCGCCAAGATAGGAGCTCTGTTAAAATGCTCCGAGATGCTAGTTATTATAATTAATCTACTATTATAAATAATATACCATATTTAGTCAAGAAATAAAATTTTTTGTATCAACTAGAAGCTAATCTATGGATGGATTTTAAATGAGAAAATAATACTTAACATAATTAATAGATTTTCTCCATACACACAGTTTACTTTCAGATGCTGAATTGCAGACGTCTAATTGGAGTCTTTGGATATAACATTATGGACTGATGAGAAAGTGAGTACAAATTCTTGCCTTCACTTCTATAATCATTAACTATTAAGTTATTTAGAAAGCATCAGCTCTCTAATAAATAAAACAATATTAAATTAAAATATTATTTATATAACTGAATTGGAATTTTGTATGCGCTATGCGCTATCTAATCTATTAAATTTTGACTATAAACAAAAGAAAATTATTTTGGAAAAATGCTTATAATCCATTTGGTATTTATTATTATCATTATTATCATTATTATTATTATTATTATTATTATTGCAGTATACTTTGTGTAATGTTGTACGTCAAGCATTGGATTTAATATCAACACTTTAAAAAAAAAAAAAAAAAAAAAATTACATATATATAATTTTTTATAGTAAAATAAAAGAATGAGAACGAAGAATAGTCAGTCAAATAATTCACCAAAGTAGCATACAACAGGCGAAACAAAGTAAATAGATATCTTAAAATGATTGAATTTTAACGATTAACCCCTTCCGCTCCAGGCTAGCTGTAGTGAAAATATGTGAAATACCAGATTATAATTTTGAAATAATGCAATACATAACGAAGTAACAATGTGCATTTTGTTGTGACGTCCCTTTTCAGTTCAGGCAGTTGCTCAGGACGTGCATGGGCAAAAGGATCCGACATAAATTTCCAGTCACCTGCTGTAAGTGGTTCATCATCACTGTCATCGCTTTCGCCGTCTTCACTGGTTGTAAAGTCATCATTGGAATCTTCAAGTTCATCATAATCGGGAATACAATCACTATCCGAATCACTAGAATAAGATATTATTCACAGTTTCAAACTCCGGGAAAACACACAAAATCGAGGAGCGAAAATTACACACAACCGCAGCCGCGAGAAAGTTTTGGCGTAGTCAAAACTAATAGGTCACCGAGACTACTAACGCCATCTAGTTGTCAGTAATGAAAATACAATTTCAAAATACCATATAACAAATAAAATAACTCTCTCTGATACCACTACAACGTTGGGCTTATTGTATCGTATACTTTCTTTGGACGTATGCACGCACATCCATGGTATTAATGGCCATTAACACTAGGACGTACGCACGTACGTCCCTGGAGTGGAAGGGGTTAATAATAGTAATTACTATACAATTTAAGACTACAATACCGGTTGAAAATTAAATAGGACCGTGTAATAAGATTCTGAATAAAATAGAGTTGACACTAGGAAAAAAATTAAGGAAAAAAAAAAGAGAGAACAATTTTATGAAATGAATATCTTAATTTTGAGATGAGGAAAAGATGATAGGACGAAAACAGAACAAAACTGTATTTTTTTCTTACATATACATATATATATATAAATATATGTGTATGTGTAGGAATAATTTAACAAATAAATGAAATGAAGTAAAACCCAAAAACACAGAAGTCTTCATCAGAGAAGCCCCTTCGTGTAGGGGTAAAAGAGAGGTTTCTGAAAGGATAGTAGCAATTAGCTAATAAGTGTCTTTAGACCCCCAACTTCTCACCAAAGAGAGAAACTCCTTCAGCTGAATAGAAATCTGACATATAATAATACAAAAAATTCTAAAACAGGCATAAACGTACTTCAAACTATTTTATATAAAAAAATACAATAATATAAAGAATTGCAGAATGTGTAAATAAAGCAAATAAAATAAATGAAATGAACCCTTGAATGAGGAAATAGAACAAACCGAAAGCGTAAAACATATTCGGTTAAATGTTTTGCATTTCCTTTTGCAGCAATTTTGCGCATTGGTTTGTAATTCCCTGTTGGTTTCTCTAACCTTTAAACTTTCATTTTAATTTTATATCATATACTTATTCGTTTTAAACGTTTCTTTTATATATATATATATATATATATATATATATATATATATATATATATATATATATTGGCGTTTTCAATTTTGTGTAAATATTTATATTTCTGTTCAAAGTAAAGACTGGTTATATATTTTAATTTTAATTGATAGTTCTAATTTTATTTAATAACAATGAGCTATATATACATACATAGCATTAATTAAAAAAGATAAAAATATATAAAAGAAATCTGAAAGAATTTATGTTCTTATTATTTTTCAAAATTAGTAATATAATAAAACAAAATGATAAAAGTCCAGTGATCCTGAAAATAAAGCTTTGTCCAATAAGATTTTCAAGAAAAGGAAATTATTAAAACTTCATCTTCACTGAGATTGTACAATGTACATAAGTAACGTCCAATACGAAAAAAAAAAAATTGTTCATTTCAACTCTTAATCTCATGTGAATTCGTGCGTAATAGTTTAACTAGAATTTGCAGGAAGTGACACGCAAATAATCGCATATAAAGGAAGTTTCCGTGCACGTTGGAAAGCAAACCATATATTAATTCAAGGATGAATGCTTTTAATTGTGTTAGAAAATATTTCCAAGGTTTTATATCTATAAATTATTTGGTTCTACGTAAAAAAAAGTGGTAGACCATCATGGTTGAAAGATTGAAATTCTGCATGAACGTAAATAAAAAAAAAAATATTTGCGTTTTAAAAATTGTAAAAAAAAAAAAAAAAAAAAAAAAAAAAAAAAGGCGTTACTTTAATATTTTTTACGAAGTATTGTAAAATTATTATGACTTAATTTTTATGCTAAATTTAGAGATTGCTATTGTACATAAACCTTTTTTTTTCTATGTTCTCCAGTATCAGGAAATATACATATATTGTTTAAAAATAAAATATCAAGTGTTATTTTTTTTTTCTTCTGGACTTTTCCACGGAATATATATATATATATATATATATATATATATCATAAATTTGTATGTATGTATGTATACATACTGTGCAATCATAGATTTAATAATTCTATAATTCCTTCTTTTACACATTTATAGTAAGTTAGTGCAAAATCGTATATAAATATAAGGAAAATAGTAAAATATATTTGTTTAATTTTGAATTTACAAAATACAGACTAAAATGGAATAATTGTGTATATAAAAATCATTTATACGTATATTAGTCTCTTAAATAAAACTTTTTTTTTTAATCCGATATGCATATATGTATTCTACTTTTATTTTTCTATTTGACCCTAAACACTTTTTAGGAATATATATATGTATATATATATATTTTTTTCCAATGGCGTGGCACTTTTTTGCGACTTAGCATAGGCCTGAATGGTCGCCGAAATTGATGGCCATTTGTGAAAGAGAACCCAATGTGCGGTCATCACTACCCCCAACAGGGAGAACACATCCATGCATAATCCGGGATTCGAATCCAGGCCCAACCGTGTAGGAGTCAGGGACGCTACCGTGTGGTTGGCTTTTAGCAAAATATCCGTGCTAACAAGTGCCGATTTGATGGTAATATAGATATTAGGATTTTCTCGTCAAAATAAACAAAAAATAATAATAATTCATTTATAATAATTCCTTAAACATATATTTATGACAAAATGTGAAAATAAATATGTGTCATGGAATTTTATGTATTTTATTTCTTTAAATGTGTTACATATGTTTAATTTTATTTAACTAGAATAATTTGAAATAATAATAGTTGAAATTGGTACATAAACATTAAATTTTAATAAATTACCAGATTTAAAATTAGGATACTGAAGCATTTTTAAAATACCTCTGTTTTTTTATTACTACAATATATATGTATATATATATATAAAAAGTAAATTTCACTTTTTTTCTTACCTCTTACCATTTTAATTAAAAATAACGTAAAATATTTATTCATAAACACATCTCTTTAATAGTTTACTAAAGCACGCACTTTGTAATCAACAAAAAAAAAATAATAATAATAAGTTGATGTTGTTACTTTATGAGAAACTATTTGTAATTTGAAGATAAAATGTGACCTTGATTAATTAAGAATCATATATATATAAATATATATATATATATAAATTTAAGATTTCATAAAAATTTAGCTTTTAAAAGATAAATGATAATAGCAACATTACAAAAATAAAACTGGTTTTAACACAGTAAAAAAAGCTAACACAGAGACTTTACTTACTACAGAGACTTTTCATTTTTTGTTCCAATTTAAAGACAAAACCAATTTAAATTACTTACGCCTACATAAGTAAAACAGACCGTAAAACTTTGACAGAGAAGAATTGATGAAGATTCTCAATAGATTTATTAAAAGTGCAACAGGAAATAGGAATTGAATTAAAAAGTATATAAAAAAAGGACCACAGGAATTAAGAACTGGATTAATAAATGCCTAAAAATAGAAGTATTAGCTCATCAGAGAAACATGCACTTCTTTAGAGCAGGAGGAGCTGCAAGATTTCGTAAAACTATTCAGCTATTTCTAGCAAAAGATATAGCTCGTGCTCCTATCTTGCAACAAAACCATTTTGAAAGAGGGATGAACTAAAATATTAAAGCAAACCTACAAGGAATCCAGAGAGAAAAAAGGAAAAATAAAATCAAAGATTTAACTACTTGTCAAGCCATCACCAACACAGACACAGGGTGTAACATGTTGCCATCATAAGAATGATATTAAAAATAAATTCCAGACAATCTTCGATTAATCGATAATGTTTTACATTTGGACAATTTCCTTAACAATTAAATTCACTTTGTAATTGTAAGTTTAATTTAGTTAGTTGCATATTAATTTAATTTTTAATTTTTCTTAAATCAATTAACTTAAATTCTTTCACGGAGAGAAATTTAATTACTTTAAACATTAATGCATCTGTGTACTTGCGCCATCTGTCGTGAAGCAAGATAAACAATAAAAGTTTATGATGAGGTTGTAGGATTAAACAAGCAATTGCTGTTAAGTTTTTTATTTAAGAGAATACGTTAAATCTTTATTTTTTTTAAATTAAACAAGCAATTGCTGTTAATTTGTATTATTTAAGAGAAGATGTTTTTTTCTTTAGGTTTTGAAATTATGAAATTAATTTGGGTTAAAACCTGAAGTAATCTTAATTTTTATTACTAGGATAAATTTAAGATTTTATTTTGTCTCAATCATAAGTGACAAGCAATAATCCCCCAAAACACGCATGTGAGGATAAGTGAATCAGAACTATTTTATTTATTTATTTACGTACTTATTTATTTTATTATTATTATTATTATTAATTGGGAATTTTGTTCAGTTTAAACTTAGGAATCCACCAAAAGCCAACAAGCATTTAATTAAATCTAACAAGTAAAGATTTCACAATTCACAATATCAACCAGAAAAATAAAATAAAGTAATAATAATAACGTATCTTGAAACAGCAAAAATCCTTTCCACTTTATATACACACACACACACACACATATATATATATATATATATATATATATTGTTACGAATTTGGAAATAATAGTCTTTATTTTTGTGTAGTATTCAAAGAGGCTTAGGTTATACTGTTAATTTTCTACGTTCTTGCTTGTAACGACATTAAAATAGCTAATTTATTTTTGAAAATGAATTTAGAGACTTATTGACAAGTGACCGCCACTTAGCGAGTTTTTGGTGAATTTGCCAAGAAAATTCATATTTCCCATACATTGATACCCCGACAATCGATATATCTACCCAAGCTCTAAATCGAATATTTCAACAAATATCCCGAAAATTTTAAAAATAATCCGAGGTTAAAAAATCTATCGCATTTTGTCCGTCCGTAGTCAGTCGAACTTCAAAGCTTGTAGTGCTAGGAACTATCGCCTGACCCAGTCTCTGTTATTAAATTCGGCTTATGCTGTGTTACGTTTCGGATACAGTTTACGGTGTGATGCTTATGTTGTCAGATAATATATAAACTGTGTTTTATAATAATATCGGTAACTGTTACATAATTAATGGACAGTTAATCTTCTGATATTTTCTGTAAATAAGTTATATATTTACACACATCCATTGGGAATAGTAATTAATATAGAGTACATACTATACTGAGAATAACTGGTAATTGAAGGTCGTATTTTAGATAATGTAAGTACTATAATATTTTAATATATTAACACAGACTTCGTAAGGATTTAAAAAGTTCTATAAAAATTATGTTTATATTAAATTCATCATACTTATTTAAGTTTAAGTTTTATATTTTTAACTTTTTATTTGTATCGCAATATATTATTATCAGTATAAAAAATATTAGCAAAGTAACGTAAATAACTTTTAAGATATTCCACAATGTCTCTAGTATCGAAAAATATTATAGAAATATGTTTTAGAAAATGTGTGAAAAAATATTTTTTTTTTTTTTTTATACGTGATTCGCAAACACAGAGAAACTAATGTTTAAAGTCTGTATTTAAATAGTTTTGCTTCCTGACTCTTTAGATTCATTATGTTTATGCGGAGAAATTTCAGCCTTTCTAGAGATATTTTTAGATTACTTTGAGTGGAAATGTTAATGTTTGTGTAAAAACCTTTCTCCTAACATTAACGCTTTCATAATTAAAATCACTCATGCTTTAGTTACGCGCCACATAATTTTCAGGAAAATTAGAGTGTATTTACATAAGTTTTAACATGTTGTAACCAAAATTTTTCATTTAACTTTACAACTAAGTATAAAAATAGAATGAATTTTCTGTGTACATACATAATTTTCGTAAAATGGAAAAACTGTTTAATAGTTAAATAGGTTTGAAATGTAAAAATATGAATAATAAAATACAATAGTACATGAAAAAAAATCCAAATTATATTTTAAAGTATGCATGCTTTATTTTTTATTAAAAATTTAATATTATTAAAGAAAAAATTTGTCTAGTTATGGATATAAACAAAAACGTCTAAATTAAATTACTGAATATCTTAAATAAAAATATGCAGAATCTCCATTTGTCTGTGAAATAGATTTATATAAATATATTTATTCGTATTAACAAATAACAGATATT
Organism: Salticus scenicus; assembly: GCA_963930645.1. Taxonomy (NCBI): domain Eukaryota; kingdom Metazoa; phylum Arthropoda; class Arachnida; order Araneae; family Salticidae; genus Salticus; species Salticus scenicus. Next base: position 237,277,991 of record OZ005656.1, read on the forward strand.
TTAAGAATTTGATTTCTAATATTGCATAAATTTATTACCTACGCTATTAGGGTTATTGCAAAGCAATAATTTTCAAAATAATTATATTTTTTTATCTGGGTGAATCATAATAGGTATTTAAAATCTAATTTAGTTAGTTTTAGCGCATATTACATTTAAAATATTTTAAGAGATGTAACTGATTTTTTTTTTTTTTTGTAGACAAGCATGTATGAAAACAATCACTCTAAATAGCAGTACATGTGATTGAATTAAAAAGGTATAAATTGTTCAGTATTGATGTTTTGTATTTTATAAAGAGAAGCTGATTTATGATTTTTTACAGCTTCTGCTTTTACCTTTTGTAGTTGGAACAATTGAATACTTAATGAACTGTATAAAGAGTAAACAATAATTATATAACATATATTATTACGCATTTTCTGAACGAATATTTCCTCTTCTACGTATTGACTTTAATTTCCCATTAACAGTTCCACATTTGTGCATATTACTACTTTGTAATCACAACATTTAAATACTGTAAAGAAAAAATTTATTTAGTGAGAATTCATTTTAATAGAAAGTATTGTTATTTCTGTATTTTTTAAACAGTATTAAAAAGATACAAAGGATTATTATAAAAAAAAAAATAATAATAATAATAATATTTTATACCACTAGAAAATAATTGCAATAGACCTTGTAAGTTTTAATTTCTATATTTCTATATATATATTTTTTTTTAATAATATTAATGCGGAATACCATACATTACATTTTGCCCAAGCTGTTCCGTTATTTTTATTCATGCGTCATTATTATTGTAACAATTATTATTCTATTATACTGTATAAACTGTTACAGAACATAAATCTTTGATATTTCGCTTAATCTGTCATGTGTTATGACTGTTTCTAGAAACTATAATTAAAAATATATATAAAATTATGTAATAATAACTATAATGATAATTACTAATATCCATCATTAATAATAGTTTCCTTTAATTATTAAATTTAGAATTTAATAATTTTAATTTTTAATTTTTTTTTATTTATTCATGCGATATATATAATTCTAGCCTTATTATTTTGTAATAATTTTTGCGGTATTATGTTATAATTTGGCGTTTTTCTAAAATATTTCTTTTTAAATAATCTAATAATATGTATATATTAGTTATTACAAAAATATTTATTTAGCTGAATTACTTAATGGAACACCATACTATATATATATATATATATATATATATATATATATCTTTTCTATGTATATTTTTATTTAGTTATCAATATATGTTTATATAAAGTATACATAACCTGTAATAATAATATAAATATCTACCAAAGTTTGAATATACATACACGTACTTGTAGCTAATACATACATGAAAAAAAAAATATATATATATGATGTGGAATATTATAAATTTCGTACTCAAAAGTATACAAATTTCATAAGCTATTTAAAAAATTTCTCAAGATTAAATATTCTGTAAACAAATAAAGTAATTACCATAAATCTTAAATCTACAGACAAACACAAAACATAAAATCTTTTCTTACTTAAATTAACACGTACAGATTGCATTGATTTTACATAAATTCTCTCAGGCAAGGCTAAAATGAAGAACACTTAACTAGAAACGATAACAGTAATAATATCCTTTCGAAAATGAAAATACATTTTGATACCATGTTCACGTATCGATTGGGGGGGAAACAACCGTTAAGTAACTAAAATCATTCAAGGAATAACCTTCATTAGTGTTTCTTTAACCTAACTCAAATTGATTTCCGATTACAACGTGTTATTTTCCTCTGCACTAAATTTCGATTACCTTTTTATTTTTATTGTAAAATGTGACATTTTTGCCTTAGTTTCAATTAAATTGAAAGCGTTTAGGCTTTTACAACTTTTTGTATGTAGAAAAATGGGACATCATGGAAAAATTAAATAGTGTTTAGAGGTAGTCATAATCTGTAATAAACGGTTTCTTCAGCAAGCTGGTCCGTTTTAAGAGCTAACATAAATTAGGAATCGTTTTCAAAAAATTTATTTTTTACATTTTCGTTTTTATTATTATTATTGTGTTTTCTAGCTAAAGAATAAAAAAAAGAATACGTAGTTGTTTTTCTATGTTATTCTGGGCTTAAAATTGAAAACAACAACCTGTTTTCTTGTTTTCTTCATTTAATCGAATAAAAGTGTGTATTTCTATGGTATATCATCGAATGTTTGATCGGATTTTATGTAATTTTAATATAAGCAATAATTTCGAAATTGGTATTAATACTTTTTTTTTTTTTTTTTTTTTTTTTTTTTACCATACTGATCAACTAAATGTCCCAATATCGTTAGTTTCTTCGTTCCAAAAGTACATTTATTAGAGTTAAGCTTCAGTCCTTTCTCTTGAATACATTTTAAAACTTTTCTTAAGCGTGCTTAGTATTCTTGGATATTCGGGGCATATTCTATGATGTTATCTAGGTAGCATAGACATATGTTCCATATAAGGCCTCTCAATAACGTGTTTATCATTCGTTCAAAAGTAGCTGGGGCGTTTCACAAACGAAATGGCCCGACTTTAAATTCATAAAGAACACCCAGATTTACAAAACAGACTTTTTTTTATCCTTCACATCAATCTCTACTTGCTAATAACCGAACTTCAGCACCATCATACAAATAATTTTCGCACCAGCAAGGCAGTCCAAAGCATCATCTACTCGCGGTAGTGGATACACGCCTTTCTTTGTGATTTTGAACAGTTTTCTGTAGTCGACACAAAATAATTCTTTACAATTGCAATTGGAGATGACCAAAGGCTGCCTGATGGCTGTATCACATCTTATTTTAAATTTCTTTGTATTTTCACACTCCTCTCAGCAGGTGATAAGTGATAAAGCCTTTGTTTATTTGGAGCACTGTCACATTTTGTGATTGAAACTATTACATCTTGGTTTTTATATTGAAGTCAAAAATACCTCAATATTTTTCTAGCAAATTGAGCAACTCGTCTCTTTCAGCGACAGTTAGCTCAGTATCCAAAATTTTCGTAAGCTTTTCACGAGTGAGTCGCTTTTTGGATCTGTGTCCCTTAGCGTCTTTTTCGTCCTTGTCAGTCAGCGAATTGATCGAATCATTTGTTATTGTCGTCACGTTGTCTATCATCATACCTTCTTGTATTATCTGAGTTCCTCGAGAGCAATTCGTTACCCAAACATTGAAGCAACCATTCTTGAAAGAAATTATTGTGTCTGGTATAACGAAATCACTTTCACACCTGATAATTTCACTTCCGATGATTATAGCTGCGTCTGCTTCTGGAATTAATAGATTCAGCGCACATATCTGCTGAACTGAATGTGGTTCGATAGCATAATCAATTGCAGCAAACAAAGTGCAGTCATTCCTTTTATATGGTATTGTCGCAAAGAATTTATGCAAGTTAAAGTTTTTTATTTCCACAGTTTATGAAGGCATCTGTGACACGGAGAATGTCCCATCTAAGTATCATTTGGTGGCTGCAACTTGGAATAACCAGGAATTCAAATGGTTTCGCAATTCCACTTGCATTTATTTGTAACACACAACTTCCTGAGGATGTTATAGGTTCTCAGATGCAGTTCTTAATGTTGGTCTATATTCAGAGAACATGGGTGAATTTAATCGCCTGCATAATCTTTCAGAGATGACGGAATAATCGCCACCAAACTCTACGAGAGACTTTACTCTTTGTCCATTTATTGTAACAGATGCGATTTTTTTTCAACTTTGTCGCGGAATACGTAAGAGGAATTTCTGCAGTTGCGGCCTTACCTCATCAACACGTCGCGCGAATTAGTTTTCCTCGTCAGGTTTTCGCGGGTAGCAACTGGAATGGCGCATAGGTGACTGCGACAGTCGGCGATTGAAAGAACGGTGAAGATAGGGTGAATCAATTTTCTAATTAGCAGACATGGTTCTGTATGTAGTTGTCGTGAAAATTATTTAGGGATTCATTGTTTATGTCTCATTGAAATCTAGATATCTTATGAAAATATCTGACGTCTTTATCTACAGTACTTTAGCACGTGTTCCGGACGTCCGCAATGTTAGCAGACTGGTACATTACTGGATGTTCTCCACAGGTCTATCTTACGTTGGAGAGTGGTGTTATTTCTTGATCCGCGTCTTTGAGGCCTAACTGGTACTGGCTGTGATAGTAACTGTGGTCTAACTATGTTTGTACAGTTAGAGGAGCTAAATCTCCCATAACTTCTTCTTGGACAATGTTCATTGCAGATTCAGTTTAGTTTTCTTAGGAGATTCTTCTATCGGTAAAAAAAAAAAAAAAAAAAAAAAAAAAAAAAACTTGAAGCTCTTTTCCCACAATACTGCGTATCAGTAGCCTCATGTCATCGATGTCCATTTTAGCCGACATAGCAGAAACGTTATGTAGTCTTTGGAATCTTAGTCCATTGACGCTTGTTCGTCGAAGGCTCTCAATCTCACGGCAACGTTTTGTAAGAGCTTTCACTGTCTGATAGTCAGCAGGATCCTCTGCAATACCCTTCATGAGCGGAGCGAATTTTTCTTCATCTTTCATGAAAGGGTTGACTTTTGCAAAAAGAGAGTACGGTTGGATATAGGACTCAAATGTCTCTCGAACTTGCTGCACACGTGTAAGCAGTTGCCTCTCAGATTATCATTGTGCGTCATCTGTCCAACAGAATTTGTTCTTAAGTGCCGCCTAAAATACAAACCCTTTTCTGAAAGTGTCCTCTCGTTTTTATCAAACCATTCCCAAGCAGCACCGAAACGTTCTCTGAACGTTCAAAAATTGTTCTGCAAACACGTTCTAAGAACGTTCACTCTGAACGTGTTATAGACGTCTATCTGTCCATCTTGAAGACGTACAATAGTACGGTTCAGAGAACGTTCAATGAACGTGTAACTATCACCATCGGTGTTATAGAAGCGTTCTGAGAACGTTCTATGTACACGGTCTCAGAACGTTCTAAACGTTTTTAGAACGTTTTCAAAACGTTATACACATTTTCAGAACGTTCTAGAAAACGTACTGTAAACGTTCTAAAATAGTGTAGAAACGTTCTGAAAACGTTCTATACACACTTTCTCACAACGTTATGTAAACAATTTTTGAACGTTCTTTGTACGTGCTAAAAATGTCTTGTATCATAAAATGGAAGAACTCGCAACAATTGTTCCGGGTCGAAAGAAGACACGACCCTTCGTCAGACGAACATAGTAGGCACGAGTGCTGAAAATACAAGAGCTACGTTGCAGTTTTTTTTGCAGCATTCGTGCCTACTTTGTTCGGTTGATGAAGGGTTATGTCTTTTCTCGACCCGGAACAATTGTTGCGAGTTCTTCCATTTTCTTCGAATTCTTGAATTTTATAGTGTCTATTCAAAGTTCTGCACTTGTTATTTTATTTACTTATTTTATTTTTCTTTTTTTCCTTCCTTTCCTTATTTATCTTTTCTTTCCTTTTTTCCTTTTTGTGTAGTGCATTGTAATATGGTATAAGAAACGATCAAGTATTTTGAATATTCTGGATAAATATTTGAATTCAAAAACAAATAAATAAATTCAAGTTATTTGGAATATTTTGAAAAAATTTAAGATATATGCCCCCTGCTAACTAATTATTATTCCCCCCTAGATTTTGCATCATTATAATTTAACAATAGAATATAACCATATTTTGATATTGATTTTAATAAGTTAAGCAAAAAAACTTAAATATATTTTTATGTCTAAATTTTGAAACTTACTGCAAATTTTAGCATTCAAACACAAAAATGTTTTATTAAATTTTAAATTATCAATGGAATCTCAGATTAATGCCCAGATATGTTACATATTCTATTTTTAAACTATAATAATGCAGAGTCAATGGAAAACAAAAAATAAAAATTAGTTAAAAGAAGTACCCAAGTGTACTGTAGTATCTTGTAGCGTGGAGGATAATTATTTACTTGACTAATCAGAACAAGAAATTAATCTTTTTTCCAAATTTTAATTTAACTAGATTAATTTTTAAAAAGTTACAATATATACATATTTTGCTGTATTTCCTCGATATGAATTGGTTTTCAATAAGATCGTGGGTAGTACAGTATAAGACCGGAATGAATTTCAGATCGAGTCCACAGTGATTTCATCAGTGACCGCTTCTGCAGTCTTCTCCAGAAAATAACAGTTCCTTTTCCCGAGGTCTAGCCCGACCTGCTCTGGGATTCCTGCCTTTCCAAAACTCCGACGTGAACTGTCGTTTTTAGTCTCTCATCGTAAAAATTACAGTTCGTATTGGGCGTGTTTTTCTAAAAACACAATCTCAGATGCAGGCCCTGATTCGCTCGAAATTCCATCACCGGCTCTGACGCGTTGAATTCCTCTCGAAGGGAAAGTTCTCAAGCATGCGGCTTCCCACGATCATCAAAGGGAAACGGACATACCTTTTTACAAAGGAGAGATGTTCCGCTGCGAGCCGTTAGGCTCCAGACTGTCTGCTTCTTTGTACTGAAATGTCTCTTTCAATGATATATTGGAGTCGGAGTCTCTGCCTTTACAGCTCCCCTCCCCTTAAAGAAAAATTCGGGGCCATTTTGGGGCCGAATTTTCATCAGAAGAAGCTGAAATTAGGATATTCAAATTCACTTCTAAAAGAGGCAATAGTCCCTACAAATTGGAATATCTACCAGAAAAATATAATGTTGATTTTTCAACAAAACCAAAATAATTAAACACTACCTTAATAATTTTTACACTTAAAATATATACTTCCCTGATTATACTGATTAATTTAAAAACACCAAAAAGAAAAAATTTTAATTTTGAAAATTTAACTTGCTTATTTACAATACAAAAAATTTCTTTTGCTTTTAAAGTTACATTCGACTTAAACAGTCTACGTGAGCTATCTCACGCCCTGGCCGGTGTATTACAGTGTAATCATATGGCTGCAGAGTTAATGCCCATCTCATTAATCGAGGGTTTTTCCCAGCATTTCTCTTCAACCAGACTAATGGATCGTGATCTGTTTCAATAGTGAATTTTTGTCCATCTAAGTAGTGCTTTAACTTTTTTATAGCGAATATTATCGCAGCACACTCTTTTTCTGTCGTAGTATAATTTCTTTCGGGAGCAGTAAATTTCCTGCTCAAGTATAAGATAGGGTGCTCTTCCTTTTCTATTCTCTGAGCGAGGATTACCCCAACCCCTAAGTCTGATGCATCGGTCTGTACGATAAAGGGGTGCTCGTAATTCGGAGCATAAAGTATAGGTTGGTCTGTTAATTTCCGTTTTACTTCCTCGAATGCTTTTTGCATTTCAGCGGACCATTCTATGCTTTCTTTGCGATTTTTCCCTTTTAACGCTCTAGTTAGAGGCTCAACAATAGTGGCATAATTTTCGATATAGCGGGCGTAGTATCCTACCATTCCGAGAATTTGTCTAATTTCTGTTTTAGATTTCGGGATCGGAAAATCCAAGACTGCCTGGATTTTAGCTTCTGCGGGCGACCTACGTCCGTTCCCTACAACGTGCCCCAAGTATGTTACGCTGTCTTGCGCAAATTGACATTTAGAGGGTTTTATTTTCAACTTTGCATCCTCTAGTTTTTTTAAAATTATGTCTAAATGTTCCATATGCGCTTCCCAAGTCTTTGAAAATATGGCGATATCGTCTAAGTACGGTACGCAAAAGTTTTCACAGCCCTGTAATAATAGTGACATAAATTTACTGAACCTATATGGTGCATTCACTAATCCGAAAGGCATTACTAAGGGTCTAAAATTTCCCCAAGGAGTGGAAAATGCCGCATATCTTTGCGCCCTAGGTGTCAGTGGAATTTGCCAATATCCTTTCGTTAGATCTACAAGCGTGATAAATTTAGCACTTGAAACTAAGTCCAAACGATCTTCGATGTTCGGTATTGGAAAATATTCGGTTCTGGTTATGGAATTCAAAACGCGATAGTCCAAACAGGGGCGTGGCTGTTTGTGGGGGGCTTCTACTAAAATTAAAGGACTACTATAGTCCGACTCCCCTATTTCGATTATGTTCAATTCAAGCATTCTTTTGATCTCTCTTTTGAGGATTTCTGTCTGTCTTTGAGACATTCTGTACGGTTTAATTCTAACCGGTTTGTCGGAAATTAATTCGATGTCGTGCTCGATTAGATCGGTGCGCCCTGGATCATTTGAAAACAGGTCCCTGTGGCGATCCAAAACCCCTTTTAATCTCTCTATCTGATCGGTAGTATGTTTCATTTCTAACTTTCCATTTCTTACGATTTCGTTGAAGTCATAAACATTTGGGTCAGAGTGTGGATATACTATTTCTAAATCTGTTTCTTTATTATCCACGCTAGTGATTTCACTAAACAAAACATTTATCATCTCTGCCCTTTGTCTATAAGGTTTCAGCATATTAACGTGGAATACTTGAGAGGGCTCCCTCCTACCTGGAATATTCACAACATAGTTAGTCTCCGAGATTTGTTTCTCCACTGTACCCGGTCCGATCCAACTTACGGCGAATTTATTCGGCTTGTACGTCGCAACCACTAGAACTTGGTCTCCCGGTTTAAATTTCCGGTCAACTGCGTCCCGATCGTACCAAAGCTTCCTTTTCTCTCTCGCATCTTCCATCGATTCAATAGCTAATTCTTGGCATTTTTTTAGCCGATTTATAAGATCAAAAATGTATTCAGTAACGGGCGTTTGTTCCTCGTTTTCGATTCCGCATAATTTTTCAAAAATTATTGTCTCGGGAGTTCTTAGATTTTTGCCGTGAACGAGTTCGGCAGGGCTATATCCGGTAGATTGATGCACGGTAGTACGCAACACCAATAATGCAAATGGAAGATTTTTCTCCCAATCTGCTCCGTTTTCTAAGCATAACACTTTTAATAATCGCTTTACGGTGCGGTGAAATCTCTCAATCGCTTGGGATTGGGGATGATGTATGGAGCTATGAATCACTTTTATTCCAAACTTTTCGAAAAAGGTCTCGGTCAATTCACTCGTAAAACTTCTTCCTAAATCTAATTGAATCTCTCGCGGGAACCCGAATCTGCTAAACATTCGTAAGAACCCGTTTATCACTGCTGGAGAAGTGATTTCTTTAAGCGGTATGGCCTCCGGATATTTTGAAGACAAACACATAGCTGTCAAAAGGTACCTATTTTCGTTTTCACTTAGAGGGAGTGGTCCCGTTAGATCAGCGGAAAACCGAGTGAACACTTCGGTTACTATGGGAACCCTTTTCATAGGCGCTTTCTTCACCTCCCTAGGTTTCCCTATCATCTGACAATGGTGACACGATAATACAAATTCCTCTATTTCTTTGACCGAATTTGGCCACGCGAAATATCTGAAGATTTTATCTTTCGTCTTTGTGACTCCGAGATGTCCGCCAACATTCGAATGACATAATTCCATTACGTCTTTTCTAAGTGTTACAGGAATAATCACTTGTTTTCTAACCTCCCCGCGATTTGTTTTAGATTGTCTAAAAAGGATTTCATTTTCTAAAATGAACTCGGAATTACCTTTGTTCGCTTTTTCAAAACACGGATTTAAAGTCGCGTCTTCACGCTGTAATCCTTTCATCCTTTCTTTATTTACCCCTAGAAGGCTTAGAGACTTCTCTTTCTCAGAGGGGGGAATGACAATAGGGGTTTCTTCCCGTATCTCTGCTACTGTGTTAGTGGTCTCGGATTCTCGTAATCTCTCTCTCTCCTCTTTCTCGCTCTGCCTTTTTTTCGCGCGAGTTACTACTTGGTTGATTAACTCTGGTTTTTTTCATTTTTGCGCCTTCGATAATTTCATGCGTTTGATTACCCACAAGATAATGATTCATTTCCAGTGAGTCGTCAACTACTGCCGCTTTCGTGCTAACAGTCCCAATATCTGCAATCTTAAGCGTAACACTAGCGATCGGCAGGCAGTGTAATTCTTTCTGCAACGGCTGTTTGAGCCAAATACTTTCTCCGGTTAATTGCTCCGGTTTTATGTATTGTTTTCCTATAAGATCGAAGCTTGCTCCACTGTCACGAAGGGTGACAATTTTGACGTCATTTATTTCGGCCTCCCCTAAATAAGGTGCGAAGCAAGATCCTAAATCGTCTGTAATTCCTATCTGATTTACAACTGCTGTTGATTGATCTCTAATTAATTTTGGACAATTAGTTTTGTAGTGCCCGACAACGGAACAATAAAAACATCGGATCTCTTTCTTTTTCTCATAGGCGTTCTCTTTCCCTTTGTTTTCCTGCGATTTTGTCCTATCGCGCCAATTAAATGGCTTTTTTTCTTTGTTTTCTTTTGAAAATGTAAATTTATTTTTATCGGGTTTTCGGTCATCTTTTTCTTTACCGACCCAATTTTTCTTTATGGCTTTCCTAACGGATTCAAATTCATCTAGTTTAATAGCTAATTCTTCGGGATCAGTCTCTTTCGCCCAAGAATCTAGAAACTTCTCTTTCATCTCTGCGCTAGCCCTTTTTTTTATCTGGTCGCAAATTAGTAATTTCTTCAAGCTCTCAAAGTCCCCAATTTCTAGTTTTTCCAACCGACCTAACAAGAATGTTTCCAAGTCATAAACTAAATCTCGAAATGACGTTCCACTTGATCGCTGGTGGTTGTTAAATTTTTGTCGGAATGACTCAGCGTCAACCTTAAATCGATCTAACAGATAATTTTTGATGTAATCAAAATCTTCTAATTTCTCCGCCGGTTGTCTTAATATCTGTTCTGCTAATTTGGTGGGTAACAAAGCAAGTAATTGATTTACATAGTCTGAGCTCTCTAACCCCAATTTACTCGCTTGACGTTCGAATAGATTTAAATATAAAGCCATGTCAGAATTTAACTCATCAAATTTATGAATAATAGATTTAAGTGGGGGAGTATATTTCCGCTCTTCTCTGCTAGAGTTTAAGCTTGTCGTTTCTATACTTTGAGATAACCTGAGACGTTCTAATTCGAATTCTCTCTGTGCTTTTTCACTTTCAATTTGGGCTAAACGTTCCTCTTTTATTTCTTGCGCTAATCGTTCTTCCTTGATTAATTTAATTTGGGCCAAAGCCACCTCTAATTTAAATTCTGCAGATTGTTCAATTTTTTTTATTATGGACCTTGTCCCATCGGTGGGCAGAATATCTACTTCCCATTCTTCTGCTAAAAATTTTAAATCCACTTTTGAATATTCGTGCAAAGCAGCCATGATTTTTGATTTGAAATTTTCCTAACGCAATTTTACTAAATATTCTCAATTTCCTAATTATTCGCAATACACATTTAGCAATTATTTAAAATTTCAAATACAAGCACAATTTAAATAAATAACTAAATAATACACACTTTAATACCAAATTTGGCTTTCGGATTCCTGCAATATCTTGCAATACTTTTTACCCAATTTAAGCTTATGCTTACAAGCAATTTAAAGAGAACAATTACTATACACAAAAATAAGGAGTTCTTTCACACTGTGCAACCATAGATTATACCATAAATACACACAACTTAAAATCTGAAAATTCTCTTAATGAATATAATTTAAATATATCATTCACAGTTTGTTTTTCTGCAAACTTTTTAAATTTCAATTTCTTTTACAATTTTACTTCCTTTTATTTTTCTTCAAGGTTAAGGAAATTTTCTTTTCCAACATAAATTTAAAATTCTCTTAACAAATTAACTATTTTGTCAATTCTAAACTTTTAAATAATGAATTATTTCATTTAATTTAATCAACTAACCTGTTAATTTTAGACATTAAGCATTTCGCTCAAACATTAAAAATTTTCTGCCAGAATATACAAGGACAAACAATTTTTTTTATTTTTACTAATTGCCTCTCAAGAATGAACGGAATATCCTTACCTTTACTGATGTTTTCATCTAAGGTGGGCACATCTCCGCTGAGCACACTTTTAGCAGGCACAAGACCACTACTCCAGGGGTCGGTGCTCCTCTTCTTGATCTTTTGAAAGGGCACTCCGTCACTTCTGCTCTAGACTGGCTCTCCGTACGCTGTTTGGCTTCTCCCGTCTACGTCGAAGGCTTCGTAACGCTGCTTCCGTACTAGGAACCGGTCGTTGCTTCCGTTGTTGCCTGGTCTACGCTGAGGATCTCTTCTGAATTCTGGAATCTCTTTCCTCGCTTCTGCTTAGATTCACTCTTCTCTATATACTGTCATCCGATAGAGCTGCCACCAAATTTTCTTTATTCTATTAGTCTGTAGTATCTTGTAGCGTGGAGGATAATTATTTACTTGACTAATCAGAACAAGAAATTAATCTTTTTTCCAAATTTTAATTTAACTAGATTAATTTTTAAAAAGTTACAATATATACATATTTTGCTGTATTTCCTCGATATGAATTGGTTTTCAATAAGATCGTGGGTAGTACAGTATAAGACCGGAATGAATTTCAGATCGAGTCCACAGTGATTTCATCAGTGACCGCTTCTGCAGTCTTCTCCAGAAAATAACAGTTCCTTTTCCCGAGGTCTAGCCCGACCTGCTCTGGGATTCCTGCCTTTCCAAAACTCCGACGTGAACTGTCGTTTTTAGTCTCTCATCGTAAAAATTACAGTTCGTATTGGGCGTGTTTTTCTAAAAACACAATCTCAGATGCAGGCCCTGATTCGCTCGAAATTCCATCACCGGCTCTGACGCGTTGAATTCCTCTCGAAGGGAAAGTTCTCAAGCATGCGGCTTCCCACGATCATCAAACGGAAACGGACATACCTTTTTACAAAGGAGAGATGTTCCGCTGCGAGCCGTTAGGCTCCAGACTGTCTGCTTCTTTGTACTGAAATGTCTCTTTCAATGATATATTGGAGTCGGAGTCTCTGCCTTTACAGTACAAAATTAAAACAATGAACTGTTTCCTCGTTTTCTTTTTTTCCACATAATTCTTAAACAAATAAACACAGAAGTATAAAATTTGGATAGCATGTTTTTTAAAATACCATGAATCGAATTTTATATAATTTTAGCATAAGTAATAATTCTTAAACTAAAAATCAGTAAATTTTTCTCGAAAATAAACTTTGGAAAAATGAAAAATTTCAGCAATTTTAGAAAAGAAAACTTAATGAAAAATGGTCATGAAGGTGCATTACAGATAGGTTAAAGATGTACGTGCATCTATATTTTATTTGTAGATTAAAACCGAAAATTTTTTCTTGTAGTCATTTTTTTTTTTTCTTTTTTTTTTTTCTTTATTTTTTCGCGTGTGAATATTTTTTTTTTTAATTTTACATAGAAACATGAAAATCGGATAAAACGTTCATTATTAAATTATTTATCGACGTTTTTATTATTCTAGTGATGGTCACAGTTTATACAAATTAGTAATTATTATTATTATTATTATTATTTTTTTTTCAAAAATTCCATTATTAAAGTAAAAGAGAAATGAACACAGAAAGAAAAATCAGGATTTTGTTTTTAACATTTGAGGGCATGTGCGTGTTCACTTGTCTATAATGCATCATTAACACAATTTTTCATTAAGTTTTCTTTACTAAAATTGTTGAAATTTTTCATTCTTTCCAAAGCTTACTTTTGAGAAAAATTAATAATTATTACTTTAAAATTATTGCTTATGCTAAAGTTATGTAAAATTCGAATAATGGTATGATAAAGAACATGCCAGCCAAATTTTATGTCCATGTGTTTATTTGTTTAAAAGTTATGTACAAAAGAAGAAAATAGGAAAGCAGGTTTGTTCCTTTAATTTTGAACAGCGGTGTATTTTAAATACGTTAAATAAATAAATAAATATTTAAATAGATTCCGTGAAATTTCCTTAATATTTTCATATTTCAAATCATGCGTATGCAAAATTTATTTAAATTATTGATTTTGAGTTTATAAATTTTACATACACCATGCAGTGAAATATAACAGTATAAAATGTGGTAAAACTTTTTGAACAATAAATAAATAATTAATTAAAAGTTGTTTCTGCAAACAAAACAAATAATAAAATAATAATAATAAATAAAATAAAATAATTTAAAACATTTAGAAATATTAAGAATCACCTTCATATTGTTTGTCTATGTTTGTTTGTTTTTTTTCTTTATTTCTTTTCTTTCTTTCATTTTTCTTCCCTTTGGATTTTGTGATTCATTTGTATGTACGTGTGCCTTTGTGTTATAAAATTTTACGTACATGTCTTCAAATATAATAACATACAGTATTTTCATTTTTTTTTTTTTTTTTAACTATAATTAAAGAAAACTGAAAAGTTTTAAGATGCTCCTTACTGACTAATTATTATTTTTCCCTTTGATTTTGCATTAATATATTTTAACAATAGAACCTAACCATATTTGGGTAATTAATTTGCGAAATTCTTCTTAAGTTAAATATATATATATATATATATATATATATATATATATATATATATATATATATATATATATATATACAGTCGGTAACAAAAGTGTCCGAACCCTAACGAAAATTCCTATGTAAATTAAGTACACTTCGTAAGGTTGTATTAAATAAATCCTTGTCGAATCCTATTCTTAGTCAGTGTAAGAACATGATTCGATAAAGATTTATTTAACAAAACCGTATGAAGTGTACTTTTTTTACATAGGAATTTTTGCTAGTGTTCGGACACTTTTGTTACCGACTGTATATGTTTAAATACTGAAACTTATTGCAAACTTTTGGCATTCAAACATAGAACTATTTTTAAAACTTTAACTTATCAATGAATTCACAAATTAATACCTAGATATGTTATATATTCTATTGATAAAGAGTAATAATGTACAAATGATGGGAGAAAATAAAAATATTTAAGAGAAGTATTAAAAAAAAATTAAAATTAGTTAATTAATCTATTTATTATCGATTTTGTGAAGATTTAATTTTAAAGTATTGATTTAGAGTTTATGAATTTTACTTACACATGCATTGAAATATAACAATATAAAATATGATAAAATTTCTTGAAAATCTTTTAAATATAAAATAAATAAATTTTAAAATTTAAAATATTTTTAAAATTTTTAGAGAGCCGGCTGCTAACTATTTTTCCCTTGATTTTACAATACTACAGTCTAACAATAAAATCTAAACAAATATACTTAAATATATCTAACATTAAACTGTAATAATACAAAATCGAATGGGGGAAAAAATAATAATAATAAATAATTAAAAGGTAGTTAGCATGAAAAATTTAAAAAATTAATGTTTTCAAATTATTATTATTACTCTTTATTTATTTATTTATTTATTTATTTGTTTATTTTTTATGGTTTTTGAAAACTTTAATTTATTTAATTTTGTTAAATTTGAATGCAGATTTGGGCAAAACTATGGAAATCCTAGACTAGACATATGAAAATTGTGTAGAATAAACTTATCTGTAGATAGTGTATCCAAATGTCAGGAAGAAATCTTAAACCACACGCAATGAAAATAATGACAGAAAAAGTTACCGTTATCTATCTTGTACCTTGGAGTCCAAGTGCTTCCGTTGTCATAACTGGCAAACCCAATAAAAATTTCACAGTTTGGCGAATTTTTTCGTTTTTTTTTTTTTTTTTTTTTTTTTTAAGATTCAAGATTCAGCAAAATGTATATCACTTTTATATTATTAATTGAAAAGGAATTTAATTTAATTATATTTATTATTTTTGTGAGAAATACAAAACTCAAGATTTTTATTCAGATTTTTTTTTTTTTTTAATATTACGTGTTATTGCGTATCTATTTAATAATATTTTGCAAAATAATTGACGTTTATTATGAAGTAAAATATAAAAATTTGATCGCAACTAAAATAATCGCATGCCTGCTTATATGAATCAATTACAATAAATTACAGGAAATGTTAAACTAGTGTCTTGTGACTATCACACAATTTTTTTCTTTATTTTCTAATACAATTCACATAGTTTAGATCAAATCACACATTTTACACAGTAAAATTGAAAAACAAAATAAAATATATATATATATATATATAATAATAATATTAACTTTTTTTTTTTTTTTAAATATCGATAACTTTGTTTTACATTATCACAGATAATTGATTCAACCGTTCGTTTTAAAAGATATCAACGAGTAATTTTGAAAAAATATTATAAAAATTTACACACCCGAGGAGGGGGGAAGGATTGCTATTCTTCTTGTTAAAAGTCTTGTTCACCGTTAATATTTTTTAAAAAATCAGTTTGACAATGTTCAACTAAAGAAATCCCTATTGTGTGTATTTATAAGAAATTTTTTCCTTTATTGTAATATTAAAAATTTTGAAAAAAATAAATGACAGTGCGACCTGTTGAGCGTTATATGTGTAAAAAAAAAGGGGGGGGGGTAATAATCACTAACTGATATCAAGGGGGAGCAAAATATAAGTTTTCAGGAAATTCTGTTCATTAGTTTTTGACCTAGAGATGACACAAAATTCTTATCACACATGTCCAAACACACAGACAAACTGGCATTTTCTAAGAAATATCAATTTTTTATTAGAACATCTTAAAAAGGGAAAAATCTATCGAAACGCGGGAGCCAAAAATATTTACGAATCAAACCTTTCTTCTTTTTATTATAGAAGAAAGTAATAAATAAATAAGGCAAACAAAATTTTTAGCTACTTTATTTATTTATTTATTTTTTTTTATTGTTTCAGCTTCTAAATTTACAATATCATAGATTATTTACAACGTATGATCACTTCACTGTTTATTATTATTATGTTTGTTACTTACATAAGAAAAAAGCACTAGATTTGTGAAAATGTTTAACTTCCGGTTTTCGATAAATATACACGTTTTGTGACTTCTGAGTATGATTTGGCTTTTTTTTTCTCTTGAAAATGACTGTGAGTTCGTTAAAAAATAAAGAAATAAATAGAAATAAATAAATGTGGACGCGGTTTCTCAAGAAGCAATTGACGCAAAGTAACATAACATTTGAATGGACCAGGAAGTAAATTAGTGCTTATTAGCTTTTAAGATATTATTGTCCATTTTGTGGCGCTGATATAATGTGATCCCATATAAGGAAAGGTTGTATCAGAACTTGTATGATACATAAATGCACTAAAGTTATATATGAGATCAGCATTATGTAAATCTCTGCTGATTCAATTTGGGTGCATATCGGTCGACAGGTGCTTCTGCTATGCTGCAATTTAATCTTGTTAACGGGAAGGCAGTATATCAGTTTCTATGATATTTAAAAGCATCACATTTCGTTTGTGAGATGGCTATTGTAAAGTTAAATAAATTAATTTTCCATATCGGCTATGTTAGGTGGCGCTACTACGTTGAAGTTTTACCCGTTTAGTTAAAATTTTATTTCAACTTTTGTCATTTAAATACCACAAACTTGGTATGTGAAAAATATATTATTAAAATTTATTCTGATTGAATTCGGATACAAATTGGCAAACAAGTTGTGCTGCTATTACTTTTTACGATTTCTAGATGTCTACAGTCTACATTTCAGCATCTATTGCTGAAAATTACACGAAATTACATATATAAAAAGTTTTTTATATGATGGTAAGTTGATTAAAATTCTGTAAATGCTAATCGTAGCTAACTTTGTTCATATAGAATGATATAAAAGAAAGTTTTGTGATGGTCCCAGCGTAACTAATTTTGTATTATAGTTGTGTCACTCAAAGAAAAAATAGTTATATTTTTATTGATACGAGTATAATACAGAAATTATTTATTTTTTAGTAATAAATTTCGTAATTAACAAAAGAGAAAAATAATTCGAATCTCATTGTTTATAAAAAAGTTTCCATCTCTTCTTCACTATATTGTTTAATTTAGTGATAAACCCTACAGTTAATGCCTTAAAATATGCTTGATTTCAAATGAAGAAGAAGAAATCTCCTGAAATCTATCTTTAGAGCTTTATATGGAAAATAAAAGTTTAAAATAGGTTATTTTTTATATAGCTCTTATATCGTATAAAAATTTCGTGCACATTATTGTTTTCTTGAGTAAATATTTATCGAGTCATGATCTTAGTCTTATGCTGTTCATAGAAAAGTAAGTTTGTGATAAAAAATAACGGTCAAACTATTAAAAAAAAAAAAAAAAAAATGGTATATGAAAAATGTGGATGTGTTCAGTAATTTTGCTGCCGATTGTATAAAAAGTTTTCTTGAATGATTATCAATATTATATGAACAAAAGAAAATTCATTTCACAATCCTTAGTTTAAAAAAATCTGTGCATTTTTATACAAAATGTTATACCAGAGGTCTGCACGAGCCGAAAGTTTAAGGCCTGAGCCCAGTCCGGACGAAAACCGATAAAGTCAGGCTCGATGAAGAAAGGGGGAAAATGAATAAAAACAACAAGAAAAAATTGCATGCATTTCTACGCTTTTTTATTTTTATTTTATTTTATTTTTATTTTATTTTTATTGTATTTATTTATTTATTTATTATTATTGCTATTATTATAATAAGTATTAGTATTATTATTTTGTATCTAATTTTCAGAGGCTTTATTAGATTAGAATTCTTTTATTCAGAGGCTAAGCAATTTATTAATGGAAAATGATGCCATTCTCATGTAATATCCTGACAAAAATAGCGTTATAAACATACACACAATGACACACACATGCACTCACATATAGAAAGAGAAAGTTTTCTGAAATCATTTTTGGCTCTCATGATGTGTGGAACTTCAAGATATCGCAAAATTTTTTAATTACGAAAAATGTACAGACAAAAGTCAGATTTATTAATATAGATTTATCATAAAACATATTTTTTTTTTTCATTTATCAGACCCTTTCCAAACCCAAATAAATAAATAAATAGATAATGAAATAAAAATTACTTTTAGTTCCCCATCATACTATAGGTATGGGGAACTTAGGTATCGTGAAAATTTTCGACCTCGGTTTTTTGACTTTTTTACACGTTTTCAGGTGTGAGGAATCCGAAAATGACAAAATTTGTATGGTGTCTGTCTGTAGGGTGTCTGTTAGTGGGTTAGTGTGTTAGTGTGTTAGTCTGTGTACACAATATCTCAAGAACAAATTGTCGCAGAGAGGTCAAATCAGTTTTAAAGTATTACTTTCGACACTTGCAAGAACCCTATTCATTTGCAACATTCGAATTTAAAAACTTTGTAAGTTATTAGAAATTTACGATTTTCTTAACATGGGAGAATAGGACAAAAATTCACTTAAACGTGCATTAAATGGAAACTTTTTACTGTAAAAATGTCAGACCAGTTTTAAAATAGTTTTGATGCCGGAATGAACATCAGTAACTATAAATAAGCTACTTTGAAAATTTCGCAAGTCATTGGATATTTACGAATTTCTTAACATGGCAGAATAGGACAAAATTTGACATAAATGTCAATTTTGAGAGATATTTTCATCGTAAAGATGTCAGACTACTTTTGAAATATTATTTAGGATACTGGCATGAATATTATTGACTATGAATTTTCCAATATAAAAATTTCGTAAGTTATTGGAAATTTACGAATTTCTTAACATGGCAGGATAGAGCAAAATTTCGCATAAACGTCAATCTTGAGGGATGTTTTCATCGTAAAGATGTCAAACCACTTACGAAATATTATTTAGGATACTGGCATGAATATCATAGACTATGATTTTTCCAATTTAAAAAATTTGTAAGTTATTTGGAATTTACGATTTACTTAAAATGACAGAATGTGGTAAAATTGAGCATAAACTTCCATTTTGAGGATCATAAATACATTAGACAACTTCAAAATTACATTTATAATATTTTTTTTGAACATGATTGAATACAAATATTCTAATAGGAAAATTTCGTAAATTATTCGTAATTTACGATTTTACCAGCATAGCGAGATTGTAAATTTTTCATACAAATATGAATTTTGAGGATTATTGCATTGGAAATAGTAGCATGAAAACTAAACAACGGAATTGACCCTGATAAAATAAATTAATAGATTAGAATAAGATAAATATATCGAAGTGAACGAAGGATAGCCTATTAGGCGGGGATTTCATTCTGTCACTCTATCAAGCTTTGGCGAAATTCATTTCTTTTAACATGATTATAATATGTCTCGCACTAGAAATATATGAGAACATAAATAAGATGGGGAACTGAGCAGAGTCCACCTATGCCAACTAACTAGTTAATTATATATTATCAATATTAAAAAAAAAAAGACTGTTTTTTATTTAAATTTTAATAATAATCTGGTGGCACTCATCCGACTTTTTCTTACTCTTACCTAGCATTTGAATGCTATAAACACAAATTGCGGATTAAGGTGTAAGGTAACAAGTACTATATATAAATCTACGTTTCAAATATTTCAAACTACTTTTAGGAACAAATAAATTTTGATGAATAACTCTCTTAGTGAGGGGGTTAAATATAGTACTTACTATAAATAATTCTTGGTTGATATTAAATTTAAAAGTTCATTTGAAATTATTCAATCAACTTCGATCTCACCACTTTTGAAGCTTATTAATCTTAGTCAAATATTTTAAGTAGCAACCTCATAATCAACTTCAAAATACAAAATTTAAATTGTCTGCAAATATATGTTCTAAAGTTAGCTGATAACAGACATACACAAAGATTAACATTTTAAAATTTCATTTTAGTATTTAGGGACCCTCAAAACGTGTAATTATGCGCGAAACAAGCCTTAAAAATTTCACTTTAAAATTTTTTTATTTTGTTCTCTGCATAGGTATAAAGAAATTTTTATTCCTGGGTAGACCTGTAAAGGAAAGGAGAACGATTCTCATACCATATTTTCCACAAAACATGCTTTTATGCATATAAAAAATATATGTTCATTTCATTTTGTTTAGTACAGGCTATAGATGTTAAACTGTAAATAGCAAAAAATTTTACCCACATACTTAATGTATTTGAATTATTATGGATATCCCTGTACACGAACCATTTCCATGATCTCAACGAAAAGCTAAGTGCAGCATCCTTATATGACACTGATTTAGAATGTTAAGTTTTCATATTCTGGAATTATTTGTTTTTTAGCTATGCTGATAACAGGCACACACGCATAGACATACACAAAGACACACATACACACTCAGAGATCAAACGTAAAAACTTGATATTTGGAGTCAGGGGACCTCAAAACGCGTAAGTATTAAAAAAACGCAGTTTTCAAAATTTAACCCAAAAAGCAATACTTTCTCTATCTTATCTAAGGATAAGAAAATGCATAAAAGAAAAGAAATAATTAAGGATAGGAGAAAATATAGCCAAATTAGCGATAAAGTTGCCAAACCGTTTGGTTTGACTTCCCGCAACAGCTGCAAATTAAAGCGCGAAAATCTTTGTGACTGCAATTCTGCTGACCATGCACTATATTACTCATTCAATAACATCCGGGATTTTCTTTTTTGTTCACGATTTCCATTAGACTCAAATCTTAAACATTTTTAAAACTTGTACATTGAGGCCATCACAAAACATTCGTCCATATTTTCCCATTCAAACTCTTGCAGTACAGAACATGTTATTTATTAAATTTATTATTTATCTAAATACTTTCCTCTGGCGAATGCATACGATTTTCATAAATCAGAATACAATCAGTTTTATGCTAGATCTAGAAAATATAATCTTAGAAAACATAATTTTCTAAAGATTTTCATTTTTGTTATTATTATGAAAAATGATAAAAAAGTAGATAAATTTGTTTTTAAATCATCAGAAATCGATGGTTCAACCATTCGTTTTAAAGGTAAACATATTGAAAAATCTTCCATACACCCCTTCTCCTCCCTCGGGAATGATGGATACTTATTCCTTGGAGAGAAATTGATGTCCGATGAATACCCCCCCCCCAAAAAAAAAAAAATAAATAAATAAATAAATAAAAATAAAATAAAATAAAATAAAGGAAAAAAAAGCATTGAGTATTACTGGTTATACAACCAAGTTGTATCAACAATATATCAAATGTATGTCACACACAAGGTTTGATGAGTATATATATTATAGAAGCTGAGATATAGGCTTTCCGTAAATAGAAAATATAGGCTTTTTATAAATTGGAACGTGGCAGCGCCACCTGTCGTCCGATAAGCACCCAAAGTTAATCAGTAGAGTTTTATATACTAGCAATTTTACGTACAACTTTTACAACATTTATAAATCACAGAAGTTGAGATATTTCGTTCCCGTTATGGGATTAAATTGCAACGTAGCCACGCCACATGTTGGCCGATGTGCATCAGTGACGTTTTACATAAAATCGATTTCACATATAACTTCAGTATATTACAAAATTTAGAAGTTTAAGTTTTGTTTTAAATCACATGAGCTGAAATATTGCCTTTCAGATAACGTAATTAAATTGCAGATTAGTAACGCCACCTGTTGGCCAATGTATACATTCAAAATGTATATACACCTCCTTATACATACACCCCGTGTATCAAGTTTTATGAATTTGTACACTATAGAAGTTGAGATATAACCATCACATAACTGGTGGGATTCACTACGTAGCAGCGCCACCTATCAGGCGAAATATCCCATATGCAATTAAAAAAAACACCAATTGAGGGCAAGTTCCAATTATATAACAAATTTCGTTAAATTCTGTCCATTGATTTTTGAAATAAAATATCCACAATTTTATTTTCACCAATTTAAAATTTTGTAATTTTTTTCACTTCACCGCTACTACTTCTAGTTGAGCATTCTTCATTGACGTGCTAACAAAACGTTAAACTGAAAATATAAAATAGGCCCTATCCGCTATCATGTTAAAAAATTATAAATTTCGAATAACTGACGAAGATTTTAAATTAGAATGTTGCAAATCTCTGAATAGGATTGATATCATACGTGATATTTTAAAACTGGTCCGATTTCTCTGCAATCATTTGTTGTTAAGATTTCGTTTACCTGGACTAACAGACTAACACACTAATAGGCACCGATACCCATTAACAGGCACCATACCAACCTTTGATTTTCGGATTCTTCACACCACAAAACGTGTAAAAAATTCAAAAACCGAAGTCTAAAATTTTCATGATTAAACTAGTTTGCCTACCAATAGTATACTTAAAAATCCTTTTGTCATGTTCGTTATAATTACACTGTTACAGAACGTGTTATGACGGTCATATAGTTGAACGTTCTATATAGAACTAGAATTGTACGTGTTATAGATGGTACAAAGCACACATTTTCAGAACGTTTTAAATAATACTATTTTTGAACGTACAATAGAACGTTCTATTGACACGAAACACGGTGTTTGAACTACTGTAACCGTTATTAAACGTTCAAAGAACGTTCTTGTGCTACTTGGGTTGTCTAGCTGTTCCGGTAAAGAAGAAAATTACGTTTGCTACCCAGCTAAAAATGAACTGCGGTAGACCTACAAAAAAAAAAAAAAAAAAAAAAAAAAAACTGCAATGATTTGGCCAATTCCACTGCATTTTTTTTTTTTTTTTGCAGAACTAAAGTATTTTTGAAGTTTTTCTACAGTCAACTGTAGATTTTCTGTAGTCCAATCTCGGCTGTAAAAATACGCCAGTTATTTTGCAGTAAATGTCAAGTAATTTTGCAGTGAATTATTTCAAAATCATTATCTTAAAAAATATTGTAGTTTACTTGACGTTGCTTTATAATCATAAATTTAAAAAATAATGAGACTTTCTACATTTTAAATGAATTATTTAAAATTATTTTCTAAGTATAAGTTTTCTGTGGAGGAGTAATGCAGTAGTCGCATCAACTGAAAAAAAAAAAAAAAAAAAAAAAAAAACTGCAGTGGAATTGGCCAAATTGGTGCAGTCATTTTGTAGATTTACTGCAATTTATTTTTAGCTGTGTAGGCACATTTGCTCATCCCAGTCATTGTGAGCAGCAATACGTTGGATGCCCTTTAGCCATTTACAATAATCTTGTTGGTGATATCAGGAAAAAATCATGGATTCCTGGGTAACAGATATGTCAGAATTGGTATTGGTGTTATGTTTGGGCTTTTGCTCAGTTTCGTGTTTCGTCTGACTGGTTGGTTGGTTTGGCTTTATATCGCACTAGTGCTGCACAATGGTTAATTGGCGACGGTCTGGGTCTCACCACTGGAGGTAGTCAGGAGATATGCCGTCACAAGTTTGATCCAACACGAAGAGGATCGGCTTCGTGAGGCATCTTTTTTGAACTTCATCTAGGTTTGGGAAGTCTTCCAACCTCTGGAAGAAATCCTTGAAGTCGCTTACTTTTGCTTATTTCTTTCGTTATCGGTTTCACTTATCGGTACCCGGCGCTTCCAACAAACTCTCAAGTAGAGATAACTATTTGTGCAAAAACAACCGAGCGAAATAACACAGAGCACTTGAAGCTGAACTCGAGACTTTATTCTCAACAGAAATGAATTTTAGGTAAGCTTATATACAGTTGATGGATCTCCTAGAACAGAATATCTTCCAGATGAATCTTCTAGAATTCGAAAAGCCTAGAAGTTACATAACATTAACTAAAAAATTAACATAAACATAATTAACATAGTCATAATGAATGAATAAGCAATACACAATTTAGAATTAAAGAAAAACCAATTTTACACACTTGCCTTTGAGTGATATTGAACTTATGAACTTCGCATTCGGAGTCATGCCTCACAACCACGGTGTTCGCGGGTGAAACAACCTTCTTTACAATATGAGAATTTTTTTTTTTTTTTTTATACATAGTAGTTTAATAGTTTGAATATAAGACTATTTTATACAGGGTGACTATTATTAAACTTGGCATATTCAGATTACTATGTAGCTGTAACTTAAATTCGGATTGAGTCAAAATTTTATGTATAGAGATTTCAAAGAATGCACTCAAAGGATATTCAAAAAAGAAAATAAATAAATAAATAAATAAAATTTTTAAAAATTCCACTTTGAAAGGACATACATCAAAATAAGTGCAATATACAAATTTTAATACAAACAACTTTACTTATAACAAATTTATTTATTACAAGTTACACATTGTTTATAGATGGAGATCATATTGTTCAATCTGGGCCTCATCACTTGCAGCCAATGAACAGTGTGTTCAAAGGTTAATCGTAATTGGTCGCCATTGATCCTCCACACATGAAACGTTATACGGTCTTTCAAGTCAGCCAAAGTTACAACATTTCTTTTAAAAACCAAGCATTTTAAATGGCTCCATCACCAAAAATGCCACAAATTATGATCAGGGGTACGGGCCGGCTAAGCAGTGGAAAATGAACAGGCAATCAATCTGTCATCAGAAAAGTTTTAGAACAGAAACCTTTAATAAATGTAAAAAGTAACATTTTAAAATGACGTATAGTTTGAAATTGTTAAAATAGACCGCAATTATTTATTTCACAATTTTTCAAGCATTTTGACTGTAAGCTTGTTTGTATTTTCATGCACGTGAACCCGAGGTGAAATAAATTTTATTTATTTATTTATTTATTTATCTATAGATTCTTTGAGCGCATCCTTAGAAATGTGTACACACAAAATATCGACCCATTCAAATTTTAGTTACAGCTAGATTGCTCCGAATAGGCCAAATATAATTATGGTCACTCCGTAAATAAACAGAGGGCAATTAATGAATAAAAATATATTTAAACATTATACATTGTATAAATTGTTCTTAAAAAGTACTTAAGAATAAATGTTATAAGCTATTTTACTATTATTATTATTAAAATAAATTTTTATGGATATAAAGCAAAAATTCCATTTTATTTTACGTAATTTTCGTCTTACTTATTATGTGACACAAAAATCAATTATATATCAATCATATATCAATTAAAAAATAAATTATTTAATAAAAAAAAATCCATTTAATTAATGATTCAAAATACGAATGCTATTACATGCAATTATTTTACCAGTGTCTTATCATTCTATTTCCAGATTACAGTAAATTCATCATGTAACGTAGGTGATAAGGTTACCACTAAGCTTACATTTAATGGCTTTTTGATTTATGTTCAACCACAATTTTCGAAGACCAATCAGATGATAAAAAGTAAGGAAATGGATTTTGTGTAAGTAATGTGCTTTTGGATAATGGTATATAAACTAATAAGTGTATATTTTTTTCAGCAAATTCTTTTTTTTTTTTTTTTTTTTTTTTTCGCAATGTTTGTTAAAATAATAATAATAATAATAACTTGGTTGCTAGTAAATTGTCCTTATTTTTAATATATATATATATATATATATATATATATATATATATATATATATATATATATTAGCAATTAATAGATATATGATAATACCAACAAAACACACACATAAAAGTATTTGTAATTAATTTTAAAAGTTAGCTCAAATTTATTATGAATTATTAACAGTACCAATTAATAGATAAAACCATTTTAAATTACTTTCGCTAAAGTGAAGAAATAGGACCATAACACTTAGACAGATGAAAAATAATAGTTAAGCAAAATTAAGGAAAGTTATAAATCGTATAGCAATACACAACACACACACACACACATATATATGTATAAGAAACTTTTAAAACAAGTATTTATATATATGAAATTAAAATAAAAAAATTTTGAAGATTAGTAAAAAAGAACAGGAGATTTACAAACCAATGCGCAAAATTGCTGCAAAAGGAAATGTAAAACTTGAATATAGGAATAATTTAACAAATGAAATGAAATAAACCCCCAAAATACACAGAAGTCTTACGTTATAATATTATAATAATCTTTAATTTTATATCATTTTATATTGTACACATTTTCGCTTTTAAAAAATTTCTTATATATATATATATATATATATATATATATACATAATTGTTAATGTTACTGGGAAAAAATTGGATTAATAAATGCTCAAAAATAGGAATATTCGCGCATCAGGGAAACATGTACTTCCATGAGCAGAAAAATATACCAGACTTGTATTTTTTTTATTTTATATAAATTAATCATTCATTTGTACTGTTACGTATAGAATAAAATATTTCTTAATACTTAAATAAAATAAAAAGTACTTAAAATCACGGAGCCAGGAACTCGAATAAAAAAATGCTCTTCCTTGCATTTTCGAATCCTTTATATACAAAATACACTATGTACATATTTACACATGTAGTAACAATAAACATATAATTGAGTAAAGGCATCTTTCTTTTTCGTAACATTATTACTGATACCAGCGTAGCTCAGCTCTTCCGCCGTAGTCAGAACGTAAAACGCTAAACTTATACTCTTCTCTCGAGACCAGCGCATGCGCGTCTCGCACATTAGCAGCTGTTCTTTTATAAAGCGAAAGTATTCTCCACATTTTCTCCCACCTTTTGAGTGGATAATCTGAAAATATACTCAAAACATACTTAAATACATGATACTAAAATATGGACTTAGATGAAAAACAAAATAGTTATATAACCAAAATCAATTAAAAAACATTAAAGTCACTTGATGAAGTTACAGTCTTAAGGGAATTTTGACAGTTCTTCCACTGCTCGTTCTTACAGGAATATTGTCATCACTTTCATTATCACTTTTGGTACAATGGTCCAGTTCAAGTCTATATAAACGTGGTATAGGACGCAAAAATTCGGCTTTTTCAGTTTTCACCACAGCAAGTTTTGTTATGTCATCACGTCCAGTGATCAATTTTAATACTCTGGCCATATTCCAGAAGGCACGTTTTTTGTTGTCATCCTCTAATAACACAACTTCGCCCACTTCTAGCGGCTTATCCTTGTAGTTTCTTATGGACTGTTGACGTAGATATCCTAAATATTGCGTGCGAAATCGTAGTCTGAGGATCTCTCTCATTTTCTGTAGATACTTAGCTCGTTTACTGAGCTTCTTTTTGTCCAAAATGTCAATGTCAGACACACCAGAATGGGGAATTTCGTGCAAAAACATCTCGGGAGTTAAAGGGGATAAATCGTTCATATCTTCGGACACGTAACTAAGTGGTCTACTATTAATTATTTTTTCACAATCGCACAAAATGGTTTGCAGTTCTTCCTAACCAAGTGCATCACGCCCCAAAATGTTTCTTAAGATTTGTTTAACCATTTGAATGAGGCGCTCCCACCAATCTCCCCACCACGGGGCGGTCGGAGGGTTAAATTTCCTCTGAATTTTTTGTTCAACAACTTTGGAGCTAATACTCTCCCAGTCAAGTGCGTGCAAAAACTTCTCTGCTCTCCTAAAGTTCGTACTGTTGTCTGGATATATAATTGATGGTCTTCCACGTCGTGAAATGAAACGCCTTAATGATTGCAAAAAAAAACCTCGGTTGTTAAAGATGTGATCAACTCTAAATGAATTGCTCTATAGACGGCACAGGTAAACAGTACAATATAAGATTTTTGACCTCCTTTCAAATGAAGTGGTCCAGCTAGATCGATGCCTACGATTTCAAATATAGCTGCATCGTTTACTCGTTCCTTTAACAAAGGACCTGGTAGAACATCAGAATGTTTGACTTTAAATCTTCGGCATTTAACGCACTTTCGTATACAGTTTCGTATAGTATTAAGAGCTCTAATAATCCAGTATTTTTCTCGAAAATATGACATCATCAAATTAACACCAGCGTGTAATATTTCGTTGTGAGTATGCATTATTAATAGTCGAACCACTGGATGATCAGACGGTAAAACTACAGGAAATTTAAAACTGTTAGTGTCATTTCTACAAGAAATATTTGTTTTTGATCTGATTAAACCATCACTGTCAATAATCGGTCTAAGGTTTTGAAGTTTGTCGTAATTTGTGTTATTAAATGAATCCTTTTGCATCAATTTCAGAAGAGCGATTTCAGCTCTTTCAAGTTCGGAAGCTGACAAAGCTTTTGAGGATTCACTGGGAAATTTTCTTAGCTTAAAATAAAATCTGTAGATAAACGCTAGCATGCGAATGATCTTTCTTATAGATGAAAAATACTTGTAATACCAGTCGCTGTTAAGGTTGGTTTTGCTTAAGGCAGTAATTACAGTTTTTCGTATTTCTCAGCCAACCAAATTCTCATCCGGAGAATCCTCTGAATTTGGCCAACTCTCTTCGTTATTACGTAACCACTCGGGTCCTTTCCACCATCTTAGTTGTGACAATTTTTCGTCTGAACATCCTCTAAAAGCTATATCGGCAGGGTCAAGAGCACACGGAACGTGGCGCCACACGGTGGAAGATGTCAAGGAAACTATTTCACGTACACGATTTTGGACAAAAGTCCCCCAATTTTGATTTCTTTGAATCCAACATAACGAAGTAGTAGAATCC
Source organism: Salticus scenicus (assembly GCA_963930645.1). NCBI lineage: Eukaryota > Metazoa > Arthropoda > Arachnida > Araneae > Salticidae > Salticus > Salticus scenicus. The sequence continues at coordinate 237,307,306 of OZ005656.1, forward strand.
GTCCAACAATGAATATCAATACTGGGAAATTGCATATCTTCTACCACAGACGAAAGCAACCGAGCGCCAATCAAGCAAGCAAGGAGCTCTAATCGCGGTACAGTTAGAACCTTTAGAGGCGCTACCCTACTTCTAGCATGTATTAATTTGACGGTCACGTGATCACCTCGACAGACTCTTAAAAACACACACGCCGCGTAAGACTTTTGACTTGCGTCACAAAATACATGCAAATTTAATGAATCATCTGGGGAAATAGTTAGCCATCTTGGTATCTTTATTTTTGATATTAAATTCAGTTGTTGGATCCATGCTGTAAATTTTCGTATTAAATTATCCGGAAGAATTTCATCCCAATTAAGCTTTAAATTCCATGTTTCCTGCAAAATTAATTTCGGAATCAACGTCACAGGTGCCGTAAATCCAATTGGATCAAATACTTGATGAGCAATGGCTAAAATTAACCTTTTCATAATTAGTTTATCTGGCTCATCAATTGACGGCACTTTGCAGGATAAAGTATCACTGTCTGTATACCATGTAAGACCCAAGACGGAGATGTTTTCTTCAGTGATCGATTCATTGTCTGGTGTGACACTATGCAAATTAGATTTCCACCCTCGTAAATTAAAATTGAATGCAGACTTTATTATTTGTGATTCCAAGATAAAATTTTTCATTTCTAACTCAAAGTTCAAACTAGTTACACAATTATCGACATATAATGATGTCTTAAGAATTTCTGCAGTATTGCTTAAATTTTCGGGTACTTTACTTAAATGGTACTGTAAGGTAGCGGCTTATAAATAGGGAGTACATGTTAAACCAAAAACAACCCTTTGATGCCGGTACTCCTCAATTTGTTCCGAATTATCTCTACCAAACCACAGAAAACGTCGCGATCCTTTTCTCTTATTGAAATCTGCAAGAACGCCGTTTATATATCTGACGTAACACACACATAGTTTTTACGAAATCGATTTAGTATTGTTGGAATAATTTCTATTAAATTAGGTCCCGTAGATAAACAATCATTCAATGAAGGAAAACCCTGAGAATGTGAATTCGCATTAAACACTGGCCGTAAACTCGTAGTACTACCCTCTTTTATTATGGGTCTATACGGTAAATAATGTATCCGTTCTGATTTAGTCTCTGTTACTTTTTCTATTATGCCAAGTGATAACCAATTATCAAAAACCCCATAGCAATCCTCTAATTTGCCAGAATTAACTAATTTTCTTTTCGTACTAAATAGACTTTTTTCAGCAAGTTTTTTATTGTCAGGTAAGGCTGAATTATCCGTTACCCATGGTAAAGCTACCTCGTATCTGCCGTCGGAATTTACCCGAAGAGTCTCCTTAAAATACTTGTTAGTTTCTTCTTCTAACTCCTGCTTAGTTTTACGGTGTGCAGGATCTTTAATTCCCAATACGTCTAAATTCCACAGATCGCTTACGCACTGGTTTTTAACCAAAAGAGAAGAGATAACGAGAGAATGATTACTAGCTGTATTGCTCTTGGTGCCAAAAAAATTTCCTAGAACTGTCCATCCCAATTTAGTCTGTATAGCGGTTGTGAAGTTGTTCCTTCACATATATGTGTTTTAATTATAACTTTAAATAAAGGCAATAAATAATTATTATATTTTCAATAAATTAAATAGCTAATAAAAATAGATAACTAAATTCTAAATTACTTTTATTTATTCGCTTTTGTCTATAATAAATATCTTAATTCTAATAATACTTTATCCCTTATGCTATTTTTAAATCGTCTGAGAACAAAAACATATTCCTTTTAAATGACATCTCTCAAAATTATAAGCTCTTCTAAATCATTTAATAAATAAAATATAAAAAAATATTATTTCCATGTTATAAACCGTTGGATACATAATTACATTTTCATTCTTTTAAATTGCGTATGTTTATTTATTCGAGGCTAAATTAAGCAATACATTTCCGTTCTAATATCATTAAAGGGTAATTTAGATTTTTTTTATCACAGGATGTGCAATAAATCCTAGTCTGAGTGTCTCCCTTAAATAATGGTCTTCTGGCGATAAAACTTGGCATAAACTACTGTAACGAAATTAATAAATTCAAAATATTTATATTAAATTATTCTACAAACAAAGGATTAGCTTTGGCTGGAAAGTTTGGCACTGTTTTAATAATTTTGGCGTAATTCATCAGTCTGATCTTAATGGCAGTAGAGTCAACTTGAGATTTCGCTCTACAACTGTTGACAGTATAACATGTGACCCCGTAGCTCTCTCTCTCACCCCTATCTTTTGCATTCTCGTAACTTATGGTCATGCTGAAATTACACTATTAATGTACTGTTCATTTTATTATGAAACCTCTACAAAAGAAAATAAATATGTTTTGCTGCGAACTATTAGTTCTTTTTGTTTCGACGGCCTTCTTTTTCAGCTTACGGACCTGGACATTAAATTGGAACTTTAACAGTAGAATCCCAGGATTTCTATTTGACACACTTTGGTGCTAGACCAGCGACCAACCAGTTCGAGATGCATTGGTGAGAGAGAGGGGCATTTTTGTTTAAAGGACTTTATGAGTTAATATAAAATCATAGCAATTTTTTTAAGAAGATGGAAACTTATTTACCGCGATGGTTTTTAATCTCAATTGAAGGATTTTGATCTACATGACTTGTCGTCGCTGTATTATTTTTAAATTGTGAGAAAAATCATTGTGGATGTCACTGATTGGAGCACACTATGGATTGGACGCATCGTATCGGCAGTTTGTCCTCTTTTGATCCTCTCATCGTGAAATACTTTTTGCTGTGTATGGGACAATACGCCGAGAATAGCAGCTTGTGTTTATAGGTTACGCTCGACTCATCAGCTCTCCGATATTTCTCTCTGGAACGCAATATGTTTGCGAGAGCCATACAGTGTTTAGTCTATCTCCTTTAATGGATTACCGGCGCTGGTCCTTTTCGACTCTAGTCAGAGAACTTTTGATCTCATTTTCCGCGACTCTGTGCTGGCCGGCCGCTGTTTCTGCTATTCGCAAAAAAATGCTTTGTGATGCAGTCCCCGCCGCTTTTTCTACTGTGGCCTTTGTGGTTTCATAGCTTGTTGTTTCATCCTGTGTTGCTTCATATGTTCTCTGCTACAGTGTCTTAAAATTTAGTACTCGTCTTTTCGACAGTTTTTGTTTTTTTCAAGTCCTGCTGAGACATAATATTCATACGGGAAAGAACGATGTCCGCTTATGATTTTTTTTAATAAAGAACATATACATGAGATAACATTTCCGTGGACACTAATGGAATGTTATTTTTGTGCATGGCGAATCGAACATTAATTTTCGTGAAGAGAAATATCACTTAGAACTAAGGCCTGACAGATTTGTAAAATTTTGCGTCAAGTGAAATAAATCATTAAATATGCACCTATTCATCAGGACACAAGGTCTTGCTAAAATGAAGGGGTAATTGGAGAACCGAACGCGGAGAAAATCATTTCCTATCTTATTAAAATTAATAAAAATAAAGTTTTATTTTCAGGTCAAGATTATGAAAGTTTGGTGAGTGTTTTGTATATTTTTTTTTTCACTCTTAAGTATCCTTGTTGATACATAATTTTTTCTTGGTGCATCATTAATTAAAAACTTTTTAGATAATACAAACAACAAGGATGCTTAAATATTGTCAGATTTCTGTATATATATTTTTGTTTCTGTTTCCATATAATATATTTTTGTTTCCCAATTTTAAAAGTAATAATAATAATGATAAAAAAAAAAAAAAGGAAAAACTTGCTTTTTTTAAAATTTTATGTGTAATATATATATATAAATTTACATATTATAGTATTTTATACTTTTCATATTCATATTTTCCTTTTTATGCTAATACCGATATACAATGCGTGATGATAAATTTTTAGAAATTTCTTGATTTTTCATTCATAATGCAAAAAAAAAAAAAAAAAAAAGGGGGGGGGGGAAATAATAATAATTTTTTTTGGTGCAATTTTTATACAAATTTGCATTTCCTTTCAGTATATTTTTTATTTTCATATTCAGATTTTCCTTTTGAAAAATGTTTATTATTCTGTTTATTGTCAATAATTGAATTTAATTAATATTTTTAATTTAAGAACTAAACTTGAAGTTATTTCTTATGTTGGTGTTTTTCAGGCAGGTTGAAAATACACATACCTTTTTTTTTAGATAACTTTTCGAGATGTGTCGGCGAAAATTCGTTTTTGATATCAGTCGATATCTAGACACTTATTTCTCATCTTTTTACACACATATATTTTTTTTGTTCACTGATTTTAGCCTGCTTGGAACTGCCATTGTATAACAAATTAATGAATAAATAAAATAACTAGAGTGATAATTTTAGTTATTCTCATACTTTTGTTCCATAAATTTATATGTTTTTTATTACTTTTTAAGGTCATAATTTAAAGCAAAATTTAGCAATATATTTTAGAGAACTTAGTTGATATTTTTTTTACTTAATATGTTACATAACTTTCACACCTTTACATAAATTATTGAGATTCATTTTTTTTATTTTAAAGATAATGGGTTTATTTTTCTTATCATGGTTATATTAAATCAAGTTTTTTTTACAATTGATTTCTTAAAGATTAGGGCAGTATAATATTATGCATCACTGTGTCTCAAAAGCTAAATGCCAACACAATACACTTCTTCCCTAAGTGTCATTATTTATCCTTTCATTTAAAAATAGTTAAACAAATAAATAATTTAGGTTTATACATTTAATTTAAGTCCTTGAATTAAAAGAGGCACAATTAATATGTTAGGATTTAAGTTTATGTAATTTTGTGCCACAATGTGCATTAGTAGCGCTGCTAATTGCACTTGTGTTGTTGGCATTCAATGCTCTTTTCCTTATCTTGAATTACTGGCCAAATTTTTCTTGGTGGGGGGACCTGCATTGATTGTCTTTGTTTGCGTGATTTTGCATTAAGCTTAATTTAATTTGAGTATTCCTATAATTAACTTACATTTTTACTATTTAAATTTTACACAAAATTTAACATATTTTACAGAAATCGAATGATATTATTTTTCTTTAGGGTACATTTTTTTTTCATTGTTTACTAATATTGTTTATATAAAAACATCTTTCTCACAACGCATAGGTACATACTCACTTACACAGTGACAGAATATATAAATAAAATAAAATATTGAGGATAAATATTTATTAATTGATTGTATCTCCAACAATTTTCATTTTTTAACACTATATGTATTCAGGACAATACGTAAATCCAGTACATAATATATTTTATGAATCTATACTGGCCGTATCTTGTTGCATGCAAGTGTCCTGAATAAATTTAACACACAATTTTTCAAATTTACATATTTCTTTTCTAATTTTTCGGATATTATGTACATTGACTTTCATGTAAACCTAACAAATTTGTTAGTCTTCAACATAAGGTTCAATGTTTTATTTATTATACTTACCAGGCATTCTTAAATAATCATGTACAACCACTTATACAGAAAGAGAATTGGTTGTATATCTTGGATACCTAAACACATAAACATAATTTTATTCTAATATTATTTTTGGTTGTCGAATTTTTTTTTCAAGTTTTAATTTTTATAATAACATAACGCAGTATTTTCTTTGCCCATTTTAACTAAAATATTACATTTTAATACAAATCTTTTAATTATTTTTTTTTCTAATTTCATAAACTTTGAGAAATTTTATAACACATTATATTTTTTTGTCGGTTAGATGTTATCGCATAAATCCAGGTATTATGCTGGTCGTGAACATTGACATCTAATGTAATTTTTCATTTCACACATTTCTTTTCCACATTCATTCAATTTTGTTAGATGAAACCTATCATCATTTTCTAAAATTTTAACCCTTAATTACCTTTCATACGAAATTTATTTTATGTGCATAATGGCTTTATTTCGTTCATTTACGTAAAAAAAAAAAAAAAAAGAAAAGAAAAGTTTCAGAGTAATCGTGATAAGATAAAGAAAAAAAAAAAGAGAAAACAGAAACGGAAGACTGCTTAATTTTTTTTTTTTTTTTTTTTTTTTATGAAACAGAAATAGACTCTCGCCATTCCGCCTGAGTTTGTTTGTGTTCTAATAATAATAATAGTGATATATTTTTTTTTTTTCATTCAGTTCAAATACGTTGATTGCAGAGTTTTTTTTTTATTTTTTTTTTACTGTACATATGATATATTTTATCGCATTTATTCGATATTTCATGTTTGTTTATTGGTGTTTATATTTAATATGTCTATCTTATATATATATGGGAATATTTTATTACTATTGCTAGCAAATAATTATCACACCAAAATATATAGTAAGCTTACTTTAACATCAAATTGGGCCCACTGCTGAATAATTGCAGTATTTTTTTTAAGATAAAAAAAAAAAAAAAAAATCTTTTGCACGTGTGTGAACAGATTTATTTTACTGTTCCTTTTATCAGCTGATTTGGTGAAATTCTTTTTATTCACCTTTTTGGAAGTGAGATTACACTTCTTGTACTCGAGTTTTTATATTATTATTTTGCTGAGCAATTTTATAGCCTTTGAAGCTATTTATATATTTACTTTATGCGCATTTTTTTTAATTTTTGAGGCCTCATCTGAGCTCATCTCACCTCAGCTCAGCTCATCTCAGTTCATATATGCTCAGTTCAGTAGATAATGCTGTTGTTTTAGTCATGACTTTTTGCTTTTACTGTTTGTTTATAATTTTCTGTGCACGTTAAATTCGCAATTTTAGCGCTTTCATCTGCGGCAATGAAAATTTATTTTTGTGGCATTTTTTTTATTTTTTTTCAATTTTAATATTTCTTGGAACACTTACAGACATATACTAAATTTTTAATAGTTCAAATTATTTCAGTTGATATTCCTTTTTTACAATATTGTTTAAACATTATAACATATCACCCGTTTGATTATATTTTTAATTTTCACATATACACATTTACCCTCTAAGCACAATTGTGTTGCTCTGGTTGTCAGTATATTAATGACTTCTATAATCTATGGATTTTGACCATTATATTGGTTTCAACACTTGTAATTGTGTAGGGGATTTCACACTTTCACAACAATTTTTGAAGGTTATGTTTTATTGGTTTCCAAGTACACTTATAATTCATGAACACATGTTCTATAAATATTTCGGGTGACAAAATAAATAATGAAAATAATGAAAATAATAATAAATAAAAAAGATATTGATATAAAATTACTTAATAGATTTTAAATAAATAACATGAGGATGTATGTGACTTTTGGAAATATTTGGATTGTATAATTTCCTAATTATATTTTCATTGGTTGTCAAAATTTCAAGGATTCTTTGCGTGAACACATCACCTCTTTCATATGATTCTTTTTAACAAATTCACACTAGTTTTTTTACATCTCATTTGAATAACATGATCAGTTTATTTTAACGTTTGCAAACACTATAATTAATAATTCTCTTACACACACACACAAAATTATAATTTTTTTTTCCCTTATGTTTCTACATGTGTTCCTGTATATGTTTGCTTTTGGGTCAGAAATTTATTGTATTATTGGCTGGTTTCTCAGTTTGTCAGTCATAATGCAAATTTATCCAATAGTATTCCATTGTCTTTCACATGTATGGTTTTCCATGCTTTTCTACGTTATTCTCAAACTTGGCCTCACAACCCAATGTTTGACACACATACACACTCTCACAAAATTTTATCTGACCTATTTAGTTGCTATTTAATTGGTTCACATGTGGAGATAATTACATTTTCTTTTATTAAATTTTCACGCGATTTTTTTTACGGAAGACTGATTACAATGATAATACACACATACACAAAAGTAAATAAATTTTTGTCAACTTGCAATAAACTCTGTCATGTTTTTTTGAGCCTATTTGTTTTTCAAAGAAATACATAAAAAGTGAAATTTCCGTACATAGTCTGTACGTTTTAAAATTTTGTTTTTATCAATTTTTTTTTCTTGTCTAAAGAGTAAAACCCTTGCAGAAAGTTTTCTTTCAGCTTAAATTAAATATTTAATTATTTAAAAATTTCTCAATCAAAATAATTTCTTTTTGTAAGGTTTGCACCACAGATGTATTTTAAATGGCCTTGAAATCATCTGTGCGTTGTAAGAAGTAGTCTGTGCAGAAGTATGTGGCTGGTTCACTCTTCTTCTTTTTTTTTAAAGACTATTTCTTACTGAGCAGTATTATGGAATTATCTGTATAACATACAGTATCCTTTTTCAGAAAGATATTGAATATTAATTGGGCTCGATAAAATAATAGTTCAATTGTAATTATAAAAAACAATAGTATATTTAGATTTTTTTTTGCTGTTTTTGACAATTTTTATGAGTTATACTCTTATCATCTATTTCAGGTCTACTCAGAGTTTATGCATTAAAAATTATATTATTATTGAGATCATATTTTTGTGAGAAATTCAAATGCTAATTCATTTAATAAAAATTTTGTTCAGGAAAAGGAAATTATTTCATACAAGTAAATTTTAATATATTTTTTTACCAACACAAGCTATTGAAATAAAGTTGGTTCATAAATTTATGCAAAACAAAATAAATTAGAAGGCATAAAAATAGACAAAAGTTAAAATAAAATAGAATAAATAATTTTTCTTGAACTCTTACATGTGCGCTTTTATTCTGACATAGGGCTAGATTTTTTTTTATTACACATATTTTTACACATACAAGGGACATTTCATTATGTCACTTTGCAGAATGCTGGTTGTCATTTTTGCACAACATGAAGCCTCTTCTGCTTTTCACATATTGTTCAGTACGCTATGTTCAGTTAGGCATCACAAAACCATCATATCTGTCATAGCTATTGTTCTATTACACACTCTCTGGCTCACTTTGTTAGAATTTAATTTTTCACGTGTACGATAATGGTCTTCTTAATCAAAAATATTTGATTTTTTTTTTCATATTAATGCAATATTAATTTTTTTTGAAAATTAACAAAATACAAAAATTATTTGATTTTCATATTTCTGGTTACTGATTTCCTTTTCCTTATTATCAAACATACATACACTGTAATAAATGATTGTTTTTTTAATATTTTACACATTTTATATATCATATTTATATAAATTATTGATTATGTAATTTGTTTCAGATATGTCAATTTGGCATGACAATGACTGAATATGTCTCATGATTTCATAACTGTCATTATTATTGATTTTTTTTTCGAATTTATTGTTATATGCCACAATTTTTTTTCCCTTGCTTAGCAAAAGGTTACTTTACATTTCTCACAATCGGATGCAGATTTTTTTTGGAATTGTATTACACTGTTGTGAAGGTGAGAGAGAGCGTTCTATATTTTTATAATTTTCGTCCAGTTTGACGATATTTTTTTTTCCTCGTCGCTGGGGAGAAATATGTGAAGTTGTTCCTTCACATATATGTGTTTTAATTATAACTTTAAATAAAGGCAATAAATAATTATTATATTTTCAATAAATTAAATAGCTAATAAAAATAGATAACTAAATTCTAAATTACTTTTATTTATTCGCTTTTGTCTATAATAAATATCTTAATTCTAATAATACTTTATCCCTTATGCTATTTTTAAATCGTCTGAGAACAAAAACATATTCCTTTTAAATGACATCTCTCAAAATTATAAGCTCTTCTAAATCATTTAATAAATAAAATATAAAAAAATATTATTTCCATGTTATAAACCGTTGGATACATAATTACATTTTCATTCTTTTAAATTGCGTATGTTTATTTATTCGAGGCTAAATTAAGCAATACATTTCCGTTCTAATATCATTAAAGGGTAATTTAGATTTTTTTTATCACAGGATGTGCAATAAATCCTAGTCTGAGTGTCTCCCTTAAATAATGGTCTTCTGGCGATAAAACTTGGCATAAACTACTGTAACGAAATTAATAAATTCAAAATATTTATATTAAATTATTCTACAAACAAAGGATTAGCTTTGGCTGGAAAGTTTGGCACTGTTTTAATAATTTTGGCGTAATTCATCAGTCTGATCTTAATGGCAGTAGAGTCAACTTGAGATTTCGCTCTACAACTGTTGACAGTATAACATGTGACCCCGTAGCTCTCTCTCTCACCCCTATCTTTTGCATTCTCGTAACTTATGGTCATGCTGAAATTACACTATTAATGTACTGTTCATTTTATTATGAAACCTCTACAAAAGAAAATAAATATGTTTTGCTGCGAACTATTAGTTTTTTTTGTTTCGACGGCCTTCTTTTTCAGCTTACGGACCTGGACATTAAATTGGAACTTTAACAGTAGAATCCCAGGATTTCTACATGACAGCGGTTAAATTTGATTTAAGGGGTACTATTTTTCCCGTTAACAATTTACCCATAATATCAGCCCCTATTAACAATTTTATTTCCTTACCCACTTCGTATTTAGTTTCTAAGTCCGTAAGATGTATACAATGCTTCTTAAGTTCATTTAACCACGGACCAGATGGGATTTTGCCAAGCACAGAACAAATACGTTTTTCAGCCAATGCATCAAATCTACATTTATAACTACTGTCCATACTACTTAATTCAATTACATAATTTTTATAAACATTTTCATTCGTTTCAATACCTCCAAAAAGGGATTGCCGCAAGTTTATTTCATTGCTAGGGATATACTTCATTTCTTCAATAGTATTGCTACATATATAAGATTTCATACTGCCCGAATCCAAGACTGCCCTTACGAGCATTTCTTTATTATTATTGTGCAGTCTAACAATTAAAGCTTGCAGAAATACATCAGAGAGCTGTACATGATTATTTAGTGTACTTATTTTTATTTCTTCATTAATCTTATTTGAAATATCTGATTTGTTCGAGGATAAATCCGGGCATATTATAGCGTAGTGTCGTCTTTTGCAAATAAGACATCTATGCCCTGATCTACATTGGTTTGCTCTGTGATTTTTCTTCAGACAAACAAAACAAACCCTTTTTTCTTTTAGTATATTTCTTTTAGCTTCTAAATTTAACTTAGAGACCTCATTACAACTCTCCGATGCATGTGATTTATTGCAAAAAATACATGCAATATCTACCTTTTTAAATTTTGAATTAATTGCATTATTTTCATTAGTGTTCATCAATTTACACGTTGTAGAGAATAAAGTTTTAGACTCAGGAATTTTTTTCTGTTTTTCTTTTACTACAGTTGGATTTTGTGTAGACAGTTCTTGTATTTGTATCGCCGTTTCACGACACTCAATTTCAGATTTTAAAAATTCTAAAAATTCTTCAATGTTAAAGGTTTCAAGACTTTTTCTTTTTCTTTGATAAATTAAATTTAAATCGATGGGAATCAATTTAAGTAAAATTGGTGTAAGTAAAGTGCCGTATGTTCCTTGTGTTACGTTTAACATCTTAAGTTTCTAATTTGGATCGTAATGTTATCGTAGAGCTTGCGCAGCGCATCTGTGTTATTTGTATTTTTCACTGGTTCTAAATTTAATAGCTGTCCGATGTGTGCATTAATTATCAGGTCATTACGACCAAATCTGTTTTTTTAACACTTCAACTGCAGATTGATAGTTGTCACTGGATAACGAAAAACCTCTAATGGCATCCGCCGCAGATCCTGTTAACAGAGAATGTCAGTAGTTAAATTAACTATATCTGTTAAATCGTTATTATTATGAATTGCATTCTCGTATTGACTCCAAAATGAGAGCCAGTTAGCAGGATTCCCGCCAAATTCTTTAATTACAAGACGAGGAAGTTTCATTCTAGAATGTGAACAAGAAATTAAAGATGACTGTTCACTTGTGATATCATCTTTTTTAGTATTTGTGCTTTCGGGTGGTTCTTTTCTTTTTAAAGCCGAAGTGATTTTAGATTTAACAGAAATAATTTTCTCCACGTAAGTTTCTGCTGTTTCAAATTCGGACTCTAAACCGTCTTCCATTTTCATAAGGTTTTGAATCTGTTCATCGAGATTCCTTAAATTTTCGTATTTTACTGCTACTTGATCTAAATATTCTTTCAGAACAGATATTTCGATTTATCTGCTTCTATGTACTGCTCGCAATTAGTAATTAATCTCGTAGTTGAACTTCTAATTATAGTTATTTTTCTTTTTAATTTTTCTAACTCTGCCATGTTTAATAAACTCTTATTAACAATTTTTAATAAAATACAAAATTTTATATTGTTCTTATTACACTTATTCTTATTGTTCTGAAATCTCAATTCAAATGAACTTTTTTTTTTTCGATTACCTTCACATAATAATAATAATAATCATATTATTATCTTATAATATAATTCACTCAAGAAATCACGTTAATATATTAAATTTTCTTAATAATAAGAACATGACTTGGCACCCTACATTTGGGTGCTACGTATTAATGTTATAATACTAATTCTTAATTATTCGCAAGTGATTCAAAATAATGCTGTATTCGTAAATAAATCTCATAAGGAAATATCTATATATTTTATTTAATGTTTTAAAAAAGGGGAGAAAGAGCTTTCTTGATAATCGTATTCAGCTCCGATGTCAAAACAAAACTTGATTCCAAAACTTCTGTTCTTAAAACTCTTGATATAAACGTAATTCTTTTCTTTTGTCGTAAAGATAACTTAAGAGCCCTTTTAAAATCGTATACTTTACGAATCCTGGCTGGCTGGCTCGCCAAAATGTTACGTATATAATAAAATATTTCTTATTACTTAAATAAAATAAAAATAACTTAAAACGAAAGAGCCAGGTACACGAATAAAACAGGGCTCTTTCTTACATTTTCGAATCCTTTATATACATTTTCTATATACAAAATACGCTATGTACATATATACACATTTAGTAACAAAAAATATATAATTGAGTAAAGGCATCTTTCTTTTTCGTAACATTGTTACTGATACCAGCGTAGCTCAGCTCTTCCCGCCGTAGTCAGAACGTAGAACACTAAACTTATTCTCTTCTCTCGAGACCAGCGCATGCGCGTCTCGCAAATTAGCAGCTGTTCTTTTGGAAAGCGAAAGTATTCTCCACAGGTATAATAAATTATTTACACATTGCTGCAGACATTTCACAAATTTTTACAATAATGAACTACTGTATTTGGGTTGTAAATTTGGAAAATGTTTTACTTTAAACTAGTTTCTTAGGCTTTTTACCAAAGTTTTAAAGTTTTTTTTTTTTTTTTTTTTTTTTTTTTTACGCATATAAATGTCCTACATTAAACACATATTCTAGAAAAATCTTCTGAAAGAAAAATTAGAGTAAAAATTTCCTAGACAAGACAAGACATTGCACAATAACTTATTACACTGTAAAACACAACGGTACTTTTTACAACAGAATGTGTTTGCACCCATATTTACGAGCCTATTCCGCTGTTGAATAGGGTAATTTACACCGAAAACATCTGTAAAATAGGATTTTTTTACAGTTATTTCTGTTTTAAATTCTTTCTTTTTAATAGCTCTTATAAAAACTGTTATTTATATATTTATTTATACTAGTATCGCCCAGAGGTCGAAACTCGACCATTTGTTTTGCAAAGCAGTGTAAAACAAAGTTATTGCCTTCTCTTAACGGAATTAAATTGCAACACAGCTGCGGCAATTGTTTGCCGATATGCACTCTAACTGAATCAGCATAGTTTTACTTAATATATTTCTCTCTGTAGATGTTGGGCCTTTCCTGAAATGAGAGAAAATCGCAACGTGAAAACCCTCTTGTTCGGTGATACAGCCCAAAAGCTAATCGGTACCATGTCAACCAAGGTCCAACCAAATATCAAATTCTGTTAAATAATTTCCATTGGTTCATAAGGTATAGTGTTTGAACTCAAAAAGAAATATATTTCAAAAATGGTCGAATAGAGTTCGGGAAATATCAAAACGTGTAACTTTATCGAAAACCAAAAATCTAATTTTTTTCTGAATCTTATACTATCTTCTTATATGTGCAGAGGAAAGAATAATAAATCCACTTTTTTAAAAATAAGTAGTCAATTTCAGTTAATTGAATTGCAAGGATATCTCAAAACGTGTAAATTCAACGAAAACCGGAAATCAAAAGTTTTTCCGTATCTTCTACTTGTTTCTTATACACGCAAAAGCAAGCAATAAATCCACTTTTTAAAAAATAAGTAGTCAATTTCAGTTAATTGAAACGTAAGGAAAGCTCAAAACATGTAAATTCAGCGAAAAACGGATATCAAAATTTCTTCTTTATCATCTACTTTCTTCTTATACATGCGGCAGTTAGTAATAAATCATTTTTTTAAAAAATAAGTAGTCAATTTAAGTTAATTGGAATGCAAGGAAATCTCAAAATGTGTAAATTTATGGAAAAGCGGAAAACAAAAGTTTTTCCATATCGTCTACTTTTTTCTTACTGATGCAAAAGATATGCGCAAACGAAGTGTGACGTCACTGACCGTTGCTGGGGCGAAGTAAAAGATTTTTTATGTTAATCGTCCATTGAAAAAATAAAAAATAAAATAAAATAAATAAATAAAAATTGAGGAAATTTATTTCCCGATTTTAATCCCCATATTTGGATATAATTATAAATTAATTATCGTGTACATGTGCCAGATTAAGTTATCTTGCTGTCAAATTGACAAATTTTTAATTTTAAATTTCAAAATTATGTCGTCCTTGGCGTTTTTTGTACTTGGCGATCAAAAACGTAATACGAAAATATGCATATCAGATGTATATTTTCGGAATGTCTGTTGTATGAAATATTATTTCATACTATTGATTGCTCTCTTAATATACGTTGTTAAAATAACCATGATTTTTTAAAGGAATTAAATATCTTCGCCAGATAATTTGGCGATTTTTTTTCCGCCAAGAACGACAGATATTAAATATCTTCCGCTGCAACGTATTAGTATCTTATATCAGATACTTTATTTAGACATTTGAAAACAAATTTAACTTCAAATTATGACAGAATATTTACCATTTTCCTTATGTAATAGTTTGATATTTAATGTGTAAATATCACCCTTTGAAATGAAATGGTTATGTTTACAATCGAAACTTTAAGTATGCCATTTTCTTAACAGATTTAAATGAGCATTTTATAGACAATTTTTTGTCAGTCAAACGATAAAAGAACCAAGTATTTAAATAAATCACGGAGTAATATTAATAGGAGTTGAAGGTCCAATGGGAGAAAGCTACGAAACTGTGATCTAAATTTTTGGTAAATATTGAGGGCGCCATTTGTCAATCCTCCCTACCTCGGCGCGGATATACTGTTGTTTTCAATAGAATTTTGCTGGAGTACATTTAAATTTTTTTATTTTAAGCAATTTAATTTCTTTGTAAGTTCTTAAAACTGCATAATTCAGATGTTTCAAATAAATGTTTCGTTCCTAGTTGTAAAACAGGCTATGATAGTGATAAGAAAAACAAAAAAAAGCCCTAGGAGATAAATAAAGCCCGAGTTCGTGTTTTCTGCACCTAATGTAAGTTTATTTTTTTTCTTTACAAAATTTCATCCATTCTCCTTCCTCCGAATTATCTGTTTCAGCTAGCTTCGGTTCATAAGAATCGTCATTTTTTAAAAGCTTTCTTTCAAAGTAAAATTAGTATAAAATGGCTCTTAAAAAAAACATGTTAGTTAGAAGACTCTATTTAATGAAATTTGCTTTCAATCGAAATTTTTTCAGCTTGATATTATTTTTAAAAAAATAATTAAAACGAGACATTTCCCCATTGAATAACATTGCGGAAGCTGGAGAGAAGGAATGATTGCACGCTGGCGCCATCTGTAAACATTGGAAAACAACATCACAAAATTTCAGCGTTACCTTCTTCTCCTGTCTTTTTACTCCGTGAAATAAATAAATAAAGTCACTTTTTGTTGCCAAAAGACAAATAACAAAGAAAATTTGAAGTTTCAAAAATTAAATAATATTTATTATTTACATATTAATACACAAACATAAAATTTATCGTACGGCTAATATCTCTTTAAATTACAGCTGACATAAATCAAAAAACAAAAAAGAAAGAAATTAGATCATAAATAAATTAGAAAATAAAAAAAAAAATGATTTCTCATAAATCAAATCCTTAGGAAATCTTTTTTGTGGTTCCACGTGTTCGGAAATGCTTCCTTTTTCTCCCATAAAAATTAAAGACATTGAACGAGACTATCTGGACTCCATGGTCTCTTCAAAATTACTAGAAGATCATTTTTTGGCAACCAGTTTTTGATGTTTTTAGAATAGAAAGAATTTGTTGTGAGAAAATGGCAACAGTAGTGTTGTTGTTTTTATTCTTTTTATGTGTGAGGAAAACGATTTATTAGAGTTTCTTTCGTTTCAAGTGTAATTAAAATACAGAGTAAGAGTTGAAATATGAGGATTTTTATGAGTATAACCTTTTAGAGTTATTGTACCGTTATAAAAACGGATAATTATATATGTGCTAAGAGTTATTTTCATCACAGTCTGGTGAATTGCATCTGTAAAAGAATAGCCGATGCTGTGTTATACTATTCCAAGTTGTATATAGATCCTGTAAATAAACTATATGTGCTTTTTTGATACGACGTTGATGTCTTATCTGAGTTTATCGTTGACATCTGGCGTCCGCTGACAAGACTCGGCTGCAAGTAAGCTATTTCTATATTTTGTGAGATAGAATCATTTTAAACGAAGAACATTTTATGAAAGAGAATTGATTTAATAGCATTAAGCAGACGATATTTGTTTCTTAATTTATGTGAAGATTTTTTTTGATGAATCTAATAACAAGAGCATATGTATTTTTAATGTATATAATTGAATATATTGTTCACGAATTTAAATAAATTGAAGATTACGTTTAAAATAAATATTTTGAGTTATAATATGGAAGCTGTATTGAAAGATAGAAAACAGCTTAGAAGGCTGTTTACTCGAGCATGTAATTCTTTTGATAAGGAAGAAATTCAGCTGAATTGTGCTGATAAAATTAATAAATTAAGACTTATTGAAGAAAAAGCTTTATCAATGATAGCATGTGAAGATAAATTTAAACAATTGTTGTATTCTGAGAAAACATCCGATGCAGATACTGAGAAAGAGGTAGATGAGTCAGAAATATATATTGATCGCTGGAGATCTTTAAAACAGAAACTAGAAACATTAATGAGAGAACAATTTTCTTCAAAAAATGAAAGTGTTAATATTATCTCACAGCCGAATGCCTTATTACATTATCCAAAAATAAAATTACCTACTTTTGATGGTAACGTGAGAAATTGGCTCTATTTTTGGGGACAGTTTCAAAAAATTGATGAGGACATTAATATTGATTTTCATGATAAATTTTCATATTTATCTCAAGCTATGGAAAAAGGAAGTCCCGCTGATGAATTAATTAAAAGTTTCCCCCCAGGTGGTAATAGCTATGAAATAGCTTTAAAACAGCTAAAAATGCGTTTTGGTAGAGAAGAATTATTAATTCAAATATATGTTAGAGGTTTATTAGCCTTAGTTCTTCAATAACAGAACTGTTCTAAAAATTCGTTACGAAAATTATTCGACCAATTAGAAAGTAAACTCCGTTCACTTGAACTACTAGGGGTTACTAGAGAAAAATACGGAGCTATGTTATTTCCTCTAGTTGAGTCATCGTTACCCGAAGACACGCTTGTAGCGTGGGAGCGATATAGATCTGCTAATCGTAGAGTTCGAGAAGTGAATTCAGATGATTCTGACCAAAGTAAAATTATGATTGAGAAAAGTGATTTAGAATGTATTTTAGAATTTCTACAAGATGAAGTTGAAGCAGAAGATTGCCTTTTCCTGGCTTCTCGAAGTTTTAATACTTCAAAATCAAAAGTTGAAGCAAATTATAATAAATTCCGCAGTGAGAAAAGGGTAATTGAGAACAAAATTAAGAGTGTGAAGTTTTTTGATGTACCTAGTGTAACAGATCTTTTAACTTCGTCTCAAGTGTCAAAACCATGTATATTCTCTTCCAATTCACATTACTCTGGAGATTGCCTAATTGCAAGAAAAATACCTTTAAGTCAGCGGGAGTCACTTGTTCAACAATCTCGTAACTGTTTTTTATGTCTGAAATCTGGGCACGCAGTCCGAGATTGCAATTGGAAAGCTAGTTGCTTGTGTTGTGGTAAAAGACTCCACATTCTTCTATGTAGAAAAATGCAACAAATAAATAGGTCTAAAGACAAAGAATCATTTGAACTTGAAAAGAAAACTGAGATTAGTTCTGAAGTGGATCAGGCTCTTTCTAATGTATCTGCTACTCCAGACGTAATGCTGCAAACATTTAAAGTTATAATTAGAGGTAATGGAAAAAAACGTGTTGCAAGAGCTATCATTGACACAGCTTCACAGCGATCCTATTTATTACAGAGTACAGCTCGAGAAATGAACTATGAATCCCAGAATTGTGAATATCTACGACACTCTTTATTTGGTGGGGAAAATACAGAGTTGTGCAAACATGATGTATACACTTTATATCTATCAAGTGTGCACGGAAATTATAATTGTAACTTTAAAGTTCTTAGTCAACAAATTATTTGTAAGTCAGTGCCACCTATTGTAGATAACCTTTGCCTGAAAGAGTTAGCTGCTTGTAATATTAATATTGTGGATGATTGTGAAGGTCCTATTGAGATCCTTATTGGGGCTGATGTAGCGGGAAAACTCATGACAGGTGTTCGTCGTGAAATACCTTGTGGTCTCGTAGCCTTCGAAACAAAGTTAGGATGGACAGTTATGGGTCACACGTCAAGTCTATCTTCCAGTGACTCTTCAACTTTGATTTCAATGATGAAGAAAGACGCATCCATTACTGATTTATGGATTTTGGATACACTTGGAATTACTGATCCTTCGGTGAAGAAGACCAAAACTGAGTTACAAAAGGCTGCCACAGTCCATTTCTTAAGTACTATTGAAATTAAAGATAATCGTTTTCAAGTACATTTGCCATGGTTAGAAAATCATCCCCCACTTCCAGATTATTATGAGCTAGCATTGAAAAGATTGAATAGTACAATAAAGTGACTCAAATCGGAGTCTCTGTGTGAAGCTTATGAAGAAGTTTTTAATGAGTGGCTAGATTGCAAAATTATAGAAGAGATGGAGAATGAGTGTAAAGAACCAGTACTTTACTTACCTCATCGAGCAGTAATCAAAGAGATGAGCACCACGGAGATCAGACCAGTATTTGATGCTTCTGCAAAAGTAAAAGGATCACCGAGTCTTAATGAATGTTTAGAAAAAGGGCCAAACCTCTTAGAGCTGATTCCGAGTATTCTAATGCGTTTCCGCAAAGAGAAGATAGGTGTCACCGCAGACATTCGAAAAGCATTCCTCCAAATAAGCCTTCAGCCGGCTGACAGAAATTACTTAAGGTTTCTATGGATCACCAGTGACGGGCAAATTAAAAGGTATAGGCACTGTAGAGTTGTTTTGGGGGTATCGTGCAGTCCCTTTCTGCTTAGTTCTACGATTCAATATTTGCTAAGAACTGTTTTAGAGAAAATAGAGGTTGGTGAGTCCTCATACCCAAAAGATGTCGTTCAAGAACTCTTGACTAGTTTCTACGTATACAATTGTATTAACAGCGTGAAGAATGAAGCAGAACGTAAACAGCTCATAGAAGTAGCTACTGAAGTTATGGCTGAAAGAAAATTTGATCTACGAGGATGGGAATTTACCGATCCTAACGCCGAAAGTCCAACTGGTTCTAGCGTATTGGGTTTAATATGGAATAGAAAAGCTGACACTCTACGAATAAACACCGAAAGTTTCCAAGAGGTGTGTAGTGAGGAAGTAACAAAAAGAACCATTTTATCATCAGATCACAAAATTTTTAATCCTTTAGGTATCACCTGTCCAGTTTCTCTCCTTCCAAAACTTTTGTTACAACGCTTGTGGAAGATTAATATGACATGGGATCAAAAAGTAGATTTAGAAACTGAGAGAGAGTTCCGAAAATGGTTAAAGTATGTGCCAGTTTTGTCAACAATTGAAATCCCAAGGTGGATTAGATTTGACATTGAAGATGAGAAGAAATCTTTGCATGTAATTTGTTACGCAAGTCGATCCGCCTATGCAACGTGTGTTTTTTTTGAGAGTTGAAAGAGAAAATTGCGTGTACATACAGCTTGTTCAAGCAAAAGCCAGAGTTGCACCTTGTGGAAATAAGGAGACTAGTATTGCTCGTCTGGAACTTCTCGGGGCTACTATTGCTGCTCGCCTTTCTTCAAACATACTAGAAGATCTTCTTCTAAGAGATGTATATTACTGGACTGATTCCACCACTGTACTTGCGTGGATAAGAAGAGAAGATTCGTGGGGAGATTTTGTTCAAAATAGAGTAACTGAGATACTCCCAAAGAGTCTTGGAGGTATGTCCCTGGTTCCCTGAATCCAGCAGACCTTCCTAGTAGAGTTTGCACTGCTCTACAGTTGTCTTCGTCGAAATGGTGGGAGGGGCCTGCATGGTTGTACTCACCATCTGATTTGTGGCCCAATGCTGAAGACATTGTTCGAGAAGAGGAAATAAACAGTGAGAGAAAAAAGAAAATTATTTCTTCTATGTTAACTGCTGAAGTAGGCTCACTGCTACATTCTCGTACTAATGACTATAAGAAAACTATCCGAATCGTAGCTTGGATAAGGAGATTCTATTACAACTGTTTCAATTCCCAAAAGAAGCTAGGTGACCTTACTGTTCATGAGATAGAAGAAGCAGAAAAAACCGTTGTGCGTCTTATCCAAAGAGAGTCCTTCACAGATAAGAGTGAGAAGAGACTGAAGACTTTAGATACATTTGTTGATGAGGGAATACTTTGATTAAAAACTGCAGTGTTTAAAAGAGATGATATAGCAGAGTTCAGAATGACTGCGGTTTTGCCAGGAGAACATCCAATTGTGAGAAGTCTTATATTAGAGGAACACAGTAAAAGAGGACATGCTGGTGTGTCATATACACTGAATACCTTAAGAAAGAGATTTTGGATCCTTTGTGGCAGAAGAACAGTGAGATCAGTGATAAGGTCATGTGTGATTTGCAAAAGGTTTGCTGCCAAAAATATTAAGCCTCCAACTTCACCGCCACCTGCAGATCGGGTGCAAGATGCCTGTGTGTTTCAAGTAACGGGTTTAGATTTTGCTGGCCCTGTCTACCTGCGAGATAATTCTAAGGCCTGGATTTGCTTATTTACATGTCCATTATACCGTGCAGTTCACCTCGAGTTGGTGACCTCTCTCTCGACAGACACTTTTCTTTTAGCCTTTCATCGTTTCATTGCTTGCAGGGGAAAGCCTTCAGTAGTCTACAGTGACAATGGAAGCAACTTCACAGGAGCAGCTAATATTCTTAAATGTGTCGATTTCAAAGGAGTGTCTCTACACTTAAGAGAGAAGAGAATTATTTGGAAATTCATTCCACCTGGAGCTCCTTGGTGGGGAGGATGTTGGGAGAGGTTAATAGGCATGGTGAAGTCTATATTGAACAAGATCTTAGGAAGAGCAAGTTTGAACCACGAAGAGATGACAACAGCTCTATGCGATTGTGAAGCTATCTTGAATGATAGACCTTCGACTGCAGTAACTTCAGACCAAAGTCTCAGTGTTCTCACTCCTGCAGATTTTCTGAGAGAGATAAAAAGTAGCACCTTGCCAGACACTAAAACTTCTTCGGACCCAAATCACTTACGACGAAGATTGAGTTATATTCAGACTATTCGTGAAGCTTTTCGATCAAGATTCCGTCAAGAATATTTAGGAGCGCTTTGTACGAAGCAGAGAAATCAACAATTTTTTACCTTAAAGGTGGGAGAATTAGTTCTTGTTGGAGACGATGAAAAGAAAAGACAGTCGTGGCCTCTTGGTCGAATAGTTGAACTGTTTCCAGGTTCTGATGGTATCGTTCGGCGAGTTAAAGTGAAGACACATCATGGAGACCTTTTTAGAGCTATTCAACGGATATACCCGTTAGAAGTTCCTGATACTGACTCCTTTGTTACTCCAGCAGAGGTAATCCCCACGGTGGGAGTTAAGAGCACTTGACAGTGAATCTGCAGGCCACATACCAGTTGTTACTAGAACGGGGCGTGTAATTAAGTCCCCACAGAGATTTAACTTATGACTTTAATATTAGCAGTATAATTTTAGTTGTAAATATGTATAGTATATGATTCTTATTATTTACTCATAAATTTTCCTTCATTTGTTGTACAGTATTTAGTCACCCAAATTTCTCAGGCAAAAATGTAATTTCTATGTGTATTTCTAATTTTTTCACTAGTTTTGTAAGTTAACTTTTAGAGTTCTGGGTTAACTCAGGTGGGAGGATGTTCGGAAATGCTTCCTTTTTCTCCCATAAAAATTAAAGAAATTGAACGAGACTATCTGGACTCCATGGTCTCTTTAAAATTACTAGAAGATCATTTTTTGGCAACCAGTTTTTTATGTTTTTAGAATAGAAAGAGTTTGTTGTGAGAAAATGGCAACAGTAGTGTTGTTATTTTTATTCTTTTTATGTGTGAGGAAAACGATTTATTAGAGTTTCTTTCGTTTCAAGAGTAATTAAAATACAGAGTAAGAGTTGAAATATGAGGATTTTTATGAGTATAAATCCTTTTAGAGTTATTGTACCGTTATAAAAACGGATAATTATATATGTGCTAAGAGTTATTTTCATCACAGTCTGGTGAATTGCATCTGTAAAAGAATAGCCGATGCTGTGTTATACTATTCGAAGTTGTATATAGATCCTGTAAATAAACTATATGTGCTTTTTTGATACGAAGTTGATGTCTTATCTGAGTTTATCGTTGACACACGGACGACCAGTGACGTCATCACTTCGCTTGCGTATAAGGATGCTATACAAATTACTGTGTCTATGGTTTTATTTGAGTCTTATGAAATTGCCAGATTTAACAACTTTCCACTTTTAGGTATATTTTAACGTAAAGGAATACGTGTATGAAAGGGAAAAATAGGGGGAAATGCATAAAAAATAAAAGTATTTTTAAATACCTTCTTACATCGTAAGAAAATAATATTTGTATTTGCACCTTCTGGCTAACCATACCTTTCGAATGATACCATTTTCAACCCTCTACTTCCATAATTAATATGTTAAAAAGGGACTAGAAATGTTATGCTTGCTTATTAATATATAGATATATATTTTAAACTGTTTATAAAAACTGTTATAAAAATTGTTTATTATTTCAGTGCAGTATGTGTTTTGAAAATTTTTATAGTATAGTTTAATTTATACAAATTTTAACTTTTATATACCGTTTGCCACATAAGTCTGTAGATATTTTAAAAAGTCATACCAGAGAAACATTTCATAAATAACTAAATATAAAGTTATATTCGGTAGAGCAAAATAATTGCGCTTCTCTTAATACGTAAATTGATTTGATGTAGAGCGCTTTATTAATTTATATATATTAAATAATGTCAATAATGAACAGGTAAGATTTCACTTACCTGATTAAAACATACACCACAGGTGAATAGCATCCAATCACTCCTGTGTTGGCCGTCTTAATTCAATCTGCAAGTAACACTTATAAAGTGCACAATATTATTAAATTTGTGTGTATATTAATTAATTAAAGGGATATTTTCTTTTATCCATAAATTTACTGTATCTTGATTAAATATACATGTTAAATTTTAGTATATATTATAATGGTAAGAGCGTTTTAAACGCCCTGCTAGAATATATGTTTTTACATCTTATTCGAAGAGAAGCAATACAACATCTACATTAAAAATGAAATCGAGAGAGAGTTTCATTAGGAGTGCTGAGTAATCAGTTCTGGCTTTTCCTTTAACTGGGAGTGGCACATATTTCGATTTACATCTAGACTGATTGTTCTTTCATATAAGTAATAATTTCTAAAACACTTCTTGAGTAAAATGGAAAATAGCGGTCATATAAAAGTTATTATAACTGTCTGTTTCCTTACAGAACAATCATTGAAACCGTGTTTTCTCCTTCGAATACAATTTTTCAGACAACATAAAAACTAATAAATTAAAAAATAACTAAATTTAAACCCTAATTATCGTTTGTTTATATGCATTACTATATACTAGGAAATTATGTAGACATATCTAAGAAGATATGCAGACATACTGTTTTTATGTTATGTTATTATTATTTTTTTTTAGGAAATACGATTTGAAAGTTTAATCCTTCACTATTGAAAGAACTGATAGAATTAAGCGTAGTTTTCGGAAAATTCATTCTCGTGAAGAAGTATTTTTTTTTTTTTTTTTTTTTTTTTTTTTTTTGTCGACGACAGATAGACAAATTGTTAAATGTGATATGTGAATAAGAAACCCTAGTAGCACATAACGTTGTTTTAACGTTTTTACAACTAATTTTCCACTGTTCAGACTTATTTTCAACGCTATAACAACGTTATGTGCTGCCTGGGAATATGAAAATAAAAGTTCTATAAGTTGCACAATTTTGCGATTTGAACAGCTTATTTCTTGTTTTGTCTCCTACTTTTTCTTACATGAAGTTGTAAGTACGATGCTGACTTGGTGGAATAAACGCCATTGGTGAAGATGTTTTTAATCAGGTAAGAACCGCCAACTGAAGCAGTAGTTAGCAGTATTACTACTCGTTTGCAAACTGTAATTTGTGGTGACGACGGACACATGAAATAGTTTTTATATGCGTGCAAACATTTGCATCACAATACGTACAGTTTTTCATGTAAATGCGTGATCTGGTAACGCACATCGCCCTCTATCAAGAAATAACTTTATTTTTATTTTTTCTTAATTTAAAAAAAAAAAAAAAAAAAAAAAAAAAAAACTAGAGCATGATTTTTTTTCACAAACCGCGTTCAGTTCTATCAGTTCCTTCAATAGTCATAATTTTTTTTAAATGTCTACAGACTTATGGGACACCCAGTATATTAATTCAGAAATTTAATTCATCAACCTGGAAAAAAAAATCTTGTAGAATGGAGTAGAAGGTCGGTGGCGAAGGCTGTTGGCAAGTGGTGACCTTGCCAACCTCGGTGACCTTGCCAACGTAAATTATGTGAGAAGTGCCGAGCTGGTTATCAGCCAGGGTAGCTCAGTGGTTAGAGCATCCGCACGTTAAGCGGAAGGCCCGGGGTTCGATTCCCGGCTCAGGTATTTTTCACATAGTTGGTAAAAAAATCAGCCTTCTACTCCATTCTATAAGAACCCAGTATATTAATTATAAATTTATGTATGCTATACGTGTTCTTGCAGAATGATTCTTATTAGCCTAATATTGAATGTATCGTCAATAAAATACCTAAATTTGTAAATCATTTGTAATTTATTCTGATAGTAGTAAAATATTATTAATAACACAGGCCTACAAAACTGAATTTGACAAAATTTCATTTGATGATTTTAGCTGAACTTTATGTTTTTGATGTGCTGAAAACGAAAATGCAACTTATTTTCCTCTATCACGTATAGATTTTGCCAATACAGGGTGTTTACCTACTCAATTTCTTACATATACCGTTATAACAATACGATGGGTGGTTGTTGGTACGGTTTTACAACGCACAAGTGGTAAGCTATTACGACAATAGGTATCCATAATTAATTAATCATTAAAACATACTATGAAATTTTCCATATAATTAAATTAGTGGAAGAGCAATGGAAGAAATTATATAGGTAGTCACCCTGTATTGTCAAAATTCTATACGTGACAGAGAAAAACTGACTTCATTTTCGGTTTCAGCACACCAAAAAAACATAAAGATAAGTCAAAATTATAAAATCAAAATTTTACATGTCGACGTGTTTAATTTGTTATAACAATGTTCTTTCTTTTTAAATCCAAATAAATAATCCTAAAATAATATATCCCCTTTTGAATAGTTCTTTCAGACTGTATTGATTTTCGTTTAATTTTGTTAACATGAATTTCATTTCCTATCATTTCACGCATACAAAATTTTAGTAGTGAAGTATACATGTTTGTAATTTTTTAAATAGTTAGTTTACACTCGAAAAAACGTAGAGTTACAAGCTTTTATATTATTACTAGCGTCGATAATGTATATTGTTTTGGAGCTATAAATCTTGACAATTATCTAAAACATACTTTATTTCAAATTAAAGTTTATATAAAACAGGTTGCTGAAATAATATATTGTGTCTAAATGGTTTAGAACAAGTGATCGCATATATAAAAATTGACGGAAAATAACAAAGTAATTCATTTAGGAAAGCTAATGACTGAACAAAATAAAGAAAAAAATGATGTTGTTTACATGGAAATAAATATAAAATAAATTTCAATATATAATAAATTAAATATAAAGTATAAAATATAAAATTAAATGTCTAGGTAACATATTTAATTGATTAAAGTTTCAAGATCACAGATAGAGCCATTGGCGAGAAGAGCCATTTCCAATGTGAAATGTTGGTACATTAGTAACCGGTGTAACCGCCAGAATTTTGAATGAAAGCATGCAAACGTGCATGCATTGTGTCGTACAGGTGTCGGATATCAGTTTGTGGGATGGAGTTCCATGCCTGTTGCACTTGGGTGGTCAATGCAGGGACGGTTAATGGTTGTGGATGATGCTGGAGTTGTCGTCCAATGATGTTCCATACGTGCTCGATTGGAGAAAGATCTGGTGATCTAGCAGGCAAAGGCAACATCTCGACACTCTGTAGAGCATGTTGGGTTACAACAGCGGTATGAGGGCGAGCGTTATTCTGTTGGAAAAACCCCTTGAATGCTGTTCATGAATGGCAGCGCAACAGGTTGTATCACTAGACTGACGTACAAATTTGCAACCAGGGTGAGTGGGATAACCACGAGAGTGCTCCTGCTGTCATACGAAATTGCTCCCCAAACCATAACTCCAGGAGTAGGCCCTGTGTGTCTAGGCCGCAGACAGGTCGCTAGCAAGCGTTCACCTGGCCTCCTTCTAACCAACACACGGCTATCACTGCGACCAAGGCAGAACCGGCTTTCATCAGAAAACACAACAGATCTCCACTCCGTCGTCCAATGAGCTCTAGCTTGACACCACTCACGTTGCAAACGGCAGTGGTTTGGAGTCAGTGGAATGCACGCTACAGGGCGTCTGGGTCGGAGCTGTACTTGAAGTAACCGATTTGTAACAGTTCGTTGTGTCACTGTGGTGCCAACTGCAGCTCGAATTTCAGCTGCAGACGCAGTACGATTAGCCACAGCCATACGCCGAATACGGCGGTCTTCCCTCTCAGTAGTGCCACGTGGCCGCCCGGAACCCGGTCTTCTTGAGGCAGTACCTCCCTTGACCACTGCTGCCAACACTCATGCACAGTGGATACATTCCTGTCAAGTCTTTCTGCAATATCGTGGAAAGAAAACCCACCTTCTCGTAGCCCTACTACGCGACCTCGTTCAAACTCAGTGAGCTGTTGATAATGGCTTCTTCGTCTTCTTAGAGGCATCCTTGACTCACATTAACCCCCTACGTCAAATCTCAACTTTAAATAACGATCACGAACCTTACAGCGCTTATTTAAAGCAAACCTCATTTGCATGTTCATAGTGTCGCTACAAGCGCCACACTTATGCGCGTAGCTCGAAATTTGAATCGACGTCATCTTTCAGATATATAAACACGCCTACCAAATTTCGTTTATCTAGCGCAGCTCCTTCCTGGTGTTGGGATTTTTTCTCCCATCAGTGTATATATATATATATATATATATTAACAAAATGTTCATGTAGAATTTTACAACCTTTTGAACCTTTATGAACAAATAATAGTAAATAAAATCAGTTTTACTTGTTGAAGAAAAAATAGAATAAAATAAAATCGTAACAAATCATCTTAATTAATGTTTATAAAAATATTTCGTATATATATATATAAAGAAAGAAAGCAAGCAAGCAAAAGAAGGATGTATTTTAAAGTAACGGCTAGTCTATCGGCTAGCTATTTTGATTTTTAGTTAAATTAATAATAAATAAATATACATAGAAAAAAAATATTCATATTTTAAATTGTCAGAAAATTTACTAATTTAAATTTATTTATAATGAAGCGTTCAAATGTGATGCAAGTATATTTGCTGACTTTTAGCTGAGAAACAAAACTAATTCATGCATACTATTTAAACAAGAGCATTCCACATTTGGCATGTAAATAATCTTACATAAATGGCTTTCCTTTTCATGTTAAGCAGAAATCCTTTAGAATAATTTAAGGGTGAATGCTTTTAATTTTATTACAGTTCAGTGAAAACTTACAGTCTTTCATATTATATATATTTACATTTATTTACTTATTTATTTATATATTCATTTATTTTTTCATGTTTTAGAATAATAGTAAACATGACATTTAATATTTTGTTTCTTTTGATTTAAAATTGGCAGAAACATTTTTGTAATTCAAATAATGTTAAAAATTTTGAAGAATTTCTAAATATATAATAGTTGTACTAATTTAAATAATATACACAATAAAATTATGTTATGTGCACATAAAAACTTTTTTTTTTTCTTTTAAATGTTTTTTTTTTTTTTTTTCAATCAGCTTTTTATTGAGGTTATATCATCAAGATATTTGGTTGATTTAACGCAATATATATATATATATATATATATATATATATATATATATATATATATATATATATATATTATAACTTTATTTTAGTTAACAGAATTTGTTACATCTTGTCAACAAAATTTCAACCAAATATTTGCTGATAATGTTTCAAAAGTCTTTGGTTGTTTCAACAAAGCACTATTTTATGTATATAGTGTAACCACGTTTTCTACGCCTAGCAGTGAGGACAAGTCGAAAATTTTGGAGGGTTTCCAAGTTGACCAACAGGTTTGAATTTAGTAAACATCCAGTCATTCGGTAATCCCTTATCGCTTATTTTCTCTCAACGAAAAGCTTGTCTCCCCTATTTTACTAGTGGACTCGTTGAT
This sequence comes from Salticus scenicus, assembly GCA_963930645.1. Taxonomy (NCBI): domain Eukaryota; kingdom Metazoa; phylum Arthropoda; class Arachnida; order Araneae; family Salticidae; genus Salticus; species Salticus scenicus. The sequence continues at coordinate 237,336,359 of OZ005656.1, forward strand.
AGTGGACTCACTTGCGCAGAGGCTTCCATGGTCGCAAGAAATGTAGTTAAAGAGTATCTCTTCCTTATGAAGGTAATTTAAAACTGAAGTATTTTAAAAGTACACACTAAGGATACTTATGTACACACGACGATTATAGGCGTATTATTTTTCTTTACACAAAACTGTGCAAATTATGAATATTTTTGTATGTTACACAAAATTGCTTAGCTGCAGTCAGTAACATGAACTACTTACAAACAGCTAGTACAATTAAATGTATCTTTGTAAAATTGAAAGACCTAAAAAGTTTAGACTATATATCTATATATATATATATTTAAAAAAAAAAAAAAAAAAAAAAAAAACATATTTCTACAGCTAAAATGTGTTTTGCTGTAAAATTTAAAAACGATTGGCTAAACTTTGGACATAAGCCTTTGGACATTTCTGTGCCCTCCGAAGATGTCTCTTCAAAGTGTTTAATCCCGTGCTATTGCAAATTTTGAAGAAAATTAATATTGATTTTAAGATTTAATCTAAAGATATATATATATAGATTTTAGCATAATTTATAAGCAAAGTAAATTTCTCAACGTGATATAAACTTTTTTTTTTCTTTTTTTTTCTTGTTGAATGACCCTATATACCTAAACATTTGACTGATTACTACTGTATTTCTTCTGAAAATATTCACAAACTATTGCATACATAGATTATTTTTTAGGTTTATTACATTAATTCTCTCTTTAGTTTTAACCGATAATCTTAATAGAAAATTAAAATTTTATTTACAATTCTTATATGCAAATCGTGCAGTGTTTAATAATCCTCAAGCATTAGAAGATCTTATTAAAATATACAGATGGAGAATGTATATTATTCTTTCAATAAAATTTAAGAAATATATTAAGAATAATGCATGTCTATGCAATAATTAACTAGTATGTTGTGGCCACCACAGGACTTTCTTCTATATTTTCCTATGCAAATCCACTTAGTAAGAATCATTTATTAAAATTATTATTTAAAAAATATATGTATATATATATCTTCTATGATAAGGCAGACGATTTTCATATTAGAGAAGTAGTATAATTTTGTAAAAAAAAATACGTTAAAAGTAAAATAAATCGATAACTTTTTTTTAAGTTATCACCGATTTATAGTTCAACCATTCGTTTTAAAGTTATTGACGAGACCTTTCTAACGATACCCATCTTGAAAATTTACCCCCCCCCCACACACACACTCACTGGTGGGGAACCGATGCCCCCACATTTACAAAAAATGTCCTAGTTAACTACTACTATTATCAATAATTCATATTAATTTTACAATCACAAGTTAAAAATAACTCTCATTATGTACATTTATACGAAATTTTGTCCTATACTGCCATGTTAAAAATTTCGATAAAATACGATTCTCATTTGTTCGTGAGATATAGTGTCCAAAAAAGTCGTGATACACACAGACAGAGACACATTTTCTAAAAAATATGACCTCGTGTTCAGGACATCCCAAAACTTGTAAATCCATCAAAAAACGGTGGTCGAAAATTTTCACGAATCCAATACTTTCTCTATATTACATATAGAAGAAAGTAAAAAGTGTAAAATATGTTAAAAAGTTTTTTATGATCCTGTATTTATATTCTTTCTTACAGTTGGAATGGGGTTGAGGGTAACTTTCACAATAGGATAAGTACAGCATTCGCTTATGACTAAACATATAAATTGAATTCTGAACTAATTATCACCATTTCTGTTTGAACATTTTATTTTATTTTTTTAAGAATAGGAAAGTAAATTAAATATGTAACACTGATAGTTTAAAAACGTTTAGACATTCTTCTTGATGTTTATATATTTATGTCCCTCTCATTGCAACACGTCTGTAGTAAACGTACAGTTTTTGGTCTTGTGTGTGGATATGAAACGTTCTCTTTCTCAAGCTTTTTAGTCTGTCCCTTACTTAAGGTATGTTTTGAGCCGAACAAGTATCAATAAGGTGTTTAGACTTTTCTCGCGTACTATTTCAACAGTATCGTATATATATATATATATATATATATATATATATATATAAGTATACTTCTTATTTGCTTAAGTATACTTCTATTTGCTATAAGTATATTTGCTTATAAGTATACTTCTTAAGTATTGCATTTATATCCAATTAATTCTGTGGATAATTATTTGTTTTCTTTGTCATTAGTTTAATGGTCCTTTTTTATTATCATTCAGGTCGGCGTAAGTATTTTGAGTTATTATTGTATCTCATTGGTTCTTAATCTATATCGCAATTTTTTTTGTAAGTCTTTCCTCTATGCTAAATTCAGTTCTACATTTTTGTGTGCTGTTATTGTTTTAGTTCTATTAATTGCTAAATTTTAAGATTAAATTTTATTACGTTATCTATTATTTATATATATATATATGTGTGTGTGTATATATATATATATATATATATATATATATATATATATACACTCATGTCCATAAATTAAGGATAATTCAGATTCACACTGAAATCGAAGTTTAATGCAAAAATTTCACCTTCAGTACTGGTCAGCCACGAGTTACAATTCCGAATGACCACTGGTATTTGGTAGTAACTGCCAAAATAAGCAGATAAAGCGCAATATCAGTCCTGTCTCGTCAGCTGTCTGCAGCCACGAGTGCCACAGTTTCAAGACAAACCGTGGATAGACGTTTGGGATATATTGTTCTATATGCTCGCAGGCCTGTTAGATGTGTTCCACTCACGGCAATGCACTGTGCCAGCGATTAACTTGGAGTAGAGAACATTCAATGTGGACAGCGGCACAATGAGCTTGTGTGATGTTTTCCGACGAGTCCAGGTTTAGCTTGCAGTGGGATTCACGCCAGACTTTCATATGTAGGACGTCAGGTAACCGTTATCACCAAAACATAGTCATTGAACGACACCGTGTGGGGCTGGAGTGCTCGTTTCGGGGGTGGGGGGATCATATTGGGCACCAGAACAGATCTGCATGTTCAAATCGGAAGAATGGTAGCCAAAGTTATCGGAACTTCATTCGTCAACAACATGTACGTTTGTTTAGAGGTGCCATGAGACCAGAATTTGTGTTATGGATGACAATGCAAGTCCTCACCGTGCAAACGTTGTACACGGATGCCTACAATCTGAAGCTATCACTCGCATGGAATGGCCAGCATTCTCACCTGACTAGAATCCGATAGAGCATGTGTAGGACATGCTTTTCCGACGGGTTGTAGTCCATCAACCACCTCCTACATGTGTACCGGAACTTCGGAGAGCATTGCTTACTGAGTAGAGTAACCCTCCCCAAGATCAGATCAATAATTTAATACTCAATATTCCTAGGCGTTGTGAGGAGTGTATTTCATCATCTGAGAGACATATAATGTATTAAACATCAAACCAACGATGTAATGTTAAGTTTTTGTAAGGGAGATATTAATTGTAATTGCTTCCGGGAGCAAACATCGTAGTTTTTATAAATAGTATCCTACATAAACCACCTATTTGTGTTCTTGATATGTTGTTTAATAAATCGACTTTATGAATAAGTCATGTTTGTTTTGCTTCTGAACCTTTATTTGCATCAGCTAGCATTATCCTTAATTTATGGACATGAGTGTATATATATATATATATATATATATACATATACATATATAAATATATTACTTATATATAAATATATAAACAGAGAGAGAGAGGATTCCCCTGTTATATACTTTCACAAGAAATCTAATGCCCTGATTTTTTTTTCTGGTTTATCTGAGTATATTTTGTAGGTCTTGTTTCAGTTCAAAATGCGAAGTGCGAGTTTAATAGGTGCGGAAATGTTCACGACATTTTAATCATTCGAAATATTTCAAAAAGTACAAGATTTAAAAATTTTCACCATTTGAAAATCGGCTTTCTCGTATCTTAATATACGTTATATAAATACAGTAGACCAAGGTTGCATTCACCTCAAACCATAGTGTAAGTTGAACCACGAAAAACAACATTTTCATCATTTGTTTTTTCTTTAAGCGGATCATTTATATATATATATATATATATATATATATATACATATATATATATATATATATATATATATATATATATACATATATATATATATATAGATAGATAGATAGATAGATAGATAGATATAGATAGATAGATAGATAGATAGATAGATAGATAGATAGATAGATATTTATATAAAAAAAAAAGAAAAAAAAAACTTTGTATTTTTAAAAAGCAAATTAGCTGCGCTTAAAACCTACAAATTTTATGAAGCATTTGTATAGCAGTAACAAAGCAAAACGCGAATAAAGTCGTATTATGCGAAAACATTTTTGTACTTACCCCACTTTACTCTACAGAAAAATAACATAATTGAATTTGAATGTTATGTATAATATTTCTTAAAATAATTTAAAAGTTAACTATCAGATATATATATATATATATATATATATATATATATATATTCTAATAAAAATCTTCAAAGTCAAAAATAAATCTTTCACAAATAATTATTGCTTTAAAAAATAAACAAAATTTTCTATTAAAAAAAAAAAAAAAAAAAACCTTTCTGAAAGGAAAACCTTGTAATCGGGAATCGATTCCAGTGCGTTTTAAGAAACTCTAATGGGGATTACTTTGAAAATGATTTTACTTACTTAATCCCTAGTATATTCTGTTTCTCTATAGTATAAAAAAATCTTGCAGTATTTTTACTGATCTTTTTTTGCGACTATTTCTGATAAGAATTTCTAATTTTGCATAATGATGAAATTTCTAGTTTATTGATTAAAATGTACGGTTTAAAAATAGACATGTAATACTCTTTCGAATAAATTGGATACTTGTCTTATTTGTTATAGAATAGCATATTTGTTTAGAATAGCATATATGTATAACAAATTTATGAAGAAATTAGTATACATAGTAATTGTTTCAGATAATATACAGGGTGACAAGAAATAACTTGGACACACATGATACATTGTAACTTTAATGCTAATGAAAATATTATGACCAAACTTCAATAAGTATGAATACATTATTTTGTCTATTATATTTACAAATTTTCAAAATGGTTACGTTTAGCTTTAATACAGAGCTTTAAACATGTCACAAAATTTTCGTCTATGGCCCGCAACTCACTTACTGATATTTTATCCCATTCCTTGCATAAGAATTCCTTCCGGGATGCCAAAGCTTTATGAGGTTTAGCACACACCCAATATGGAACAAATAGGATAATCCATTGGGTTCGAATGTGGGGAATACGGTGGCCATTCTTGAGCTCCAATGAAGTCAGGAAAATGTCTCTTGAACCAATATTGAGTAATTATAGCTCTGTGTGCAGGTGCGGAATCCTGTTGGAAGGTCCATCTTTTGTTTCCAAAGAACTTTTGCGACCAAGGTAAGACAACATCTTCCAAAATGAGTTTGTGATAGTGGTACTTACAGATATTTGGTTTGAAACTTCGTCCAAGTTATTTATTGTCACCCTGTATATATTTATTGGTTACAATCTTATATGTATTTTTAAGTTATATGTACAGCATATTTTATTCTTTTTAATACCATATTATATAACACCTTACTATACATTATACTTAAGTTTTTCTTTTAAAACTTAATAGTGTATTGTTGTTTATGTAAGTAATTTTCAAGTTAAATTTCATATTTGTGTTATTAATACATCTTTTACATTAGTTTGATTTCAATATTTTTGTAAGTTTATTCATTTACGTTAAATAGCATGTAAGGTGTGCTTTTTTTTTTTTTTTTTTTTTTTTTTTTTTTTTAAAAGCTTTAAAATTTAGTATGGATAAAGTAATGTATAAACACAGAAATGCTTGATATAAGTCCAAGGAAATTACTTCATAATTAACTAAATAATAATAATAATAAAATTAATGATAAACTGTTTTTCTTTTCAATTAAAAATAGTATCTATATAGTAATAAAATTATTTGTTTTTTCTTCTTGTAAAATTTTAAAAACTGTGCACAATGTGTGGCAAAAAATGATTTTAAAAATGAGAACTTTTCAATTTATTTTTCAGCATCCAACGTGCATTACTGGAATGTAATCCATTCCAATCCTTTTTATCTTTTATTTGATCTTCTAAAACTGGGGTTGAACATAAATCCAAAAGCCATAATATGTAAGCTTTGCGGATACCTTATCAGTGAAGACGACATGATGAATCTTCAGCAATCTGAAACTAAAAAAGAAATTACGCAGGTTAAATATTTTTGCATATAATATAATACATTCATTGAACCATTGGTAAGAAAGCTTTTACCTTTGGAAATGATAGATATACACTTTTTTCTCGATTAGATAAAAGGCAGATAGAAACAACGTAAAATAAATTGAAAATGTTCCCTTTGTTAAATATATACAAATGTTTATATATGTAAAAAATAAAAGAAATTAATGTTATAAATATTTAAATATTTTTTTTTGACAATTACAAAATATATAATATGTCTACTTTATATATATATATATATATACTAGCAGGCTTTGCCCGCTTCGCTGGTCATTATATTGAAATGAATCCCCAAAACAGCTTATCATTGATAATAATAAAATATCTTAAAAAAATAAAAAAAATCATTGAAATCCGTCAAAATCTAATTTTAAGTTGCCCAATGCCTTCGGCAGTCCCTTACCTGCTTTTTACTCCCCCTCCCTCGCGGTTACAGTTGAAAGTTTTACAAAATCTCATCAAAGTGCATATTTCGCACACTTAATTAACATCCACACACCAAAATTCGCCATTCTTAGGTAATTTGGACGTATTTAAGCTTCAAAATGTGGTTTTTGCCCCGCCCGCCCCAAGAGGAAGGAGGGGGGGGGGGTAAATTTCCAAAATTACTTTATATTTCATGTTGCATACACATACCTGACCGACACATCAAAAAATTGAGATCATGAAATTATTTAAAGCTGAGCTATGCTTTAAAACATTTTTTTTTTTTTTTAATCTCTCCTCCCGTTCTTAAAGGAGGGAAGGAGGAGTGAATTTCGCAAAATCTCTTCATACTATGAGTTAGATACATATAATCGTCCCTTACATAAAAAATGTCCAACCTTAGATAATTTAGTGTAGCGTTACGCATGAATACATGTTTTTGCCCCCCATTCTCCAAAGGGCTGTAGGGTGGAATTTCATAAAATCCCTTTGTAGTGTGTGTTCAGTTCGATTTCCTCGTGTGTTGAGCACCCTTCTTCCAAAATCTTTTCCATTCCCTCCCCCCTTAAAAATTCAAAATTCCAAAATAGCAGAAAATAATTTTTTTTGTACTGAAGTCTGGTCTTTCCATCTGCAATTTCTTCACCGTTAAGTAATTTGGAGCCGAGTTAAGCCTTCTGCCCCCCAAGAAGACGGGGGGGGGTGTATTTTGCAAAATTCCGTCTTAGTTGGGGGTCAGGCTCCGAAATCCAAAATTTGTGACCCTCTTTCCCACAGAATCGTCATGGCAGTGTTGAGTCAGTGAATCATTGAGTTTACTCTTTTATATGAACAGATTTGTTTATATTTTTTATGGACTACTTGGCTTAAGGTTGTTGTCACAAAAATAGAGTCCTTGGCGAAAAATGTCCTATCTACTTCAGTATTAAAATTAAAAATATACCCAGGATTATCAACTAATAAAGCTCTTTAATACAGATCTGAATTAGCTTTCATTTTCTTATTATTTAATTTTGATAATGACGTTATGTTGTCATGTGCCTAAGCAAATTTAATATGTATTATTTTTTTTATTATTATTCGCGTGAAATATTCTTTGGCAACAATTAAAAATTAAAATAAATTATTTTAAAATTTTTTTATAGAAGAAATATTTATATTATACAGAAGATTAATTAAAAATTTACATTTTTTTCCGGTATAAATAGTAGCCTATGTCTTATTCCAGACTATTACCTATCTCTATACAAAATTTCATCCAGATCCGTTTAGCCGTTGTGGTGTGATTGAGTAACAAACATCCATCCAAACTTTCGCATTTATAATATTAGTATAGATTATAGTTATCATGTGCATGTGTTAGATTGAGTTATTTTGCTATCAAATTGACAAAATTTTAATTTTAAATTTCAAAACTCTGTCGTTCTTGGCGCTTATTGTATTTGGCGATGAAAAACTTAAAACGAAAATATGTATGCCAGATGTACTTTAGTAATATGCATTGTACGAAATATTGTTTCATATTATTCATTACTCTCTTAATATAAGTTGTTAAAATAACCATGATTTTTGAAAGGAATTAAATTATGTTCGCCAAATAATTTGTCGATATATTTTTTTTTTCTGCTAAGGATGACCGATATCAAATCTATTCCGCTGCAATATCGTATCTTATATCAGATACTTTATTTAGACATTTGGAAAGAAATTTGACTTCAAATTATGATAGAATATTTATCATTTTCTTTTAATTAGTGTATTAGTTGGATATTTATTGTGTAAATATCATCCTTTGAAATGAAATGTTTGTGTTTTCAATCGAATATAGAAGTTTGCCATTTTTTTTTCCTAGAGTTTTGATATTAAAAATTCAAATTTTGTCAATTTTACAACAAAAATAACTTAATCTAACGCATGGACATGATAACTAATACATATCTATACCTAAATATGGGGATTAAAATCGGGAAATAATTTTCCTCGATTTTTAATAATTTTTTACAAAAAATCCAATGTACGTTTAACATAGAACCTATTTTTCTTGAATCCACAAACGGCCAGTGTCGTCATCACTTCGCTTGCGTATTAGCACTTTATCAATGTGTAAAAGAAATTTTAATTAAAAATGACGTCAATTTTTGTGAGATGCATAATTTTTTTTTATAATTTTTTATCGTTCACTTTTAGATAAATGTATTTATTTTCCTGTTGAAAAAAATAAATAAATTCTTTTTTTTTTTTTTTTTTTTTGGCAACAATTAAATTATGGATAAATTTAAATGGCTAATTTTTTGCTATTATTAGCTTACGAAATTGCTATTTTATGCATAAAAATCGCAAAAACAATTTTTTTTTTTTTGAATAAAAGGTAGCCAACTTTTTAAGTTAGGGTATAAGCTATCTCCATTACAAATTTCATCGAAATCCGTCAAGCAGTTTTGGCGTGAAACTCAGTCAAATAAATTCACGGACATTCACATTTATATATATATAAGATTTTTACATTCAAAGCATTTTAGTGAAAAAATATTTATGGCGCATGCGCAGGCGTTTTTTACACACAATTTTAACACTAATCATAATTTTGAAAGTTTCTATAGATATAATTTCAAGTTGGGTGAAGACCTAACTTTCTGCCAAGCGCCGTTGAATTCCGTCCAGCAGTTCTCGAGTGATGCCCGGACAAACGTGTTTCAGTCTTTTACCCCCTAGTGGGGAACGGGGAGGGAATTTCCAAAAAGTTGATAGATATAATTTTAAGTTGGGTGAAGACCTAAATTCCTGCCAAGCGTCGTTGAATTCCGTCCAGCCGTTCTCAAGTGATGCCCGGACAAACGTGTTTTAGTCTTTTACCCCCTAGGGGGGGAACGGGGAGGAATTTCCGAAAAGTTGATAGATATAATTTTAAGTTGGGTGAAGACCTAAATTCCTGCCAAGCGCCGTTGAATTCCGTCAAGCCTTTCTCAAGTGATGCCCGGACAAAAAAAGCGACATTCGGACACGATGACATACACACAGACACACACACACACACACACAGGCAAAATTTTCTGAAGTCATTTTCGGCTTTCATGGGGTGTAAAACGTGAAGATATCGCAAAATTTTTCGATTCCGACAAATTTACAGACAAAACTCTGATTTTATTAATATAGATATATATATATATATATATTTTCCACGCAAATTAAGCATAGTTAAATTAACGTTTAAAAGAACATATTTATTGATAAGAAATAGAAAAAATAAATAAAATAAAACATTACAAATATTTTATACATAAACAACCCTTCAAAAATGTTGCTCCATGAAAACAACAGTTACATTTCAGTAATAAAAATAACAGAAGAGACTATTTGAATTGTACCATTTTAGCTTTCTTCAGGGAAGAGATTTGTAGCTATGCAAAGACGACTTCTTAATATTCACGAGTCGTACATATTTAGACAAGTGTCCAGGCCCTTAACATTTTCAATCTTAGGAACATGATAAGTATCTAAAGAATGATTAACTCGATATTTTCTCCGGAGTGAAACGAATTGGATAATATCCGTCGGGCGTGCCATACGCGTGACGTTTACATCTTATTTTCTACCATAAAATCTGCAGAATAGAAGATACCGTTTGAATCATACCCTTTTAGCTATCTTCAAGGAAGAGATTTGTAGCTATTTAAAGACGGCCTCTTAATATGTACGAGTCGTAGAAATTTGGACATGAGTCCAGGCCCTTAACATTTTCAATCTTAGGAACATGATAAGTATCTAAAGAATGATTAATTCGACATTTACGAACGAGTGAAACGAATTGGATTATAAACGTTGGGCATGTCATACGCGTCCCACATAGCAATGATCTTCCTATCTTCCTTTCCCTGAGATATCCTGAACATCCCGAATTCTTCCCGGAGGAGGAATGGACATGTTTGAGAAATATGAGAGAAAAATCTAACTAATTCTAGTAACAATTTTACAGAGATAGTTCTCGGAAACTACTACAGAGCTACGAAATTCGGAAGTCCTACGGAGGCAGCTACTGCAGACGTTTTGCATTCCTGTGGAATATGCTGGTAGGAATATGGGAAATCTGGGACTTGCTGCGGGAGCTCCTACGGAAGAATATTTGATATATGGTGTGATCTTTTCATCCGATTTTCTACCATAATATCTACACAAAACGTAAAATATTCTTTAAAAAAAAGAGAGAGAGAAGATAAAATACAGATTTTTTTTCAGGTATTAAAATTCTTACATTTATCCTTATATTTTCTGCAATTACGTGTCATATGTTACTTATTTATGTACATTTTTCACATTTTTTATCAAATATGCTTAGTTTTTCTGACTTTTTTAGTTTTGAATTTAGGATATATAATTTTCTTGTTAGGTATTTCGTATGTACATATTGCGTTTAACTATTTCATTAAATGAACATCTTTCTCAGACGATAAGTGTTGATACGAAGCTTCAAAGATAAGGCATTATATATTATAACACACCTATTTCCACAATTCAAGGAGTTTCTAAGATTTTTTTTTCTTTATCAGAAATTGTAATATTAACACAGAATTTTTTCTTACTGCATTTTAATATACTGATGCTTACTTTAAATTATCCTTCCTCCATTTGAATAAAAATCAATGCTTACAAAATCACATTAAATTTCAATCGAATACTCATAATCTCTGTAATATTCTTCATCATCTTGTTTTCCTTAATCTAGAACGTCAATATTTTACATAATTTTCTTCATATAACGTTATTACGTAAAATTCTCATTTTTAGCATTTTTTGACAGTTTTCGCTGTAACCACAAAGCAATTTAAGTACATTTACCAGTGCTCTGCATTGCAAAATATGCTCTCGCTTAGTGTTTCACAACCATAAGTGTCTATTTTGAAAGATATATTTCACCAGTTCTTCCCTTTCAAACCTATTTTCTTTGAGACATCTACACGGTGAAACATCCTTTTTATAATAAAAGTTGGCAAATATATGTAGGAAAGAAGTCGGTGGGTATGATCAATCTTATCTAAACCAGCTTAGACTTAAGGTTACAAAATTTATAAGCACGTTCGTATTACTTTAATCTCAACGCTTCCACCAGTGGCATTAGAATAAGGAACATAAACGCCTTTTTATAATAATAGTTTGCAAATAAATATGGGAAAGGAGGCGGTGGGTATGATCAATCTTGTCAAAACGAGCTTAGACTTAAGGTTATCAAATTTATAAACGCGTTTATAATATTTAATTTTAATCTCAACGCTTCCACCAGTGAGATTAGTATTAAGGAACATAAACGCCTTAAGTCGACGCTCATTAATCTTTCTTCATATATTAATCAGATTCCTTATATAGAAAATGTTGAAGTGTTATTTTACGGTATAAACATCTATGTATGTGTACCAGGTGTAACCATCTGCGCCGTATAAACATCTTTTCTGGAGCGCGTCTTTACAAAGTCGCAAACCTCTCCACTGAATGAAGCTGAAATGGTACCTGCGAAATATCCAATCCTCTTCATATATAGTATATATATATATATATATATATATATTACTGAAGTGTAATAGTTTTTCTTGTGGCATGTGGACAATAGACACTGATGAGAGCTGATTTAAAGCTGAAATATATTTCACGTTTTGGTATATTCGACATTCTGTTTTCATGTCCATTATATGACGTTGTTACTAATATTTTCAAAGAATGAACTGCACTAATTAAATTTTAAATAGATTTATATATATATTAATGCAAATTTTTTTAAATAAATTTTTATGCAGGCCTTATTTTAATTTGAAATATTATCCTAAAAATAATAACAATATTAAACAACAAACATTATTAATAAATAAAACACACTTTACAGTAAAACTCTGTATCCTAACAATACAGAAAAAAGAAAAAAAACACTTAGATATATAGAGTAATATATAGAAAATGTCTTATGAGTGTTTCTGTAGTATAGTTTGAATTTATGCTACATATTATAAAAATATAAAATATAGTTTATGAGAAATCTTAATACATTTTTCAACGTTGGTAGGAAAAATTTCTGTCCACAAGATATTCAAGAATTACCAATAACGCGTGAATAAATTAATACAATAATGCGTGAATAAATATGGACAAAACATTTGTAATATAAGTTAAATATAGTAAAATAGTATAAAGTGCATTGTTGTTACATTGATGATGTTATATATATATATATATATATATATATATATATATATATATATATATATATATATTGTGATACGCATACTTTCTCATTTTTCCCCTATTTGAACCTAACATTTATCAAAATATCAGCTCTCTGGAATAATGTTAACACATGCCGAATTTACGGGAAAATTCTGATATAGATATAAGAACTTTCCTGTCAAATCTGCGCGTGTTAATCTTATCATAAAGAGCAGATATTTTGCTGATGATTGTATGATGGAGAGCAGATATTTTGCTGACGATTGTTTAGGGTCAGACAGAAAAAAAAATTGAAGGTATGCGTATGAGATTTCAGAAGGTAAAAAAAAAAAAAAAAAAGAAAGAAAGAAAGAAAGAAAGAAACTCCCCCGTCGCAGGTAGCACATAAAGTTGTTATGGCGTTGAAAATAAGTCTGAACAGTGAAAAATTAGTTATAACAACGTTGAATTAACGCTCTGTGCTAGTGGGGATATTTAAGAGGAACTATATTGTAAATAAATTATTAATTTAATATAGTAGTAACAGTATAATAGAATCAGAGTAAATGTTTTGGAACGCCGCAAGGCCTATGAATGTCAAAATTGCATAGTATGCAGTAATTATGTTTCACACGAAAAGTATTAAATACGTTGCATACAATCGTTGTGAATTCCTGCAAATAACATAAAACTATATTTGAGGAGCAGACATTCAAACCGTGTTTTCTCCAAAAATAAAAAAACTGAGTTAGTGATTTTTTCTTTGAACGCAACATAAAAATAGTATGCCTACATATATTCCTAGACATGCCTACATATTTTCCTAATATCTAGTAATACATCTAAACAAACGATAATTAGGTTTTAAGTTTAGTTATTTTTTAATTTATTAGTTTTTGTGTTGTCTGATAAATTGTGTCCGAAGGAGAAAACACGGTTTGAATGTTTGCTCCTCATTTCTACATTATTAGAATTATAAACGAAAAATATAGATTTCGAAGAGATATAAGCGAAACTAAAAATTACATTTTTACGACAAAGGGCGACAAAAAAGCCTACTTCAATGCCTATTGTTAACAAAACTGAATATTAGCCCCCTCCCCTCTCTAAGTAAATCACTGGATGCGTTGAACATACAATTGATTGTACTGAGTTTGAATAGATGATTCTGATATCTGCGTTAGTTATACGTGTTTCCTATTCAACACTTCCAAAACCCTTTTGTTCCATAAATTCCGAACATAAATTTAATCTGCTATTAAGCCATTACCTTACACTAATGTCACATGTCTTGAGCAATGATTTATTTAAAGATACGGAAAATGGACATGGAAATATGTAGAGTAAACAAAATATGTATTTGTATACATAGAATCAATAGGGTCATAGAATCTTGGAAAAATTCGGTTTATCTTTCTTTGGTTATAAGAACTACTCCGTCGATAGAGAAAAAGGATATCTATCTCTTTATACACAAGGCAGCGAGGACAAATTTCTTTGATAAACCTACATCGAATTATATGTTGAACATCCAGGTCCCTAAAATTTCATTTGTTTTTTTTGTAGAACAGCGCTCCTTTAAAGCATGTTTTATCTAGGAAAAAAATTATTCATATACTATATATATATATATATATATATATACAGGACTATACAACACAATTTTGTTGACATACAGTAATTATGCAAGTTGTATTAAATATGGCTCAAAAAATTATGAGTAACAAGAAAATAAAATAGTTGTATAGATTTTATTGGGGTATATAAATTTTGAAGCATATACAGAGACCCATAAAAAAGTTTGATCTTTATGGTCTATAGACGGTACTTTTATAAGTGCTGTGGCATACAGCCCCCCTTCCAATTAATTAAAGTTGGCCAGACCTTAATCTCTACACAGAGCAGGTGTGCTGATACTTACAATAGTTTGGCTCCAGACTGTCTCGAACTGTGACACTAAAGTACAAAGAAGCTGCCCTGCTAGTACGCCCTGATGGTCGTGAGAACAGCGGAGTTTCCGAGGAATTTCTTCGGCCAGACGAGAAGTCGCCCGCCCGCTCAGCGAATGAGGGAGGAGCGCGGGTTGCCATCGAGAGAAAGAGTTTCCCCAGGAGCAGGGCTGGAAGCAGAGAGTCGGGGATTCGTATCTTGTCTTCGGCCAGTGAAGATCGGAGGGTTTTTTCTTGTCCCGTTTACCAGGAGAGGTAGCGAGACTTAGTGATTTTTTTGTGTGTTCCTCTAGGAGCAGAGAACACAGGTCAGCTTATTTTCTGTCACCAGGGAAGGTGTGCAGGTCAGCTCGTAAGAGACATTTTACTAAATTATCCTAGGACTGAATTATATCTTTTCTGTACCTGGAACGGTGCAAGTATTGTTTCAGTAAATCGGATTTCGGATCACGGAGATCCACTGAAACTGTTTGTTAAAAGCATCCACTCAACTATCGATCCATGCTGTAACTCCTAGCCACTGTATATAATCCTCCAACATCAATATTGTAACTAACGGTTGTACATAGAATCTTGTTTAAATTTTAATTAAATTAATTTTCTTATCAACTTCTGCTGTGACGGGATTTTCTCACTCGCTACCAGAACCCTCGCCCGAAAGTCCGAAACGCCACAGCTATACTAACTTGGTGGCAGCGCTAGAGGGATGATTGTTGGAGAAATACTACACTGCCTGAAGAAGTACGGACTACGGACGATAGAAACGTGATAGACTCAACGGAAGGATCGGAAGGATAGACGCAGCGGAGTACGTCGAACCATCAAATCAACGGAGGATACATCTACGTCGCATCGACTAGAATCTCTAAGACAGAGAGGAGAGCCCTCAGCCTGAATTATCCGGAGCCCATCCCGAATTCCATACGGAGTGCCGATCCGAGAGCCCATCATAAGTGCCAGAAGGAAGGACGGAACTCGAGCAACGACAACAAAACAGGGGTGAGTCAAACTTTTCTAGTGAGGCTGTAAAATTTTTGTTATTTAAGGTATTAGATGATAAATGTATAAAGTTAAAAGTTATTTAGAAATTTATTAAGGTAGAGTAAACCTTAAATTAACATTGTTTTTGGAAAAATTAAAAATGTGGCATATCACAAATATTAGAAACTCTAAGTAAAAACAGGGAGGAATTTAAATTATAGGTAAATTTAATTTAAATATAACTCATATTTGTTTAGTTTGGAAAAATATTAATTGATTTGCACATATTTGATTATCTTGTTTTAAATGAGAAAGATTATATTTGAAAACAGATATTATTAATAGAAAAATACTTTCTGAATATGTGCATGAGTTCGGAGTTTCCTCAAATTAGTTATTTAAATATATTTATAACAAATATTTCTTACTAATAATTCTTTGCTAAAATAACAGTGATATAATTAAATAAAGTTTGGCTTACCTGGGTTTTCACAGGTAATTGCAAATTCCATTGGTGAAGAAAAAATCTCCTTAATATGACTTCTGTATTAAAGACCAGCAACTACTTTTCCTATAATTAATCTTGATTAGAGTGAGAAATTCTTACATAATATGTAGATCTATTATATTTAGGATAATTCACTCGTTGCTAGGTAATGAAAGAAAGCCTAGATGTTTTTTACTTTAATTTATTCATCTTAGACAAAAAGAAAAAATTATGATTAAATAGAATAAGAAAAATGGAACGTCAGTTCCGAATAACGAAAATTACATGATTAAAAAAAAAGAATTACAATGTACTTGTAGAGAGACGCGACACATCGTCACGTGATACGGCAGGTGCACCGAACAATCTTTTGGCGGGAAGTAAAAAACAAAAAAGAAAGTTCGGAACAAGAAAAATGAAAGTTAATAAAAGAATGTCTGAGATTAAATATCACAACACCCCCTCTTAAGCTCAGAAATTTTTCAATTGTTCATTAATGCATTTCTATGTCTATTAAAATCAGTTTTTGGTAGAGCTTTTGTGAGGGTATCGGCGCTCATTTCTTTGGTAGGTTTGTATTGAAGCTTTATTAGGCCTTCTTGTATTAAGTTTCGCAGAAGATGATATCTCAGCTGTAAGTGTTTTGTTTTGGACTGGAATTTTTCATTTTCAGCAATCTTGATGGTAGATTGGTTGTCCTGGTACAACACTATAGGACATTCTTGCGGCAAATTTAAATCATCCAGTAGTTTGTTGAGCCACTGTATTTCAAGTGCAGCACTCGCAGCTGCGACGTACTCAGCCTCTGCTGAAGACATGGACACACAGGACTGTTTCTTCGAAGTCCAAAATATTGGATTTTTTCCTATCTTAAATAAATTTCCAGATATAGACTTTCTATCACTTGGATCATTGGCCCAATCCGAATCCGAATATGCTCTAAGAACAGGTTCACCAGAGTTACAAAGTTTTAATTTAATATCTTGGGTATTTTTCAAATATCTAATAACCCTTTTAACTGCCTCCCAGTCTTTCGCTCTAGGATTTTCGTTTCTACGGCTTAAGATGCCAACGGCAACACTTATATCAGGTCGCGATACTGTAGAAATATAAAGTAACGCGCCTATAGCCTGTCTGTACATTGTGTTGTTTGGTAAGAGATTGTCATTATCAGTTAATTTTATATACCCTGGTTCCATTGGTGTGTCAGAGGGCCGTGCGTTATCTAGCCCAAATTTGGTTACAATGTCTCGTATTTTATTATTTTGATCAAGCGTAATTACCCCTTTACAAGGTCTTTCTATATTTATGCCGAGGTAATATTTGGCTTCCCCAAGGTCGGTTAATGGATATTCTTCCCTAAGTTGATTAATTAGTATGTCAATATCGTGATTTTTACCAGCTACAAGTAGATCATCAACATACACAAGAATGTAAGTTTCTGTGTTATCTTTGTTACGTATATATAAACACTTGTCATGTTGACTTTGTTTAAATCCTAATTTACACAATGTTTCATTAATTTTCAAATTCCACGCTCTAGCGGCTTGTTTCAAGCCATATATCGCTTTCTTTAACTTACATATTTTATTTTCTTCGCCCTGGATAACATAACCCTCGGGTTGATGCATGTATACATCTTCTTGCAAATTTCCATGTAGGAAAGCAGTTTTTATATCTACATGCCTTAGATTCAAATTTTTATATAGTGACATGGTCAAGAAACTTCTTAGAGTGGTATGCGATGCAACTGGTGCAAAAGTTTCGTCATAGTCCACCCCGTATTTTTGAGAAAAACCCTTGGCAACAAGCCTGGCTTTATATTTCTCGACTTGTCCTTGGCTATTGTATTTGGCCTTGAACGCCCACTTACACCCTACTACTTTGGTCCCTGGTTGAGCGTCAACAAGTTCCCAAGTATTGTTTTGTCTGAGTGAATTCATTTCGTCGAGTGTGGCATTCAGCCAATTTTCTTTTTCAGCTGGGTTTTGAATTTTTAGTATATCATCAAAACACTTAGGCTCATCAATTCTTTTGTCATTTACTGCAAATGCAAATCTGTCGGGCGGAACACCTTTATTTAATCGTTGTGATCGTCGCGGCAGAGTTTGCGTGTCATCCGGACTATCGTTATCGCCCGCTATATCTATATTTATATCAGTATCTAATATTGGTAATTTGGACACCGGAATTTCATCATTTGAATTTTCATTCTTAATTTGTGATGTTTCATTATTGTGGGATTCTCTATTTTCATCCTCCAAAAATTTTACTGTTCTGCTAATTATTACATTTTTATTATTTGTGCAAATTCTGTAGCCTTTGCTACGATTATCATATCCCACAAAAATTCCTTCTTGAGCGGTGCTATCCAGTTTTCCCCTATGTATTTTATGTACATATGCATATGCGCGACATCCGAATGTTTTTATATTTGATAAATCGGGTTTACGGCCGGTCCATTTTTCGTAAGGAGTTGAGTCGCATGAGGAGGTCGGGAGCCTATTTTGTATGTAATTTGCAGTATTTACGGCTTCCCCCCAAAAGGAATTCGGTAAATTACTGTCTTTAAGCAGACAGCGAGCCATTTCGGTCAGCGTACGATTTTTACGTTCTGCCACGCCGTTCTGAGCACTAGAGTAAGGAACGGTAAACTGGTGCTCAATTCCTTCTTTATTCAAAAATTCATTCACTTCCATACTAGTGTATTCACCCCCGTTATCGGAGCGAATTGCTTGCACTTTTCGGCCAAATTTGTTTGCGGTCATAGCCACAAATTCCTTTAACTTAGAAAATACCTCAAACTTATTTCTTAGCAAATATATAATAGTATAACGACTGTAGTCGTCTATAAATGTAAGAAAGTAATATTTTCCACCTACAGTGGGGGTTTTCATAGGGCCACATAAGTCTGTGTGGACCAGTTCGAGTGGTACGGAGGCTCTAAATTGTGCAGCTTTGGGGTAAGGTGAATCAGTTAATTTTGACATTATGCATGTTTTACATTCAGTATTATGTTTGCAATCATTTAATTTTATACCCACAGCCATGTCCTTGTTAACTAAATCTTTAATGTGGTTAGTATTTCTGTGGCCAAGTTTCACATGCCACTTGTTTATGCAATTTTCGTTATCACAAGTTTGTATTACAATGTTCGCTGTGTGTTTGTTTTCAGAATAATTTAATTGACATTCATATAAGTTATTTTTCACATATCCCTCAATGCATGTATTTCCCTGATTTACAATTTTACAGGTTTTATCATCAAATACAGCGATACAGCCATTCTCTGTTGCTCTTTTTATAGAAATTAAATTAGTTTCTATTTCAGGGACATAAAGAACATTTTTAAGTGTTATTTTGTTCTGTGTGTTTTCCGAATTTACGGTATACAAATCCACAGTACCGGAACCCAAAGATTTTAGCTGCGTGCCGTTCGCGATAGTGACGTTAGAAACGTTATTTTTAAGATCGCGAAATTTTAGTTTATCATTGCAGATATGTGAAGACGACCCTGAATCAACCACCCAATTTACAGTTTTATCTCCAACATAAAAAGAATACAATTTATCAGCTTTTGGTTTATTGCTCCCCTCTGCAATTTGAGCGCTATCTGGCTTCTCATTGTTCTGAGAGCATATGTTGGATCTGAAGTTGGGTTTTTTGTTGAAATTTTTACTGTGACTTTTAACAGCAGAATTATTTTTGTTTTTTAACTTATAACATTCTTCTATATTATGATTACTTTTCTTACAGTATTTGCAGAATTTCTCCGATTTGTTATGGTATTGGACTTTTAACGCTGAATTTTGATAAGTTTTGTTTTCAAGCCTTTTGGCATATTCATCAGCTAATTTGTTTCGTATATACTCAGGTGTCAATTGCGCTTCGTCTTTCGATTCGAGACTTGTTATGAGAACGTCATACGAAGGAGGGAGTGAGCATAGCATTAATGCAGCTAGGTGCGATTCGTCTATGACTTCACCTATAGCAGTGAGTCTGTCGCGTGTTTTATATATATCAGCTATATGTTGGTTTACATCACCACCTTCCATTAATTTTATGGAATAAAGTTTCCTAAGTAAGAAAAGCTTACTCGTAAGGGATGATCTTTCGTGGACTTGGCGCAGAGCATTCCAGCACTCTCGTGCTGTATCTAGATTCATAACATACACGATTTGTTCGTTATCAATAAGTAAATTAATTAAAGCTCTCGCTTTTCTATTTTTTGAACGCCACTGATCGGTTATTGGGTTGGGAGGATCGTCAGTAATGACTGTAAAAAGATCCTCTTTTTGCAAGTACATCTCAATACGAAACTTCCACACATTATAATTTGTAGAGTTCAGCGGTTCAATTTGTATATCTTTTGTTGCTGACATACTTAAACAAAATTTTTGTAATAGTTTTGTTAATATTTGTTCAATTCGTAAATATTCATTTAATATTTTAAATCAACACAGTTAGGATAAATAGTACTTGAAGAAGAAAATGAAATTAAATAGTTTTCATGAAAATAAGCACTTTTCAATACTTTCGATTTAGTGTCACTTCGGTTTTGAAGAAACAAAAACAAATATTTTCGCTTACATTTTCATTTCTTATTTATTTTATTATTTAAATGTAGCAATCTCTTCCAATGTGCAATGAAAAAAAAAACTTTTGAACTTTTGTCAAGAATAAATCTAAATTTTCAATTCAAAATATCAGAATCATAATCTAATAGAAAAATACTTTCTGAATATGTGCATGAGTTCGGAGTTTCCTCAAATTAGTTATTTAAATATATTTATAACAAATATTTCTTACTAATAATTCTTTGCTAAAATAACAGTGATATAATTAAATAAAGTTTGGCTTACCTGGGTTTTCACAGGTAATTGCAAATTCCATTGGTGAAGAAAAAATCTCCTTAATATGACTTCTGTATTAAAGACCAGCAACTACTTTTCCTATAATTAATCTTGATTAGAGTGAGAAATTCTTACATAATATGTAGATCTATTATATTTAGGATAATTCACTCGTTGCTAGGTAATGAAAGAAAGCCTAGATGTTTTTTACTTTAATTTATTCATCTTAGACAAAAAAAATAAATTATGATTAAATAGAATAAGAAAAATGGAACGTCAGTTCCGAATAACGAAAATTACATGATTAAAAAAAAAGAATTACAATGTACTTGTAGAGAGACGCGACACATCGTCACGTGATACGGCAGGTGCACCGAACAATCTTTTGGCGGGAAGTAAAAAACAAAAAAGAAAGTTCGGAACAAGAAAAATGAAAGTTAAAAAAAGAATGTCTGAGATTAAATATCACAACAATTATTTGAGAAAACAAAATAACACAGTAATTTCATATTGTTTTGTGTAATTTATAAAAATTAAAAGTGAATCAAATAAGTTACGGAAAGAGGTTTCTTTCCTGGAAAGGGTTGTGACTTCAAATATTTCAAATTTAATGTGTAGAATTGAATATTAAGTTTTAATTATTGGAATCGTGTTGTATTGGAATTTTATACACCCCAAAAATTTGCAAAATTGAATTATAGGTTTTATTAGTGTAATTTTGTGTATGCATTTTTTGGAATTGGGTAAAATTGTAAGAATTGTGTAAAATTGTTAGGAATTGTGTAAAAGTGTTAGGTATTGTGTAGAAATTTTTGTTGGGAATTGTGTAAGATTAAATTGTGAATTTAGAATTAGGTAAACATGTCAGAATTAGGGCAGTATAGGAAAGCGGAACTGCAAGAGCTCGCAGTCGAATTCGGAGTGATTGTTGAAACTTCGGATAGGATAAGTGATATCATAGGGAAAATTCAAAAGTCTCCAGATTATGATAAAGACCTAGCCCTAGCTCAAATTAAGTTAATACGGGAGGATCTCTTAGAAAGAAAGGCGGAAGAGAAAAGGAAGGCGGAAAAGATTACGGAAAGGGAGGCTGAAGAGAAAAAAATCGCTGAAAGAGAAGCGGAAAGGAAACATGAATTAGAGTTAGAAAAACTTAAAATAGCCCAACAATCAGAAACAGTAAGTCTAGCTTCGACTCGTAGCGAACGCCCCAGCCGACAATCACTAAAATCGGTTATGCAAAAATTTGAACCGGAGAAATCGGACATGGCATTATTTCTTGCGTTATTCCAAAGACAAGCTAGGAAGTTAGAAATAGATGACGAGGATCTAGTGACTAATTTATTAGCTTTATTGCCCGTAGAAATCACGGAATTAATTTTAAAAGAACCCCAAGAAATTACTGACGATTTTGAGAAAGTCAAACAAATGCTATTAGATCGATTTAAATTAAGTCCGGAAAATTTTAGAATTAAATTTATGCAACACCAAAAACAACCGGGAACTCTTTGGCATGATCTAGCTTATGATTTAGATACATATTTAAATGGGTGGTTAGAGGGAGTAGAAGTGACAAATTTTGAGGATCTAAAGAAATTAATGGTGGCCGACCAGTTAAAGAAACGGGCTAATTTCGAAATGAAAGATCATTTCATAGATTCGTGGAGCTCTCTCAATGAACCGCGAGAGTTAGCTAAGAAGTTTGACGCGTACGAGTCAGTTCGCAGAAATAATAAGAAAAGTTGGACCCCGAAACCACCACTAGAAAAGAAATTAGATAAACCTCGCAACTTTGATAAAAATAGGGTTGAGAAAAATGCCCCAGAACAAAAAAATTGGAGGGTTAAGTCTGATCTGACGGAAAGATCTAAATTATTTGAGGCCCGAAAACCTATTGTTTGCTATGTGTGCTCTTCCCCCGATCACATTAAGCCAAATTGCCCAGTCTGGAAAAGCAGACAAGAGAAGGCTGAAAAAGTAAATCACGTAGGAGACGCTGAGAATTTATACCCGGCTTTTGAACCTTATTTAAGTGAAGCCAAGATAAATGGGGAAAAGTTTAATATTTTACGTGATTCTGGGACGTGCCTCGATATTGCCCCTCATAAAATAATTTCTAATGAGCAATTAAACGGGGAAACCGTGTGGGTTAAGGCAGCTTTAGCCAACGAAGTGAGATGTCTACCCATAGCCAATATTGAATTAGAAATTGAGGGAATAGGGTTAATTAATACGAAAGCCGCGGTAGCGGATAAGGAAGTTCTCATGGATTATTATTTACTGGGAAATGAGACGCAGAAATTAATCGAGAGAAAAAAAACAAAAACCCGAATTAATCCATGCAGTCGAAACGCGAGCAAAAAGGCGTAAAAACGAAACTGCGCCAAAAACCAGTCTGGCGAGTGAAAGCGCTGGGAATGATCAGGGAGAGGCAGAAATGTCGCCAGAGAGCGAGCCTACGGAAAATCAGGGTACGGAAGAATCAATTTTCCTCCCCGAGTTAGAGGAGGATAGGATCACCGCTCTGCCGCACGTTGGGAAAAACGAGTTTCGCCAAGAGCAGGAAAAAGATGAAAGCCTGACGGAGTTGTGGGCGCGCGCGAAAGAGGAGACATCGAATTTAACAATAGATCAAGGTTTGCTGTACAGAATTGCTACAGATCACAGAGCAGAAAAAAGACGTCAGCTAATTATTCCGCGGAAATATAGGAATGAAATTTTGAATCTTTGTCACAGTTTAATATCCGGTCATGTGGCCATGACTAAAACTAAGGATAAATTGCTGCGATATTTTTTCTGGCCAAATATCATTAAAGAGGCTGAAGCCTATGTAAAATCGTGTGATCCTTGTCAGAAAATTGGGAAGGCAGGAGAGCAAAAAAAAAGCCCCTCTTAAACTTGTTCCCATTATTACTGCAATTTTTACGCATATAAACTATGATATTGTGGGACCACTCCCACCTTCGGAAAATCAAAATAAATATATGCTCACGGCTATGTGTTTAGCATCGAGGTATCCAGAGGCTATCCCGATACCCGATTCAAGGTCGGAAACAGTGATCGACGCGTTAATTATAGTATTTAGTAGAATGGGATTTCCGAAAGTAATCCAAACAGACTTAGGGGCTTGTTTTATGAGTAACTTAACCTCAACTTTCTTAGAAAAATTTGGAATTAAAATAACTCACAGTAGTGTGCACCACCCACAGACAAATTGCATTGAGCGTTGGCATCGTTCAGTTAAACGGTTATTGAAGGTAATCTGTTTAGAAAGTGGAGAAAGTTGGGAGAGGAGTTTACCCTATGCTTTGTTAGCTTTGCGGACGGTAACACATGAATCAACGGGATTCAGCCCAGCCGAGTTGGTTCATGGGAGAAATCTGCGAACCCCGGAAACCCTGCTATTTGAGAAATGGACAGAGCAGGAAGAGGAGCAAAACCCAGTGACGGAGTATGTTTTCGAATTGATAAACAGACTCCAAAGGTGTCAAGAGCTCGCAGGGGAGCAGATGGAGGAAAAAAGGGACAAACGCAAAATCTGGTATGACAGAAATGCGGTAAATCGGAAATTTAATCCCGGGGACAAAGTGCTGGTTTTAGCCACAAGTAAACCCAATAAATTATCCGTATCATGGATAGGGCCAGGCACTATTGAGAGTCAAATGTCAGAGACTAATTATATTGTAAATGTACCGGACAGGAGCGAAAAGTCGCAAATTTATCATGTCAATTTACTAAAACCTTACGTGCAGAGAGCAGAAATCGTAAATGTATTAATAGAGGAAAATCGGGATAATAAAACGACGGAGGCAGACTTAGAAATACCTTATCCTATAACTGACCCGGAAGAATTTGACCTCAATATGGTAATTAGGGACAGTAATTTAGGAAGTCGTTGCACAAAAGCTCAACAGGAGCAATTAGGAGCATTACTAATTAAACACAAGAAAGTGTTTTCCAATATTCCAGGCCGAACGAATTTAATTGAGCATGATATTGAATTGACTAGTGATAAACCCGTTAGAATGAAACCATATAGGACGTCACCGCGACAAACCGACATCCTGAAATCCGAAATCCAGCGTACGTTAGAATTGGGCATAATTAAGGAAGGGAAGTCAGATTATACCTCGCCTATGATATTAATAGAGGCCCTTGGCAGAGAACCCCGCCCGTGCGTTGATTATCGCAAGTTAAATGAGGTAACTCGTGCCGAATTTTTCCCTTTGCCTAACATAGAAGAGAGGTTAGAGCAAGTGGCAGCATCAAAATTTATTACCGTGATTGACTTAACTAAAGGCTATTGGCAAATACCTTTAACCCCTAACGCACAACGTTTAGCGACATTTGTAACTAGTTTCGGTTCATATCAACCTTTGGTAATGCCATTTGGACTTGTCTTCGCCCCGTATAGGTTTTCAAAATTCATGAGTATTCTATTAAAGGGACTAGAAAGTTTCTGTTTGCCTTACCTTGACGATATGGCTATCTTTTCTAATTCATGGGAAGAGCATTTAGAACATTTAGATATAGTTCTAAAGCGGGTAACCAAGGCAAAATTAACCATTAAATTAGCCAAGTTTAAATTTGCCCAGGAGACGGTCAAATATTTAGGGCATGTTGTAGGGAAAGGACGTAGGAAACCGTCCGAGATTAAGATTAAGGCCATTACTGATTTCCCAGCTCCAAAATCAAAAACGGAAATTAGAAGGTTTTTAGGGATGTGCGGGTATTACTCCTGATACATAAAGAACTATGCAATAATAGTAGAACCGCTGACCCGAGCTTTAGGAGGGAAAACGAAAAAGGAAAAAGTAGACTGGAGTCCCGAAATGGAGAAAGCTTTTAGGGAGTTAAAAGATAAACTCACCCGTGACCCAGTACTTTACGCTCCTGATTATACTAAGGAGTTTATTATTCAAAGTGACGCCTCAGATAAGGGGATAGGTATTATCATGGCTCAAAGGCCAGGAGATGAAGAACATCCAATTCTGTACTTAAGTCGAAAATTTACTAAGGCAGAGAAAAACTATGGCACAACCGAAAAGGAATGTGCTGGGATCATTTTCGCAGTGAAAAAGTTAAAACATTACCTGGATGGTCAAAAATTTACCATAGAAACTGATCACAACCCATTAATATGGTTAAAGAGAAATGCGGGAAACAATCCCAGATTCATGCGGTGGGCGTTAACCTTGCAGCCCTTTAACTATGAAATCCGACACAGACCAGGAAAATACATTCCTCATGGGGACTGTTTGATTCGGGTGGATTAAAAGTTATCTGTAAGAAATTTTGTATATAGTTTATTATTATTAGTATTGTTTTTATTATGTTAATTAATTTGTAATTTGAAACTTGTAACTTTAGTGTAAATTTAAGTATTGTTTAGTCAGGAAGATTAGCCTCTCTAGAATTGCTTTGATGCACCCTAACCTAATTTGATTGCAGAGATTTTCTGGAGTTTTTCAACCCCAGAAAACCATCTTAAGGGGGGGGAAGTTGTGGCATACAGCCCCCCTTCCAATTAATTAAAGTTGGCCAGATCTTAATCTCTACACAGAGCAGGTGTGCTGATACTTACAATAGTTTGGCTCCAGACTGTCTCGAACTGTGACACTAAAGTACAAAGAAGCTGCCCTGCTAGTACGCCCTGATGGTCGTGAGAACAGCGGAGTTTCCGAGGAATTTCTTCGGCCAGACGAGAAGGCGCCCGCCCGCTCAGCGAATGAGGGAGGAGCGCGGGTTGCCATCGAGAGAAAGAGTTTCCCCAGGAGCAGGGCTGGAAGCAGAGAGTCGGGGATTCGTATCTTGTCTTCGGCCAGTGAAGGTCGGAGGGTTTTTTCTTGTCCCGTTTACCAGGAGAGGTAGCGAGACTTAGTGATTTTTTTGTGTGTTCCTGTAGGAGCAGAGAACACAGGTCAGATTATTTTCTGTCACCAGGGAAGGTGTGCAGGTCAGCTCGTAAGAGACATTTTACTAAATTATCCTAGGACTGAATTATATCTTTTCTGTACCTGGAACGGTGCAAGTATTGTTTCAGTAAATCGAATTTCGGATCACGGAGATCCACTGAAACTGTTTGTTAAAAGCATCCACTCAACTATCGATCCATGCTGTAACTCCTAGCCACTGTATATAATCCTCCAACATCAATATTGTAACTAACGGTTGTACATAGAATCTTGTTTAAATTTTAATTAAATTAATTTTCTTATCAACTTCTGCTGTGACGGGATTTTCTCACTCGCTACCAGAACCCTCGCCCGAAAGTCCGAAACGCCACAGTGCATTATTGCATAGTTAAAGTCTATCACACATAGTAAAATAAACAAAGTTTAAATGAAAAAAACAACGTTTAAACATGGTTAACGTAGAAAATGGTAGGCAGAAAATTAGTAATTAGTTTATGGGACTTTGCAAAATAATTCCATAATTCCAATCTGTTATAAAATCATTTCTTATGAAATTTCGAACTACTATTTTTAAAGAATTTATGCAAGATATGAGTTACAATTAAATATACATATACATAAAGAAAGACAGACAAATACAACAGGGTGTTGACTTTGGCGGTAGCCGTCCTCAAAAATATATATTTGATATGGTTGTGTGATTACATATATGGTTGTGTGATTACATACGTGCAGAAATATACGTATAGATATGTTAATAATTATTTCAAATAATATGGAATAAAAAAAAAAACTATCTTGAATAATAAGTGATGCAATTAGAATGTTGCGATTCTGATCTGCAAATCCACTAATTTAAATAAGCGTTAATTTCCTAATGCTCGGAAACTCGAATGTGGTCACTCCAAATATTTTCCAATTTGCAAGCGTCCATTTGAATTCATTTTTTTAAAACACTACTGTCGAAAACATGTGCAACAAAATGAGAAATGAAGTGTCGAACAGGAAACCTTATGATATCAATAGTTTGTTGTGCAGGAAGCCGATTGACTATTATTGTGTCCAAGGCGTGGTAAATTTACCCCCGGGGTAAACCTGTGGCCCAAGAGGCTACAGTCTGTTTTGTTTAGTTTTTTGGAGAAAGCCATGGAAAACACTGAATGTCTAGGACAAACATTGCTACCGGGTGTCGAAGAAGCATGTACCGTCTTCAAGGTTTGAGAGCAGAATCTACCTGCCCATTAAATGATGCGCAGTTAATGAAAGTTCTCATGCAAGTCATTTTGTCGAATGTGTATCATTTTTTATTCTGCTTAGCCCAATCGTTGTATAGCCGTCATCAATGATTGGGGGATGTTGATTTAAATATCAATCATAAGTGATGTTATTATGGTCATTATTTTCATTAACTGTGTTTGAATTGCTTTACTTAGTTGGTTAGAATTAAATTTTATAACATTATAGAATTTAAGGACAAATAGCCATACTTTTCAAGCAAGTTTCTTAAAAATAAAAATCATATTGTTTTCCTTTAATGCCGGTAGAAAAAATATTTTAAGATTTTTGTTTTGCTTATTTTTTATTTGTTGCTCGAATTGGAAGTAGATAATAAAAATAACTAGCATTACAAATTTGTACATTAATACACATGTACACTAAAACCATGCGAAGATAATGTCAATTATTATTAACATCTGCAATTAAATGTTTTTATTATTCATTGATTTTTAGTATTTTAAAATTTAACTTTCAATTAAGAATAAAAAGTATATTTAAAAACAATTGAATTATAGCAGTAAGCATATCTGGTGGTAGATTCTATTTTACGTGAACCTAAAAACCTACTTGAAATTATTCCTAAATGTTTCATGGAATATAATGGAACAGGATTTACAAATTTTGCATACAATCCAAACAACATATCTGAGTTAACCTACTTAGCAATAATCGAAAAAAATAACAGTATCACACAACTACAAATATGTTATTAATCTTAACAGTAAATACAAATTATTACCCATTCAAAATAAATCCATATATTTTAATTGCCATTTACAAAGTTTCAAAAAATCTTAAAATTAAATGTTTGCCATATTGCTTTTCCCGAGTTTTCCAAAAATGAAGTAAATTATTAAAATTTCATCTCCGCTTCGAATAACAGACATGAAATGTCAAGTACGTATATTTTCTGAATTTCAACTCTTAATCTCATGTCAATTCGTGCGTAAAAGTTTAACTAGAATTTCTAGGAAGTGACACGCAAATAATCTTATATAAATGGAGTTTCCTTGCTAGTTGAGGAACAAACCCTACATTTCTTTAAGGGTGAATGCTTTTAATTATGTTAGAATACATTTTCAAGCTTTTATATTTTTATTACTATTTTGCCAAATGTATATTTCTTTCGTATTTTGTCAGATTATATTTTGCAATATGCATGAATGTTATCGATTTCAGTACATCATACTTGAAAAAATATGTTTTTTTTTAAATATATATATATATATATATATATTTATTTAATAAAAATATATTCTCATATCTTTTGCTTCATTAAAATATTTTTCACAAAAATATGCAAATAACACAAGTCTATATCTAAAATGTTCAATTGATAGTTTTGTCTGATATTTATGTTTTATGGTGAAACCGAAACTGAGGCCATTTTTTTCTCTATCACGTATACTTTTTTGTCAATGCAAGGTGTCTACCACAAAATTTCTTTCTTGTGTGTTTCACCAATATACAGGGTGATTATAATTAATGCTCCGATTTCAAAACCCTATAATTTTAAAACTACCCATCAGAGCGATTTGATGTTTTACCAAAGCAATCTTGAGGCAATAAACTTTTGTTTGGCAAAAAAAGAAAAAAGTTTCAAAATGTGCCGTTAATTATCCATAAAGTATTTGTTTCATGAAGCTCCTCTTTTTTCTCTTTCCACTATGACTGTTTCCGCTGTAAATACGTGTTCTTGTGCCATTTTGCTAAAAACATTGTAGTATATCGTTGAAGTATATCGTTTCTTGCTATTTCACTGTGTTGCTACCAACTCCCTGCGTTTAATGAGTCAATTTAGGTGTTTCCCCTGACATTATCCTGACAGCGCCATCTATAGGAACATGTTGGAACTACTTTTTTCCTCCCCCAAACAAAATTTCATTGCTTCATTATTGCTCTGGTAAAATATCAAACTGCTCTGATGGGTAGTTTTAAAATTATAGTGTTTCGAAATCGTAACTTTAATTGTAATCACCATGTAATTATATCGTAACTTTTATAGTATGTCTCCATGATCAATTATCATAAATCGTGAGAGCATACTGGAAATTCATTTTTTTATTATTATTAATGTTAAAATCACACAATCAACTGATTGGAAGAAAATCATATTTATTTAAATTTTATTTTTTCGACTGAGTGAAAATAGTGCCTGGACCGGGAGTCGAACCCCGGATCATTGACTTACAAGGTGAAGGCTCTACCAATTGAGCTATCCAAGCCGACAACCGATCGGCATTACTCACTTAGACAACATTTAGGCAGAAACATCTGGTCTATCATGTAGATAGCTCGACAGATATAAGCCGCAGGTAATGGAAAACACCATTAAACAATGGGGGAAAGAAATACAATTTTACCGAAAATGAGTAATTGTGCCGATATACCCTGTGTTGAAACCCTTTATTTACAAAAATCTAATGATAGGAAAATTTTTCGTCATTTTCGGTTTCAACACGTCAAAAAATATTGCATCAGTTAAAATTTTCAAAGTATGTTTTGACAATATGATTTTTGTTGAATTGTGTAGTTTATGATCACTACTCTTCTATGAACTTATAAGATTGCTTATTATGCTTGCTCTATGCTTTGGTAATTTTCCCCAGACTATTTTTTAATATTATTATGAAATTTTAAATTTTACTTTGTAACTCATCAAAAATAAAACTTAATAATAATAATAATAAAATCAATTTAACGTTTGCATAAAGTGTTTCTATTGTTGAAAATTTTAATAAAAAACATTTTTTTTTTTTTTTCAATCCAAATTTCAGATAAATATAGCTACATGTTAAAAACTTTTATAAAATACAACATGCAGCTATAAATTTCATTTTGTAATTCATCAAAAACACAAGTGTTGTATTATATTGATTCAGATTGCATAATGGTTCATTTTCATAAATTAGTATGAATAATCATAAAACATATATATATATATATACTTTTTAAAATTTCGAAAATAATGACCTGCGGATAGGTTTACACAAATAATATTATATTTCAATAAATTAATGATATACTACTCGGCAGAACTTGTATGACTTAATCCAACTGTGTTAGCCAACCTTAAAGTAATATGTAAAAATCACGTTTATAAACTTTCAGAAATGCTTTCACAATTTTTCTGTTAAATGAACATATTTTTATAATTATTATACTACGAAATATGTAGTAATATGGTGCAAAGATTAACGTACTTCCTAAATAAAACTAATCTCACTCTGATATGAATATTGTATTGAAATAAGCATATAATACTAGCATAATACTAGCTATTATCAATGTATTTGTTTTAAATATGTTACCTTTTTTTAGATTTTTAACTATAAAAAATAATATAAAAAGAGCATTTTAATCTCATAAAATCAATTCCCATTCATAACATTTTGTTTAAATACTAATAAAGATTTCAAATAATAGAGAAAATACGGTATACTTACATTATGGATAGTGTGATTGTTTGAATATTTTGTTCAAATATTACAGGAATTTCAGTGCAAAAATGAATTAGTAAAATAATAAACATTAACATACTGAGTTGAGTTATTTTCATTATAAGAATCATTTTGCCTAAAATTACAATATAATCATATTCACTCACACACACATACACACATACACACACACAAAAAAAGTGAGTTATGTTTTGGTTTTTATATCTGAAAATGGTGCAGAACTAAATTATTAATAGCATGTTTAACATATTTAACAAATTCACGTGATACGTACACACAGTTTGACATGATATTCATACCGAAGCCAAAGATTAAATAATAAAAATAATAATAAAATAAATAAACATTTATCCATCGTATGAGGATAAATTAAATAAAATAAGAGTTAATAAAATAATAAAATAAGGATTAAATATAATAATATATAATAAATTAAAAGATAATATATAATCCAAAAAAAAAAAAAAAAAAAAAAAAAAAAAAAAACATAAAAAAAGAAAATATTGAATTTTACAAATTATTGTTAATATTGAGCATAACTGTATTTATTCCACTATGATTAAATAATGACACTTTTTTCGTTTAATGAACTTTTGATGTATAAATAAAAAACGGAAATTACTTCTTGATAACAAAAGCTTAATAAATAATACATTGTGCACAAGTTTTGTTTTATTGCTTTGTGCAAAATATTAAATTTCACATTATGAATGCTATGACCTATTATTTAAATTTATTTTAACTGATTTTTATTCTATTGCACACATATTTCATTTTTATAAATTTTCTTTTGATTTGCAATACTATTTCTTTTTATTTTCCTAAATAACGAGTTGACTGAGAAAAATGCAAAATAATAACATGTCCATAGGTGATTGATTTTTGCCTATGTGAATACCAGTGTAGCCATTTTAATGTGGTTTGAGCATCGTCTGAATTAAATAATGATAATAATTTTAAGTTTTTGATATAATCATTTGCTATTTAAATCCATACTTTTGAAAATATCATGTAAAATAATTGTTCATAGAAGTTGTTAAGTTTTAATTATTACTTAAAATTACTGATACAGAAACATAATATAAATTTAATAAAATTAAACATAATTTATACGTCTCATTAATATATTAACCCGGGGAAACGCGCGCATATTTTCATACGCGGGGACGCGCTGTGTGTCTCTCAGACCCGGCTAGCTTTTTCCGTTAAATACTACTACTAAAAATGGCTTTTATCTCATTAAATGCATTTTCTAAGAAAGAACAGACCCTAAGCATATAGAAAAAATGAATAATTAAAAATATACTTACAATTTATTCACATTCTTTACATATGTAAGTAGTGTGTTCACTATAGATATTTTTATCACACTTATCACAACAAATTGCAGATTTTCTGTCTTTTTTACTCGGACAAATATGATATATTTTCCTCTGACCACACTTCTGCACCTTTCTTGGTGGCTCACTACTCTGGTTTGAGGAACAGTGTTCTATCAATTATTCTCTCAATTTTCGTGGCAGAGGTTCTTGCGTGCTTCTTATTTGAACATGTTCCTTTACTAGTTCAAAAGCAAGTTCTTTAAAATAATGTCGCCGACTCATAGTTGTTGTTTGGTTTTTAATTGATAATAAAAGCACACGGGCATTTATAGCTGCTGTGTTTAATACACTGAAAAACACCACCATTGGCCATCTTTTGCTGATTCGTGCAGTAGAAAAATTTGCAGACATTTCATCTACGGCATCTACTGTTACCCTTGTGAGATTATAAAATGTTTTAATTTCAGGCTTTTTAGCATCACCAGTGTCTGAGTCTATTGAATCCTCGTAATTCATTGTTGACAAAAGGTTTACGCATTTATTATTATTTGGGACATAAGAAACTAATGCCACATGTTTCTGAAATCCAAACAAGGACGAATGATTTTCTCTGTTTTTTCCTGTGGTGAATTCCATTCTCTCTTATTTTTTCGAATTGTTCACACAAGTGTGATTTTTTTTATTTAATAGGCCTTTAGCCAAATTATAGCTTGTATACCAATTGTCCACAGTAAGGTTTCTTCCAGAGTTTGAGAGTTTTATTGTTAATCGTTTTACGATTTCTTCAGCAGAATTATTCAATTTATCTGGACCATCTGGTTGTGCACCTGCATAAATTTCTAAATTCCAGGTATAAAATGCTCTGGAATCAACAAGGGCGAATACTTTTATTCCATACTTTGCAGGTTTGTTCGGAATATTTTGACGAAACGAACATCGTCCTCTAAAAGGTTCAAGCTTTTCATCAATTGTTATGTATTCTCCAACTGTATAATAATCTTGACAGTTTTTTATAAGAGCTTCAAACATGTCTCTCACTGGAGCGAGTTTATCAACCTCTCTTCTCGTAGCCCGGTCCGTAATATCATCGAATCGTAAACACCTCAAAAGGAATAAAAAACGCTTTTGAGACATAGTTCGTTGGAAAATGTCAATACATGTTCCATCCGTAGCCCATAGATTTTTCACATTTACATGCGATGATTTGTGAAGTCCTCCTATTTACAAAAGACCAATCAAAGCTTTAATCTCTGCAATTGAAGTTTCTTTGGCATCACGACATCTCTCAAAATTATCTTTTATCGTCTCTATATACTTATTCGTACAAACCACAATATTCATAAGAATATCATTATCAACCAACAGTTGCCATGAATCAATAACCGAACATACATTTTTGGCGTCACCTATGTTTCCTGGTAATTTTACAATAATATTTTGGGAAGGAACTCTCACATTTTGCCGATTTTGAATTTTATTCCACTTCGTACCGTCTTTGCCAACGTAGAAATTTTGAGGTAAAATGTCTGTACCTTCATCCGAATCCGTGTCGTCAAGATCATCCTCTGAAGAAGATTTATGCTCGCTAAAAATCTCCTCATCATTTATTTCGTCATCATCTTCTTTTATGGATTCATCATCCGTTGAAACATCCCTCAGCATAGTTTCAAGCCATTTCATTTCTTCCTTGTATGTCCTATATCACTTCATTTTACTCTAAAAATATCGCGACCTCACTAAACAAATTGGGCTGAGATCGAAAAAAACGAACACGCGCGTGGAGCCTGAAACACCCGAAAATCCAATATATCTACTAAACGGAAATTCAGGAATGTGGAAATTTCAACCCTCAGAAAGTGGATGACCTTGAATACAGCTAGCGGGGATCTGGAACATTTCCGAGAAAAGGGAGTGTTTCTACGAGTGTTTTTTCGAACGAACGGGCCTGCAAGACCCAGCGCGCCTGCTCCCGGGTTAAAACCAATGTAACATTTAAAATGAGAGAATGAATACAAATTTTTTTCAACTTTAAAAATACATTTTAATTAAAAATATTAAAGTACACGACAGACGTTTCGGCTAGAACACTAACTAGCCCTCTTCAGTGTCAAGCATACAGACACAACATAAAAAAGAAATCCATAACACATCATAACAATATTATATATTAAGGAAGAATAGCTTTAGCCTCGTTCAAGGCAGAAAGTTGCATTTTAGTAAAAGCGCTCTCTAGAAAAAAATGGGATCATAACAAGATTATATCGTCAGGAAGAATAGCTTTAGCCTCGTTCAAGACAGAATGTTCTAGAGGGCGCTTTACTAAAAGGCAACATTCTGCCTTGAACGAGACTAACGCTATCCCTCCTGAATATATAATCTTGTTATGATGTGTTATGCATTTTTTGTAAATGTTGTGCTTGTATGTTTGACACTAAGGAGGGCTAGTGTTCTAGCCGAAACGTCTGTCGTGTATTTTAATATTTTTAATTAAAATGTATTTTTTAAAGTTAAAAAAGAAATTGTGTTCTTTATCTCATTTTAAATGTTACATTGGTTTTATAATATAAATTTGTTTTTCTAATAAATTTTTTGCGTAGTCACATCAGAATTATTATTATTATTATTATTATTACTATTATTATTATTTAAACTTTCAGATACTGACTTTTTAAAATACAAGAGATGTTGATTTGAGGCTACTTGAGTACAAATGTGTCAATACTGATAGTTGTCAATTAAAGCATTATGCACATTATATTTTATTGATATGGACGTTAATTTTTATATAAATATATCGACTACTTCTTTGTAATAAAAATATGTTTGAGGTAACTCCGCGTTACTTTTCATGTGATGCTGAAGTATGTTAATAAATCCGAAGTTTCAGAAGACAATTTTTAATAACAAGTGTAAAATGCAGGAGTTTGTATTTTAAAATAGAACATTTTCCACATAAGTTTAATTTAATACGCTATATAATATTATTTAGATATCTTGGTTTTTCATATAATATATTCTATATTATTTTCTACGGTTTCTTTATATATAATTAAAATAAATGCACAGTATTTGTTATATCCGGGATTTTGTTGCGTGATTACTTGGTATTTAAATTTAATCGAATTATTTAAAATTTTAATTCTTTTCTTTTACTGTTGTTATTATTATTATTATTATTATTATTATTATTTCAGTATCAGAATAAATTTTATGTCACATTTTAAGACACTTTCTTTGAACATATTCTGGTGCTAAATTATGATATTATATATTTCCGGTATTCATTTCAATATTTTCCAATAGCTTAGGTTCAAACCTACGTCTTAAAAAAATCTACCTGTAGAAAAAAAAAATCAATTTAATTTTATCTGTAAAATAATACAAAAATAATCTGGTGTGTCACTCACACGACTTTCTCTTACCCTGAAATTTAATACTATAAATACAGGTTGCAGATTAATAGGTAAGATTACGAGTACTGTTATGTAAACCTGTGTTAAACAATTCATATTAGGCTTCTGAAGAGTTTTATATGATAATTAGTTCTGTGTGAGGGGGTCTACCGCCCCCCTCAACCCCCCGTTTCATTAATGCACCTACATTTATATAGAATTTAATTCGGTTATTAAAAAATATTTCTCATTTTAAAAAATAATTTATTAAATTAATTAAAAAAAAAATTATCTTTTATGATAAGGCACACGATTTCCATATTAGAGAAGTAGTATAACACCAAATATCCAAAAAAAGTTCATTTTATTCTCAATAAAAAAAAAAAAAAAGTGAAACACGAAAAACGAAAGTGAAAGTGACAAAAAACGAAAGTGAAAAAAGTAAAAGTGAAAAACGAAAAAAAAAAGTTTTTTTTTTCGTTAAAAGTGAAAAAAATCGATAACTTTGTTTTAAATTATCGCAGATCGATGGTTCAACCATTCGTTTATTTATTGGCGAGCCCTTTTTAAAGATACCCATCATGAAAATTTACTCCCCTCGAGGTGGGACTTCCCCCCCCAGGGGGGGAGGCGAGGCTCCTACATACACAATTTTTTTTTCCCAGTTAACTGTGTCTATTACAAAAAATATATATTTGTTTCATTTGGTTTAGTGCAGTCTATAAACGTTAAACACTATTTTCCTGCAATTTACCCCATAGACGTAATGTATTAGAATTCTCTTGATTGTCCCTGTACACGAACCATTTGCTTGATCTTAACGAAAAGCTTACTGTAGCATCCCTTTATGATACACATTTGGAATAACAAGTTTGAACTTTCTGCCATAATTTGTTTTTGAGATATGCTGATAACAGGCAGACACACAGACACACACACACAGACAGACACACACAAACACACACAGACACACATACAGACACACAGACCATTTGCTAAAAACATGATTTTCGCATTCGAGAACCTCAAAACGTGTAAATATAACAAAATCTCGCGTTCGAAAATTTGACCCAAAAACAATACTTTCTCTACCTTATGGGTAAGAGAAAGTAATGATGTAATGTAATTAAAATATATCTTTCTGAAAATCACGAAGATTTAAACAAACTGAGATAAAACTTCTTAATTAATCCATAATTATATTTCATTGATAAATATATAGGATAACTTTAAGATAGATCGCCAATCTAAGTATCATGGATGGTAACATAAACTTTGTTCGAGCATATAGTTGAATGAGCTAATTACCTGAGACGTGCAGCTATGTTTTTCGATTTGAAAATGTATTCTTTAACCACATACATGGCGACCATGAAAACCTTTGCGCAAGTGTGGACTCGATGAGTCTACTGTAAAAATTAGGGGTGATAATCAATCTTTTTTTTTTTTTTTAATAAACATTAAAGGAACACCAAATGATTGAATGACTGGATTTTTAAGAAATTCTAGCTTTTCCATCAATTTAGCACCCATCCAAGCCTCATAATTATAGTAATGATATAGAGATTGATCATTGAGATAAAAATTTGACTTATTTTTGCTTGGGAAAAGGCTGCCATTTTACGTACCATTGGTAGTCTTTCCCGGTGTGAATACACACAGGAATATGCACGAATAATTTAGCAAATAAAATTTGTGAATGATTTAAGTTCTAAAGGTGAACGAAAAACTCCAGACACAGTTTAGAATTCATTTTACTTTTTTTTCTTTATTTCAATACATTCTGATGGCTGATGCCAAAACTTTTTTTTCGCCATTAATAATTTTTGCTCGGTAACATGAGGTTAATAGATATATATGTCAAGTCTTTAGACTCATCTTTTATGCTAGTCTTAGGAAACGCGGTTACAGTAAAACTGAATTTTAATGTTTAGAGTTAGGTATTTGAATGTTTTACAATACGTGCGTAACATTTATTATTATTATTCTTATTTTATAATATGTACTTTTGAGGCAAGTATGTAATCCAATATTTTCTTCTATGCCTAAAACGAAGACATAAAATCTCGGAGTTGGGTGGATAACACTGATTTTTAATTTCAGGAGAGGAGACCACATCGTATCGAGCAGATATGACCACCTTTAAAACATGAAAAACTCATGATGCACCATCATCAGCAAAAGTACTTTATAATATTTTACCAGTTCCTGATGTAATTATGGGAAATGGGTAGCCAGGGTTTTGACATCACCAGAAAATATAGAAATGCGTCGGGAACTTCTATCTGAAAAAACTGATAAGATTGAAAAAAAGCTTAAAACCATGAAACGATCTAAATCAAACGAAAAAAAAACACGACATTTTCATCAGCGAATAAGATGAAATATAATTAAAATGATCAGATTGTTCAAATCCGAACGGAAAATAATTTGATGAGGATTATTATACTGGTTGTGTAGAAGAACACAATACATCAACCCCCCCCCCCAAAAAAAAAAAAAAAATGACTGGTTAAAATTCATAACGTGCATGAAACGTGTACAAACTAACAAGACCATTGTCAAAGATATGGTTAAATTTTATGAAATATTAAAGAGTAAAATTATACCTCATTTTTTTTAACTTTATTGTATTTGATTATCAAATACAATAAAGTTATTAACTCCAAGGACGCTGCATCACTTCCTAAAATTTGGCACGCGTTGTGCTCATAGAGAGAAAAAAAAAATACTGAAAATAATAATTTTTATTGTAACTGTAAATTAAAATTTTTATTGTAACCGTAACTTTAAACCATTTGAATTTCTTTATTTATATATTGCTAGTTTCTATGTAACGTAATTACACCTGATGATGCTATTAGTATGATAGCGAAAAGCTTCGTGTAGTTTTTAATAAAAATATTGTATATACGTGTTTTAAAGTGGTTTTGTTACCTTTTATAATATATAGTTGTTTGGCTGTTTAGTTTAATATATAGTAGATGACTGTTTCTACTTTAGAAAAAAAAAATAAGTCCGAAATATAATCTCACCAATAATTAATTAAATTAATATTAGTTATTAAAATGAATGTATAAAATATGTTTTTTAACATCTCCGTTTATTTTTCTCTGTAATTTTGCGTAAGACATGAGATAATAGATTACATTGAGTTTTCTGTTAAAATTTTTAACAGTGTGTGTGAGAGAGATAGACAGGTATACAGGGAGTCCTATGATTGCAGCAAAAAAGTTTAAAAGGTGGCACATCTTAAGGATTTAGAGTTTCATAGGAACCCATGTCCGCAGATATCATCTTATTTATATAAAGACTGGATGTTTTGGTTTATTTTTTAGCCGATATGGGTGTGACCATTAAAATTTGAATTTTTAACTAACATTTTTCAAAGAAATGTTTACAATAAAGATATGTATAAAAATAACTTTGTTTCGAATCGATATACTTAAAGCACGGATTGTATTGCTAGGAATATCGTGTAGGATTTTGTGAAATGATAGATTGTGCAAAATTTTAAAATTTTCAAGTTAAGCAGTGTTAATAATAATAATCAAAAAGGCTACGTATAAGCAGTCGATAATACTCATACATGACAAAATGTGTTATATATTATTAATAAAAGTGATTATATTGTAAATTAAAAATACAGTCTGTCAGCTGTCTACAGAAAAATCCACAGCTCCTACATACCTGACATTTTAAACACAGGCAGTTTGTAACATCTTCGTGGGCACATTAAAGCCCGATTTTAAAAATTTTAATCGGGAAAAAAGTTATTAATTAAAATATATTAGTGTATTTAACTACATTAAATTTCTCGACATTTTTCGTTGCGTTGTAATTTCAGCCTGTTGCCAATAAATAAATAAATAAATAAAATAAAACGCTTACAATTTTTTTTTTCATTTATTCTTTCTAACATAAAAAGAAACATTTCTCTGCACATGAAAAATAATTTAAAATATAAATAAATAAATAACAATAATTATAATAAAGGGGAAATTAAAACTGTATCATCAAAAATTTCTCATAAAACTTACTTCCTAACATTAAAAAAAAAAAAAAAAAAAAAAAAAAAAAGTTTACTTATTTATATTTAAATTGCTAATTTCGTTCAATGAAATAGTCTTATGTATTTTTTTTTAGGATGGAGGGCTATTAGTTTCAATCATGAAATATTTTGTCGAATATTTGTAGACCAGTATTGTGTAACACCAAAATAAATTAGAAATGGCAGACCTATCGTTTCAAATTCGGCACCACATGAAAGAGGCGATTTTTTTTAATCCAGGGGGGGGCAATCAGTGTATCGACACGACAATAAGATTTTTTTTATTAACAAAAGTAGTAAATTTTGATGACAAAACTTCATTTCAATTCATTTCAGTTCTTTTTAAAAGTATGTGGCTCAAGTTTACGGTCAAAAAATAAGATAAAAAAAAAATTAAAAATTAAAATTAAAATTAAAAATATATATAATGGTAAGCCGTCAGTAGTTCACTGTGATATTGCTTCTCATCATCTGGGTTTTTAAGTGCATTCTGACCAGCAACATCAAATTTAGTTTTGAATACTTTCCTTTTAATTTTCTTCTGCATTCCAATCAAAAAATAATTAACTACAACTTCTAGAACAGATAATATTTTTCTATGAAAACCAATATTTTCAAAATTTAATGGTACTGTACGTTTTAGTTAGTAGAACGTAAATAATAATTAATTCATTTCTAAAGCATTTTGCTTAAATAAATCTAAAAATACGTTTTGCCAATGCAATTTTTCCATAATTTACTACTTTTTTCTCAAACTACAGAGAATTTCTGGCAGCAAAATTATATTTTTGTTAACAGCGTAATTATATGAAATTCACTAAATTATTTAACAAAAAAAAAAAAAAAAAAAAAAAAGAAAAAGAAAAGAAAATATAAATTAAAGGGGACTAATGTGCAAGTTGTATCTGACGGGACTAAAGTGAAAGTTGTACCTCACGGGACTAATATGCAAGTTGCACCGAACGAACAAACTATTTCTTTCAACGAAAATGATTACTAACCCTGGACGATAGGTTTAATATATCGTGTCATATTATATATCGTATTTATCGTAATATAACTCAATACTTATTTCGCTTCCTTCTTCGACTCATTTTAATACGCATTTTTTATATGCATGAGCAGCCCCCGAAAAACAAAAACATTAAATCATTAAATTCATTTTTTTACTTATTTTTATTTCATATTATTTCACTCGCACTTTTTATTTCCTAATTCAAAATTATTAAAAAAACTTTTTCGATGTCGCTTGTAACGATACTGATTATTTTTTTTCTTTAAATTTTTCTTTCAATAATAGTTTAGGACGGAGGACTATCTGTTTTTTTTTTTTTTTTTTTTTTTTTTTCAAATTGTAACATCGCTTTCAAATTATTCAATTATATTTTCGATGAATTTTAGATTTCGACAAATGTCCAACTATCGAAATCGACAACGCAAAAATCCCAGATTGAGACTAATAGGCCCTCAGTCCTAATAAAAATAAAAATAAAAAAATTACAGATTTTACTCAGTACAAAACTAAATTCTCTCTTTGACAGAATTTTTACTGTTATTTTTTTTTTCCTTAGCTGAAATCCTTTCAACAGTTTTATTTTAATATATAACGGATATACTGGTGCACGTATGAGCTTTGTATTACATAACAGATGGTTATAATTTAAGTTACCTTGTCTAGGCATACGTAAAAGCCATTAATAGATATAATTTTATATGCGTTGTAAGGACTATTAAGAAAAGAAGTCTGCAATAAAAATAAGTTCAGATTTTGACAGATAGATGGCGCTTTTAATACGATGTAAAAAAATATGCTATGTTAATCCGCAGTCTATTTAAGTACTCAAGTGGATTATTATTATTATTATTATTATTATTATTATTATTATTTGGCATCCGTAAATGTTGTTATTTCGTTATCTTTCAAACTGTGCAGCGCATAATTTCTTATGCACATAATTTGCCTGTTAAATTGCATTTATTTCAATTTGTCAACGACTTAATTTCTCCGTCATTATGCCATTTTTAATAATTGATTTGTTAAGTTTATAAATTGACTTTAATACTGTGTAACTTTACATTAAATAGTGTGTAATATATATACTTTTTTCTTTGCAAAAGTTAAATTTATGTATGCATAAAACAATGAAGAAATAATGAAGAATTTGGGTGTAAATTCTCTGAAGTAAGTTCATTTTACATTTAACAAAATAATAATAACAAACTATTTCATGACATATCAATTTTTTGCTGGTAAAAAAGAGCATTTATATAATAATAATATAAATCGTTAATATTTCTTCTAAAAGTTAACACACTTTGCATTATATGTGACAAAAATTTGTTTTTAAAAAAGTGCACTTGTCATTTTATTTTCTATTATTTAAAAGGAAATCATTATAATACAACCAATGACAATCCTTTTTATCATTCGATTGATCTTCTAAAACTGTGGCTCAACATAAATCCAAAATCCATTAAATGTAAGCTTACTGGGAAACTTATCAGTGAAAGCAACATGATGAAT
The DNA here is from genome assembly GCA_963930645.1 of Salticus scenicus. Classification (NCBI taxonomy): domain Eukaryota; kingdom Metazoa; phylum Arthropoda; class Arachnida; order Araneae; family Salticidae; genus Salticus; species Salticus scenicus. The sequence goes on from OZ005656.1 coordinate 237,379,470, forward strand.
TTTCAGCCATCTGCAACTAAAATGAAAAGAATAAGGTGAAATATTTTTGCATGTAATAGAATCCGTCCTTTGAATTATTGATTAGAAAGCTTTTATCTTTGGAATGGATTTTTTTATCTTTTGGATGTAAAGACAGATGAAGTTATCGCAATATAAATTGAAAGTGTTATTTTTATAATAAATAAATAAATATATATATATATATATATATATTTCATAGTAAAAACCTAAATATTGTAACGATATTAGTTCTTGAAAATAGGTATTAAAAAAAAAATAATAATAAAATAAAATTAAGGAGAAGGAGAAAAATGTGGCCTCTTTATATGTATTTCTCATAAGTAATTCATTACTGTTTTTTTTTTTTTTTTTTTTTTTTTTTAATAAAACGAACATTATTGAAGTATTTATGCTAATGTTTTGAAAGAATGAGCTAAAATAATCTAATTATACATTTATATATTTGAAAATTTAATTAACCGCTACCTTTACATAAATAATCATAAATAATTAAAAAAACAAAAACAATAAACCCTTAGGAAAAAGAGTCAAAGTTCCATAGAAAAAAGCATGGGACGATAACAAAAAAAAAAAAAAAAAAATATATATATATATATATATATATATATATATATAACTAACACCGGAAGGAATGAAAGGACAAATTTGACTAGAAAAAGACATGGAGGAGCGGGGAAAATCACTTTGAAACTCCAGGAATGTAAATAATATGTTATTCTCCACATATTTCAGCAAAAGTCTTGCTTTGAAAGCAAAAGAATAAAATCGAAAAAACGTTGGTCACATCACTTCTTAAAATTATTGGTTAGAGTAAAATAAAAAGTGCACAATTTGTAATAGGTGGCGCCGTCTATAGCGACTTCTAACGGGTTAAGTTGTGCCACAGTTTTTAAGTGGTGTAATATAATTAGAAAGAGTGACAATATTAAAGCATCTCAACCTCCAGGCTGTCTACGCATTATCCGCACCAAAAATCTGATTTAAAAAGTTAAGAGTCGCTTGACACGGAAAAAAAGCATATCCATAAGGAAACTTGCTAGGGATCTGAAAGTATCAAAACCATCTGTAAAGCGAATACTTAAAAATGACATTGGATTAAGACCTTACAAAAAACGAAAGCAACCTAAACTCATAGAAACCCAAAAGCAGAAAAGAATCAAATTCGCTAATTGGGTGCGACGCAATTTCAGAAAATGTTAGATTAAGAGAATCCTTTTTTCCGATGAAAAAAGGATTGAAATCCACTTGACTACTCTATTTAAGATGAATTTGCACAGCAGATGATCTGGAATAACATAAAATGTTAAAAAATACTAATTTCAGAGCTAAAACGAGCTGTAAAATGAATAAGAAAGGACGTAATAATGTAAAGTTGTCTAAGTTGGACCAGACGCTTACATCGAATAGCAAAGAGCAACGGGGATTATTCACATAAATTAATATGTTGCCTTTTGTTTATTATTCTATCTATATTGTTTATGTGTAAAACCGAGCTGGGTTTCACTTAAATAAATTCAGTTATACATCAATTTATATCAGTCTATTTTATTCTGGAACACTCGTTATATATATATATATTGGCATTTTCAATGTTGTGTAAATATTTATATTTTTGATCAACGTAAAGTCTGGTTATATATTTTAATATTATTAGATAGTTCAAATTTTATTTAATAACAATGTACTATATAAATATAGCATTAATTAAAAAAAAGATAAAAAGAAATAAAACAAATTTGAAAGAATTTATGTTCTACATATTTTTCAAAAGTAGTAATATAATGCAACAAAATGATAAAAGTCCAAAGATCCTGAAACTAAAGCTTTGTCCAATAATATTTTCATGAAAAGAAAATTATTAAAATTTCATCTACACTGAGATTGTACAATGTACATAAGTAACGTCGAGTACGATTTTTTATTTTTTTTAATTTCAACTCTTAATCTCATAATTATTCATGCGTAATAGTTTAACTAGAATTTGCAGGAAGAGACACGCAAATAATCTCATATAAATGAAGTTTCCGTGCACGTTGGAAAACAAACCATATATTTATTCAAGGATGAATGTTCTTAATTGTGTTAGAAAATATTTCCAAGGTTTTATATCTTTAAATTATTTGGTTCTACGTAAAAAAAAGTGGTAGACCATCATGGTTGAAAGATAAAAAAAAAAAAAAAAATATAAAAAAAGATATTAAAAAAAGATATTAAAAAAAAAAAATATTTGCGTTTTAAAAATTGTAAAAAAAAAAAAAAAATAAATAAATAAATAATATATATATATATATATATATATATATATATATATATATATATATATATATATATATATATATATATATATATATATATATATATATACATATATATATATATATATATACATATATATATATATATATACATATATATATATATATATATACATATATATATATATATATATATATATATATATATATATATATACATATATATATATATATATATATATATACATATATATATATATATACTAGCTGACCCGACAAACGTTGTTTTGTCATATAAATTATTTCTAGAGAATATTTTGCTAGAAAAAAATAACTAACTTATTGTAAGTGTGTAAGGATGTGGTATATAAGTCGAAGATGTATGGAGCGCTGTGAACGGCGAAAGAATATAAAAATAACAAAACACCAATCATTTATTTTTTTAATTTATTAAAATTGATTCTTTAAAATTATATACATATCGCTACTTATAACAATATCACTAAAAAACAATATCAATCCCTTAATGCAACAGAGTGTACAATATTTTTTGTTATCCCATATTTCGCCAATACAAACAAACTGGATGGTTTACCAACTCGAGAGCCACGTATAATTGTCCGTGTGAAAAACATGATGTGCTCAAATCTAAGCCATAGAGAGACATCGTTTGGCCCTGAGACTTATTGATAGTCATTGCAAATGCCAATCTAATTGGAAATTGAGGGCGTTTAAATTGAATTGGCACATCTGTGGGTTTAATAGGGATTCGCAGTAGTAATATATTTTCACCTCGGAATTTGTCATTTAAAATTATGGCTTCGATAACATTTTTCATTAATTTTTTTATGACTAATTGCGTGCCGTTGCACAACCGTGGTGGGTTCAAATTACGAAGCAAAATAACCGGAGATCCAACCTTCAGTTGTAAAATATGCGGTGGCATGCCTGGTAAATCCAATGAAGTTAAAAACTTTGTTGGATAATTTACAACTTCGGTGGCAACGCAAACTGTATCATTAGATTTGCATGACACCAAGTCTCCCGGTAGCAAATGTTGTATCTTGAGATTCAATTCGTTGACGTCCACATTTTTTGCTGCTAAAATTGCTCTTTCTGCCAGCCACTCATGATTTGTGTATCGTCTGTGTACATCGGGAAATATCTGTTCAATAAGAGCATCTTGAGAATCAATGATTGTGCAGAAATCGGTCGGTAATTTTATGCATCCAGTTTCATCTGTAGTAACTTTTCCATCGCCGATATCTAACAATTGTTTTGAGAATGTTTCAGCGGATGGATCTTGAAGCTTTTGAACGAACAAATTTACTTTCAGTTGTACTTTTTCAACATTACGCCACAATGACGATGATTTTAAGCACGCGTTGATTTCATCAGCGTATGTTGAACGCGGAATAACGGGAAGTGCTTGTCTGAAATCACATGAAAAGAGTAACAGAGTGCCGCCAAATAGTTTGTCGTTGTTTTTTATATCTTTCAATGTCCTGTTCGACGCCTCAATCGAATGTTTGTGTGACATAGTGCATTCATCGCAGATAAGAATTTTACACTATTTCAGAACTGTGGCCATGGACGATTGTTTTTTTATGTTGCACACTGCGTCTGGGTTATTTTGAATATTTAGTGGCAGTTTAAATAATGAATGAGCTGTTCTGCCTCCATCCAATAAAGTTGCCGCAATGCCAGATGATGCAACAGCCAATGCGATGCCATTATTTGATCGTATTTTGGCGAGAATTAGCGAAATAAGGAATGTTTTGCCAGTTCCACCTGGTGCACCCCCCCCCCCAAAAAAAAAAAAAAAAAAAAAAAAAAAAAATCCACCTTGTCCTGCCAAAACTGCGAGCATGATGCGGTCGTAAATGGTTCTTTGTTCTTCATTCATTAGTGGGACATTGCGAGCAACAATCGCTGCCATTTCTACAGTATTGTATTGTAGTTCACGATTCAATTCAGTGCTTATTAAATCAGATGCATTTCGATTTGTTGAATGCGTACCGAAATGACTGAGTGGTAAGTTGGCAATGATAATGCAAAGATCTTCAATAGCAATCAATGCTTCATTGTACATAGCGTCACTGAATACTATCGTTAGATCGTTGCACCGTGAATGATGTTGATGCAATATATCATCAGTCATTGAATCTTTGTGATTATCCCATAATGTCTCTGCTCGGGCCGGGAAACATGTAGTCAACACTATAGCGAATAGTAGACGAATTTGTTTTGCTGTACAGTTCAGTCCTACTTCAGCAAGCATACACTCCCACTGGTTATCGTCTTCCAGCAAGCCGAGTGCAAGGCATGCATCTTTATACGTTGGATACTGTTGTCCATTCACTTTACGTAAATCTTGAAATGACAAAGGGCCGATGACATTAACCAATAACAGTCGAAGATAAAAGCACTCAGTCTGCCTTGGACTGACTGTAAATACTCGTCCCACGGTGTTTGATTTGAATAAACCGGGACATGCTTCAATCGGCGTGCCTTGCTTGCGGGGCATCCATTTTTTTGTTGGAGCCCATGTGAAATAGCGTGGTACTTCTGAATAGAGTAATGTCCGTGCAAAAGCACCAAAAGCATCCGCACGATTACACAATTCAAAAAATTCGGTGAGTGTAGTTTTTGGTGGATTTATAGCACGATCAATCGCTGTCTCGCTCGTGAAATATACGCGCTGGCCATTTTCAAGATGGACGGCTAAATGAAGAACTGCTGGATCCCGTTCATGAATTGGGAAACCAAAGATACGCCAAACAGCTTCATTGGAGCTGACGTACCGGCCAATTTGGCAAAGTGTTATTTCATCGCTGTTATTCACCGGAGGAGCATTCACATTGGTATTTTCAACTCGAAATACAGCCATATCACTGCCTTTATTCACATACTTGCAAATCTATTTGATGCTCTTCACTGAACTGCAGAACTGAACATTAATATGAGCATTGAATGTTTTGTTCAGCAGAGGCGAATATGGGACCACCCAACGGTTATCAATGTCAAAAATTCATTTTTCATTTTAACATAAAATAACTCCGTCGGATATTGACGAATTTTTTAAAAGAATATACCATTTTAACTAATTTTAACATTTTAACAATATTAACGTTGAAAAAATATTTTAAACACTTACGGTTAAAAATTCATTTTTCATTTCAACATTAAATAAATTCTGACATTATGTTTACGATTCTAAAATATTAACTTTGAAAAAATATTTTAAACACTTCGTAAGATACGGTTACGATTCTAAAAATATTAATTTTGAAAAAATATTTTAAACACTTCGTAAGATACGGTTAAAAATTCATTTTTCATTTCAACATTAAATAAATTCTGACATCGTGTTTACGACAACTCACGCCATCTAGGTGGAAAAGTTGTTGAAAGAGTTGGTTAAAAATTAATTAAGAAAGAACTAATTAAGTTACAACTTTCATTTGTAAATCTAAACCATTCTCGAATCCACCTGAAGACACACAAAAAATTTCATTAAACTTAGTCCAGCCGTTTAGGAGGAGTTCAGTGACATACACACGCACAAAAGAAATATATATATAAAGATATATATATATATATATATATATATATATAACATGAATGAAAGTTTGGATGAAATGAACATTTCTTTAATGATTTTTTTTTTATATGCATATATTCTTTTTATTTTCCTATTTGACCCTAAACACCTTTTAGCAATATATATATTTTCCAAAGGCGCGGCACTTTTTTGCGACTTAGCATAGGCCGAAGGGATCGCCGAAATTGATGACAAAATGTGAAAATAAATATGTGTCATGGAATTTTATGTATTTTATTTATTTAAATGTGTTCTATATGTTTAATTTTATTTAACTAGAATAATTTGAAATAGCGATACTTGAAATTGGTACATAAATATTAAATTTTAATAAATTTCCAAATATAAAAATAGGAAACTGAAGCATTTTAATAAGAGCGCTGTTTTTTTATTACTACCAAAGAAAAAAAAAATGTAGTAAATTTCACTTTTTTTCTAACTTCTTACACTTTTAATTAAAAAGAATGTAAAATATTTATTGTCAAACACATCTCTTTAATAGCTTACTAAAGCACGCATCTTGTAAACAAAATAATAAGTTGATGTTGTTACTTTATGAGAAACTACATGTAATTTGAAGACAAAATGTGCCCTTGTTGAATTAAAAATCATATATATATATATATATATAGTCTTATATATATATATATATATATATATATATAAGACTTTAATTTTAAAACAATAAAGCTAATGCATTTTACATCTAACGTACATATTTCAGTTAAAAAGAATGTATTTAGAAATGGTTTAATACGTATTGCTAGATTAAATTCAGACTTGGAAGAGATGTTTGAGGATATGGTAGAATGGTGTCGTCAGAGCATAGCTCAGGGTTTCCATAGAGATTTGGTGAAAAGTATGACGTACCAATTCGTGAATCAGTATAAAAGGAGTATTGAGCTGAAAATGTTGTTTGAAAGGAAGGATGGGTTAGAGAATTGGTTTCATGAGTTTTTTTCATTTGGTCTTGACAGGTGAGGGGAACGTTGCATGCGTAAAACTAGTTTAACCCTGCAGTGCATGTTGTAACCCATGCCGCCTGTCTCCATATTAATTTTAATTTCGCTCTGTTTCATTTTTTAGTTTTGGTTTAGGTTAAAGATATTTCTCGTACTCTATTTGGTTTTAGTTTGTTTGTTAATTTCGTTAAGTTTTTGTTGACTTGTTTTATTCTTGAATTTTATGTTTAAATATGAGTTCGATTTTGCTTTTCAATGGGATATTTATAGATATAGATATAGATATAGCTATGTTTATATATATATATATATATATATATATATATATATATAAATTTAAGATTTCATAAAAATTTAGCTTTTAAAAGATACATGATAATACCAACACTACAAAAATAAAACTGATTTTAACACAGTAAAAAAAGCTAACACAGAAACGTTATGATTAATGTTTTGTTTGAATTAAAAAACAAAACCGATTTACATACGCCTACATAAGATACACAGACCGTAAAACTTTGATAGAGAAAAATTGATGAAGATTCTCAATAAATTTATTAAAAGTGTAACAGGAAATAAGAATTGATTTAAAAAGTATAAAAAAAAGGACCACAGAAATTAAGAATTGGTTTAATACATGCTTAAAAATAGAAGTATTAGTTTATCAGGGAAACATATACTTTTTAGAGCAGAAGGAGCTGCAAGATTTCGTAAATCAGTTCAAATATTTCTAGCAAAATATACAGCTCGTGCTCCTATCTTGCAACAAAACCATTTTGAAAGAGGGATGAACTAAAATATTAAAGCAAACCTACAAGGAATCCAGAGAGAAAAAAGGAAAAATAAAATCAAAGATTTAACTACTTGTCAAGCCATCACCAACACAGACGCAGAGTGTAACATGTTGCCATCATAAGAATAATATTAAAAATAAATTCCAGACAATCTTCGATTAATCGATAATGTTTTACATTTGAACAATTTTATTAACAATTAAATTCACTTTGTAATTGTAAGTTTAATTTAGTTAGTTACATATTAATTTAATTTTTTTTTCCCTAAATCAAAAAACTTAAATTCTTTCACGGAGAGGAATTTAGTTACTTCAAACATATGTGTACTTACGCCATCTATTGGGCAAGATATTAAATAAAAGTTTATGATAATGTTGTAGGATTAAACAAACAATTGTTGTTAAGTTTTTATTTAAGAGAAGATATTTAAACTTTTTATTTTTTTTAATTAAACAAGCAATTGCTGTTATTATGTATTATTTAAGAGAAGATTATTTTTTCTTTAGTTTTTTAAATTATGAAATTAATTTGGGTTAAAACCTGAAGTAATCTTAATTTTTATTACTAGAATTAAAATTTAAGATTTATTTTGTCTCAGTGATAAGTCACAAGCAATAATCCCAAAAAGCACGCATGTGAGGATAGGTAAATCATAGCTATTTTATTTATTTATTTACTTATTTATTTACTTATTATTTTTATTATTAATTGGAAATTTTGTTCAGTTTAAACTTAGGAATCCACCAAATGCCAAAAAGCATTTATTTAAATCTAACAAGTAAAGAGTTCACAATTCACAATATCAACCAGAGAAAAATAATAATAATAACGTATCTTGCAACAGCAAAAATCCTTTCCACTTTATATATATATACATATATATATATACGAATATATTGCTACGAATTTGGAAATAATAGTCTTTATTTTTATGTAGTATTCAATGAGGCTTAGGTTATACTGTTAATTTTGTACGTTCGCGCTTGTAACGACATTAAAGTAGCTAATTTATTTTTAAAAATGAATTTAGAGACTTATTGACAATTGACCGCCACTTGGCGTGTTTTTGGTGAATTTGCCAAGAAAATTCATATTATCCATACATTAATACCTCTACCATCCATATATCTACCCAAACTCTAAATCCAATATTTCAACAAATATCCCGAAAATTTTAAAAATAATCCGAGGTTAAAAAATCTATCGCATTTTGTCCATCCATAGTCAGTCGAACTTCAAAGCTTGTAGTGCTAGGAACTGTCGCCTGACCCAGCCTCTGTTATTGAATTCGGCTTATGCTGTGTTACGTTTCTGATACAGCTTACGGTGTCATGCTTATGTTATCAGATAATATATAAACTGTGTTTTATAATAATATCGTAACTGTTACGTAATTAATGGACAGTTAATCGTCTGGTACTTTCTGTAAATAATTTTTAATTACATGTATATCCATTGGGAATAGTAATTAATTGAGAGTATAAATTATACTCAGGATAACTCGTAATTAAATCTAGTATTTTTTAGTCATATACGTACTATAATATTTTAATATATTAAAACATACTTTGTAAAAATTTAAATAATTCTATAAAAAAAAATGTGTTTTGATTAATTTCATTATACTTATTTAACTTTAGGTTTTGTATTTTTAACTCTTTATTTTGTATTACAATTTAGTATTATCAGCTAATATATATATATATATATAGGAAAATAACGTAAATAATTTTTAAGATATTCCTCAATGTCTCTATTATCGAAAAATATTATAGAAATATAATTTATAGAAAATGTGTGATTTTTTTTTTTTTTTTTTTTTTTTTTTTTTTTTTTTTTTACATATTTGTTTTTAAATACGTGATTCAAAAACACACAGAAACAAATGTTTGAAGCCTGTATTTAAATACTTTTGCTTCCTTACGCTTTAGATTCATTATGTTTATGCAGAGAAATTTCAGCCTTTCTAAAGACATTTTTAGATTACTTTGAAAGGAAATGTTAATGTGTGTGTGAAAACATTTCTCCTAACATTAACGCTTTCATAATTAAAATCACTCATGCTTTAGATACGCGCTGCATAATTTTCAGCAAAATGAGAGTGTATTTACATAAGTTTTAACATGTTGTAAACAAAATTTTTCCTTTAAATTTACAACTAAGTATAAAAATAGAACGAATTTTCTTCGTATATGCATACATTATTTTTGTAAATTGCAAAAATAGTTTAATAGGTAAATATGTTTGAAACCAAAAAAAATATGAATAATAATTTACAGTAGTACATTAAAAAAATATTACAAATATTATTTTAAATTATGCATGCTTTATTTTTTATTAAAACTTTAATATTATTAAAAAAAAATTTCCTCTAGTTATGGATATAAACAAAAACGTCTAATTTATATTACTGAATATCTTAAATAAAAATATGCAGAATCTCCATTTGTCTGTGAAATAGATTTATATATATAAATATTTTATTCGTATTAAAAAATAATAGATATTTAGAGCATTTAATTTCTAATATTGCATAACTTTATTACCTTCGCTATTAGGGTTAATGCAAAACAATAATTTTCAAAATAATTATATTTTGTTATCTCGATGAATCATAATAGGTAATAATGTTTTTAAAATCCGATTTAGTTAGTTTTAGCGCATATTACATTTAAGATATTTTTATGGGATGTAACTGATTGTTTTTTCTTTTGTAGACAAGCATGTATGAAAACAATCACTCTAAATAGCAGTACATGTGATTGGTTTAAAATGTATATATTGTTCAGTATTGATGTTTTGTATTTTATAAAGAGAAGCTGATTTATGATTTTTTACAGCTTCTTCTTTTACCTTTTGTAGTTGGAACAACTGAATACTTTATGAACTGTATAAAGAATAAAAAATAATTATATAGCATATATTATTACGCATTTTCTAAACAAATATTTCCTCTTCTATGTATTGACTTTAATTTCCCATTAACAGCTCCACATTTGTGCACATTACTACTTCGTAATCACAGCATTTAAATACTGTAAAGGAAAATTTTATTTAGTGATAATTCATTTTAACAGAAAGTATTGTTATTTCTGTATTTTTTTTAAACAGTATTAAAAAGATACAAAGGATTATTATAAAAAAAGAATATTTTATACCACTAGAAAATAATTGCAATAGACCTTGTAAATATTAACTTCTATATTTTAATTTTTTTTAATTTTTAATATGCGGAATACCATACAGTACATTTTCCCCAAGCTGTTCCGTTATTTTTATTCATGTGTCATTATTATTGTAACAATTATTATTCTATTATACTTAATAAACTGTTACAGAAAATAAATCTTTGATATTTCGCTAAATCTGTCACATGTTATGACTGTTTCTAGAAACTATAATTAAAAAAATATATAAAATTAGGTAATAATAACTATAATGATAATTACTAATATCCATCATTAATAATCGTTTTATTTAATTATTAAATTTAGTATTTAATAAAAAGGTGTTTAGGTGTTTAAATTTTTTTTATATTATTTATTTACTCATGCGAAATATATAATTCTAGCCTTATTATTTTGTACTAATTTTCGCGGTAGTATGTTATAATTTGGTGTTTTTCTGAAATATTTCTTTTTAAAAAATCTAATCATATGTATATATTAGTCTTTACAAAATTATTTATTTAGCTGAATTACTTAATGGAACACCATACTATATTTTTATTATCTTTTCTATGTATATTTTTATTTAGTTATCAATATATGTTTATATAAAGTATACATACATTTAAAAAATAATATAAATATCTACCAAAGTTTGAATATACATACACTTACTTGTAGCTAATACATGCATGAAAAAATGTTATGATGTGGAATAGTATTATAAATTTATTTCTTAAAAGTATACAAATTTTATAAGCTATTAAAAATTTTTCTCAAGATTAATTCGTCTGTAAACAAATAAAGTAATTACCATAAATATTAAATCTACAGACAAACACAAAACATAAAATCTTTTCTTACTTAAATTAACACGTACAGATTGCATTGACTTTACATAAATTCTCTGAGGCAAGGCTGAAATGAAGAACACTTAACTAGAAACGATAACAGTAATAATATCCTTTAGAAAATGAAAAGGCATTTTGATACCATGTTCACGGATCGATCGGGGGGGGGGAAGAACCGTTAAGTAACTAAGATCATTCAAGGAATAACCTTCATTAGTGTTTCTTTAACCTAACTGGAATTGATTTCCGATTACAACGTGTTATTTTTCTCTGCAGTAAATTTCGATTACCATTTTATTTTTATTGTAAAATGTGACGGTTTTAGCCTTAGTTTCAATTAAATTGAATGCGTATAGGCTTTTACAACTTTTTGTATATTTTTAAAAACAGTCAGGATAAAATGTACTTTAAAATAAATAATAAACCAAAATCAAATATTTAAAAAAATATATAATAATCTTTCGAAAACTAGTAATTGGAAAAACGTTGCTACATTTGATGAATTTAATTTAATTTTACCTTATTTTATTTTTTATTAAAATTTTTTATTATTATAAAGATATTTCACATTAAAATAATCTGGTGTGTCGCAAAGACGACCTTCCCTCTTTTAAAAGAGAAATGATAATAATAATAATAATAATAATATAAAATTACATTTTAATTTTTTTAGCGCAAACAAACGTTATATATCGTTTATTCTAAGAGATTGTATTATATTTTCGTTCAACTAATTTAATCTATTTTAAAGCAAAATTATTTATTCTTCCTTTATCATTAATCCGTAATTTTATATATTTTTTTGTTTCAATATTCCAAACCAAAACTTTTTCCTGCTACATTCAACATATAAGCATTAAATGAAATATATATATATATATATATTTATAAGAACAAATAATCATTAAGTTATATATATATATATATATATATATATATATATTTATAAGAACAAATAATCATTAAGTTATATATATATATATATATATATGTTCTCAAAAACGGTAGCTCGGACAGTCATGTGACTTAACACAACGGTGCCCTCCGAAGGGTCATTGTGCACATGGAAGTCAGATTTTCGACATTTTGACTAGTTTTCTTTTAATTAATAAAAATATGAAAATAAAACTTCCCATTCCTATAATGACGCAGAATGGACAATCTCAGGGGAGATTTGATTGTTTTATTTGATTTTTACTTATTTGAGTGTATTTTACATTGAACTAGAGCTACTTTATAAGGAATTACGAGAGATTTGATAGGTGTATTTGATTTTCATTGATTTGAGTGTATTTTACGTTGAACTACAGCTACGTTATGAGGAATTACAAGAGATATGATTAGCTTATTTGATTTTCAGTGATTTGAGTGTATTTTACGTTGCACTAGAGCTACGTTATAAGGAATTACGAGAGATTTGTGTGGTTTATTTGATTTTCATTGATTTAAAGAAGGGGTGACCAGTGATTTTTTTTTTTTTTGGGGGGGGGGGTTAAAATGCTGGACAATGATTGCTGCAAAAACGAGTTTCGTGTGTTTTCAGATTCATGCACAGCGAGGTAGGGTTGTACAGTGAGGTTTCTTATTCTTGATTTAACATGCGTGATAGTTATTGCCGCGCAACCGAGTTTCGTGCGTTTCCAGATTCATGCACAGAGAGGTAGCGGTGTCCAGTGATATTTTTTAGTTTTAAATGCGTGATAAGGATTGCCGAGAAATCGAGTTTCGTGTGTTCTGAGAATCATGCACAGCGGGGTAGGGATGCCCAGTGATGTTTCTTGGTTTTAACATGCATGATAGTGATTGCCGCGGAACCGAGTTTCGTGTGTTCTGAGATTCATGCACAGCGATTTAGGGATGTCCAGTGATGTTTCTTGGTTTTAACATGCATGATAGTGATTGCCGCAGAACCGAGTTTCGTGTGTTCTGAGATTCATGCACAGCAATGTAGGGCTTTCCAGTGATATATATTTTTTGGCTTTTATGTGCGTGAAGCGTACGTACGTGCGTTATAGTGATTTCTGCAAAAATGACTTACGTGCGTTCTCTGATTCGACCATTCATCGAATAGTGATTTTTAGTGTACGAGTAACAGCTTCAGCTGTTTCCAGAATATTCGAAGAATTAACATTTCTATGTGACTGTTTTCGAGAATATTCGTTTTAATAATAGATTTGTTGCACAGATTCGAGAAGTTCGAAAAAAGTTTTGATATTGTCAAGGAGATTCCATACTGAAACTGTGAATTATATAGTCGCCAATCGAAATATATTTATTTAAACGTTCCATTTATTCAATTAAAAAGAAATGCTTTAAATGTAGTGCGCAGCGAAGCCTGCTAGTATATATATAAAAGACAGAAAAACCCATTTATTTTTGTTAAGCGCTTTTAAATACATATATATATATATATTCGATTGCATTTTCGAACCGTAAGGGAGGGAACTTTTTCCGCTGCATGATAATATATTCTTAAGTTATGTTTAATTATTTTGTCAATAAAAATCGCGAAGTTACCTTATCTTATGGAAACTTGACAGCATTTATTAATATCGTATGATGTAATTTAAATGTAATCCACATTTCTATGTCTCCTTTTTTAAAGCAAATTTATTTATTCTTCCTTTAACATTAATGAGTAATTTTGTATAATTTATCGTTTCAATATTCCAAACCAAACCTTTTTTCCTGCTGCATTCACCAAATAAGCATTAAATGAAAAAAGTACTGTCATATAGAAAGAAAAAAAAAAAATCAGCCAAATTAATTCTCGATGCCAAGCATATTTGGCGAAATAACCACAATTAGATATAACTTCTTGATCTATGAACATGCTTTATTTCAAGTTGTCTTCTTTTACTTGTAATGGAACTTACAAGCGATCGTTTCTTAATTTGATGTCATCGAAGTAGTTAAAAGTAATACACTGTATTTTCTTCCGTCAAATACTGCTTAATTTGGTGAGTGGACTTCCTTTTCAAACATTATTCATAAGAATAACGAAATTAAAATTTCTTTTAATAGGACAATTTATCCAGATTGAATTAAAACCAAACTGACAATTAATCTACATTTAGTTAAAAATAACTTCATATTTCTTTCTTGACTACGGCTAATGAGATTGTGTTTTAAAGACGACATGGCTCATTTTATATATCATCTTATTGCAATCTCTTATCTCTTCTTTCCTAATTGCAAATAGATATACATACATATATATACATACAATACATATATGCATGGGTTTATCTGTCTCTCTCTTCTTATATATATATATACATATATGTATATATATAGGTAGATTTTAGAAATAATAGTATTTTATGTTTGCCCCAATACAATTTCTCAACATAAATTGCAATTATGTATACAATAATATCTTGCAAGCTACAACGCTAGTCTAAAGGCTTGTATCATGTTGAACTTGCATCTTGGCGACTACGATAAATGATGTCATCATTTAGTCTCTAATTTATTATATAAAGTCTTCTACAGTTTTTGTTCTAAATTGGTCATTGACTTTTTGGGGCTTGATATTTTGAATTGCTAAACAATGTATACATACGGCTTCTTTCGTTAAATTTCCGAGTCTTTTGCATTGGAATATGTTTCCATTCGGTTTCTAGTCAGGATAATTTTTTTCTTCGCAAATAGATTTTTTCTTTTTGAAAAGTCTATAAAAATTATTGTTAGAAGTCAGACAAGGAAGACAGATCACGTGGTTGAAGAAATAGCACATAACAATACAAAAGAAATGTTATTCCAAACAACATCTTAGGAAGCATCGATACCCTTAGTTCATACAATCGGCAATCAAAAACAATTAAAGATTAAATTTTCTATCAGATTAATTCGTAGAATTGAAATGGTGTAGATTACACAAATATATTTAATTATGTCCTTGAAGTATGACTTTGGATTTTATTTTTCCAAAGTTGTTATCCCAATCATCTGTGTGACACTGTATCGGCTTAATTAAAAAAATATCTTCGTGTTGAAAATAATATCTTTGTCTGAAATTTATTAATCAAGAAATCAAAAAATAAATAAATAAACAAAACATTAAATACAAATTAAATTAAATTAAAAATCTCTATGATGGTATTGATGACAGCTGACGATACTTGATTAGTTATGACGATAGCATTACACGGTTAAAAAAAATCATTTAGCCAATTGCTGCAACGGTTTTTTCTAAGAGTAATGAACAACAGTCCAGTTTTTAAAAAAGATAATTTTTCAATGGTCTATAATTTATATATATATATATATATATATATACATATGTATAACTTTAAAATAAAGAAATAAAGTTAACATTTCCGTTACAATTATAGCGATGAAAATGCTTTTTAGTTTGCAGATTTTTAGTTTTACTGTTCTCCCAGTATACCATTTTTTAAATTGATGGGAAGAAAACAGTTTAACAGAAACAAGTACCGTTATGTTCATTCTTTACAAAATGGTAGGTGAAACTACACTTTTATGCTCTTTTGCTTCAATCATTTAAAGTAGATCGAAGGAGAAGCTTTATTTCTTCCTACTGCCATCCATCTCAACTTCTACTGTAATACCATTTAGAAAGTAAAACTGTATGTTCATTTTTCTACTCTACAATCTTTAATAACGATATTTCTCTTTTTATAGACTTATTACTGATTTATAGAAATTTCAGGGAATTTAATTCTGGGCTAGAAAGTTTTTGAACTCTCTTCTTGTTTAACTATTTAAACTACAAATTGTGTTGCAAGTGTATGCCAGTATACCATCTTCGACGCTGAAAATTTGTTATTGAA
This sequence comes from Salticus scenicus, assembly GCA_963930645.1. NCBI lineage: Eukaryota > Metazoa > Arthropoda > Arachnida > Araneae > Salticidae > Salticus > Salticus scenicus. Next base: position 237,395,920 of record OZ005656.1, read on the forward strand.
TTTAGGTGAGAATGGATCTTGATGACGCGTGGCCTTGGAAAATTATATGATCTTATGTGTGGCACTTTTCATTAGATGGAGCTGAGAATAATGAAAATTGTATATGGAGTTTTTCCTCCTGATGTCCTGCACGAACAACTACTGTATTCTGATTACGTGACCGCATTGTGGTGATTTACTGCGGAATTTATCCTCATGCCTTTTTTTTTTTTTTTTTTTTAACTCTCATCCTCGAGGGCATAAAAGGTTCTCAGTACAGAGAACGCCTTCGACAGCAAGTCATTCCTACATTACAGAAACGGCAATGATTGCAGACCACTGTCTTCATGCAAGATGTATTCATGGAGCAACTTCCCATATTGGGCCCCAATTCAAAGAATTGCTTCATGCTAATTTCGGCGAGAATTGTGTCATATCCTGAGATTTTCCGGATGCCTGGAATCCTCGTTCACCACACTTAAATCCCTGAGATTTCTGGTTGTTGGGATTCGTAAAAGACCTTGCTTAGAAGAGGAATTAGGACATTTACTTAGGTTTAAAGCCAACAGCACACGCTATTACGCAGCACGTTTCTATTACCTGAATTACTTTTTTTTTTTTTTTTTTTTTTTGTAGAACAGTTCCATAATCAACTATTTTGTCCAAAAAAATTGATTTTTATCCTTCAAAACTTCTAATTTTCGGAATTCAAGCATTAAATTTTAAGTACAATGGTAAGAAAATCTGCATTATATCTAAAATCCTATTCAACATTACATGTGCTGTTATAATTTGTATAGTGAATAATAATAATAAAAAAGTTTTCTTCAGAAAATATAGAACATAGCTGCATCAAACTGGAATTCATTATATTTAAAAATATGGCTCTAAGTTAATTATTATTTATTTATTTATTTTATTTTATTTTATTTTATTTTAAGACTTTTCTAAAAAAATATCGAAATTCTTTTTAATGCTTTTTTCCACTTTTTCTGTACATTTTGCATGACTGCTTGGAAGTAATTGTTAACGAATTTATTTTAGTATTAAACGAATGTTTTACTCACAAAAATACTTTTTCAACATGCATAACTATTGTATTATTAAAAAATATACTATAGTAATTCCTTAATATAATCATTGTTAATTTAAAATATAGTTATTTAAGTTAAAAAAAAAAAAAAAAAAAAAAAAAAAAAAAAAAAAACTTTAGAGTATTTCTAAACTTATTGTTGTGTAACTATATATATATATATACATTCCCCTAACTATGCAAATGATTTAAAACATTTCTATTAAAAACATTTCTAACAAGTAGAATTTTGATGCAAGTATATTTCCTGACTTTTCGCCTAGAAAATAAAGTGAATTCATGCATAATATTTAAACAAGAGACTTCTACATCTAGCATGCAAATAATCTTACGCAAATGAATACGTTTCATGATAAGAGAAAATGTTTCAGAATAGTTAAAGCGATAATGCATATGATTTTGCGACAGTACGCAATTAAGAAAATTAAATGCTCAACATAAATATTTAAACTTAATTTAATTTTGTGTTATACAGTATTTGTGAATATTATACTTACTATATTTTTTTTGCACTGAATGTCTCACAAAAGTTTGATCAATTAAGATAAAAATAAAACTTTTTAAACTAAAAATTGTACTTTTCATTCTAATTTAAATAACGCACTTTTTCTACGATTCATTGTACATTAAAACTGTATTATGTGTCACTTCCTCATGAAGTTAATTTTGACATGAAAGACTTAAATAGCAATTAATAATAAAATAAATATATGGATATTACGCACTAATATACAAATATACTAACACAAAACGTTTATAGCTAGATTATTTTGCATAAAAATGAAGGAATGCGAAGTAATTTATTATTTCACAAAAAAAAAAAAAAAAAAAAAAAAAAAAAATTAATTTACATCAATAACATGAATTTAAGATAAATAGCTATTTAAACTAAATATATTTTTATGGAATTACAAAAATTACCATACTTACACTAAATTGTAAAAAAAAGCTATTGTTCAGATATGAATTGTGTTGTTCTGTAGGATTTAATTATGGTTGTTTACATTTAACAGATAATCCTACTGCAAGGCTTTGTAAGGGAAGGATGATCTTTGTCAATGCTTCAACCACGTATTTACAGAAAATGTTTTGAAAAAACAATTGGACAGTTAAGCTGGTAAACCCTATCAGGTTTCTTCAAGTAAGAACAAATTTAAGAATTTCAAATGCTTGTAATTAACAAATTAAAGAAAAATATGTTTTTTACAGCAATATATCTGTCTCTCTCTCTCTCTATCTGTGTATATATATATATATATATATATATATATATATATATATATATATATATATATATATATATATATATATATATATATATATATATATATATATATATATATGTATGTGTGTGTGTGTGTGTGTGTATGCATAGATAGATAGATATAGATATACACTGAGGAAAAAAAATTATATATACCGCCTTTATCTAGAATAAATAAGTAGTCATTTTCTAAATCAATTAACTAGTCTACACATTTCTAGATAGTGAAACAATATTCTGAATCTTTTCTATTGTGAGAAATTATCGCTTGAGTTTCCAGAATTCGGTAATAAACCAAAATTATATTTGCTGAAACCCGCCTCTTTTATTCACATTCATTTGCAGAGATTTTTAAATAACTTTGCCGTCGAGAATATAGGCAAACGCTCTAGATTTCTAATACGAGTTTCAAGAACTCGCTATCAAAAGGGACTAGAATTTATAAAGATGACACGGAACTATTTTTTCTAGAGACACATTTTAGATTCTAGATGCCAGTTAAAGAATTTTTTTCTCATTGTTTATACAAGTTGACCATAATTAAACTGACAGTGCTTACACTGTTCTGCCGTGCGATCTAAATGCAAGAATTGCTTATAAGAAGGTTAAACAAGACAGGGGACGAAGGATGACGAAATAAAAAAGCATAAAATTAATCGCTAGGGAAATGGGGGCGTTGTATTTCTAAGTAGAGCTTGTTTCGCAATTTAGGACTTAAAATTGTTGGTTGCGAACATTTTTAAGCAGTCCTTTTTGTCTTATTCATTAATTTATTCTTTAATGGAGGCATCGCTCTAATTTGCCTGAGAGAAAAGTTTTACTTATAAAACAGCGCCATATATTCCCCTATTGATAAATTATATATATATATATATAATCTTCATCCTGCGTCTTCTGTAACCTTCCTACAAAATTTGGGGCTATTCTTCCTATGAGATCACTCTCTAGAAGAATATAAGCTCCGTCAGTTTAATGATGACTGACCTGCATATATATTTAACAAAACCCTTTCCTTTATTTTAATTATCGTAAACATAAAATAATAGCTATCAAATGACACTATCGATAGTATGATAACATTTCCTGAAGTAAATATTTATGCATGCCAGGAAATTCGTTTCATTCACAGTCAGATAATATTGATAACGAAAATTATAAGCAAAAAGAGGTTTAGAAATTAAATGTTTTTAAAAATCATTATATTTTTATACACAACTTTTCTATAAATTGTGAGATATTTTAAATATTTGTTAAATATGTGCTAGATACTTGAAGAATTAGCCTATGCGGTTTCTAACAAACATATTATTTCTCATATGTTTCAGGGAAACTTTTTAAGCGTAGATAAAAAAAAATAAAAATAAAATAAAATAACAGCGAGTAACAAATACTTCCATATAACAATGTTGTTCCCACATCGCTCCCTGGGAGATCCTGAACCTCCTGAATTCTTCCCAGTGGAAGAACGGACATGTTTGGGAAATCCGAGAGAATGTCTAAGTTGATAATTGTAGTAATGATTTGACAGAGGTAGTTCTCGGGAACTAGGACGGAGCTACGAAATGATGATATTCCTACGGAGGCCTCTACGGCGAACATTTTGCATTATTACGGAATATGCTGGGAGGAATATGGGACATATGAGACTTACTGTGGGATCTTCTACGGAAGAATATAAGGAAAGCGCAGCTGACGTCACGTTCAGGGCAAAACACTCTACGCAGGGCAAAACATTGGTATTTCCACCAATACGGATTGTCCTTTTGCCTCTCGTGAGTGGAAAAGATTGATTAAAGGAGCGTTTGTTTGTAAACATGCCCTTTCCTTATTTGCCATGTCTGTAATAAAAAATCATGTTTCTGTTCTTCCTGAAAAAAGCAATGTTTGAAATCCTTGTAGCATTTGCATGTAGTAATTAAGCTTTTAGTTATCTATATTCATTTGATCCAGAAAAGCACGTTTATTCACAATGATATAAAAGTTTATTTATTTAATTTATTTTATTTACTAAAATATAAGTATATATTTATATATACTCGGCAGCAAAAGCATCCAAGCACTAGCAATAGCCCTGTCTAAAAAAGGCACGCTTAATACTGCTTTGTTAAATAAATCCTTGTCGAGTCATGTTCTTAGTCAGTCTAAGAGAATGATTCGATAAGGATTTTTTTTAACAAAACAGTTTTAAGTTTCCTTTTTTGATACCTGAATTATTCGCTAGTGCTCGGATACTTTTGCCGCCGACTGTATATATCGAAATATATATATATATACACTACAGATTATTCAGACCAATACAATGAAAATTCCTATTCCACTAATGATATAATATACTGCAGCTACAGTGATGTTTACGATTTCCCGAACTTCTGAACTATATAAAATATTTATATATATCTTATTTTGTTTTATCACTCATGTCTTTTAATTTCCAAATAAACCTAACATTTGGATATTTTAATGGTATTTTGGAGTGTTAAAGATTTAAAAATGTGAAGTGCGAGTTGTAATCTGCGTAAAAAAATCAAAAATTCATTGAAAAGGTAAAGTACCAGATTATTTAGAAGTTATAATATATGGAAATTTGACGTTCTCAGCTCTTAATACATAGTCTACCAATAAGTGCGTGGACACTTTCAGATTTAGACATTTTGTCAAATATCGAGAAAAATTCTTTTTGAAGTATCTTGAAATTTTGGAAATATAAAGAACATGTTATAATACATATATTTCATCAAAAGGTTTGTCCTAAAGAGAAAAAGGGGACGAGTAGATATTAGGGTGGTTCGAAAAAATTGATTTTTTTTTATTTCGGAATCGCGTTACCTCTCAAAAGTTGTAGTTTGGTATCCTGAATTGGGAAAAAAAAATTCTAAGTTGACACTTTCAGTTCGCGAATGATGCTGAAAGTTTCAAAAATATATGTTAAAAATGGAAAATTTCAAAAAATAATAAAATTAGTTTTTTTGTAATTTTTTTATAATGCAACTGCCATTAATTGTTAGTATATAGCGTAATTTCAACCTAAAAAGAAAAAAAAATATATATATAACTTTTAGATGATATATTCTGCTTGCGCATGAAGCTTAAAATTTGAAAAAAAAAATGCCAAAAACTGAACACGAACAGTAACTGACCGGCAAGCGCTAAGTTGGCGCCGCGCAGTCGCTTTCTTATTCGGACGCCGACTTGTCTTGACAGTAGATACATTCACTTTGTCAGTCAGTTAGCAGTCGCTAAGCAAGCAGCATCTTTATTTTGTAACTGTAAGTGAATCAAAAAGTGCAGGTGTTTTGCTTTGAGTGGATTATTTTGTAAAGTTGTTGAGATTTTTATGCTCAAGTTTTGTTATATTGTTCTCCGTTCTCCAAATAATAAATAATGGGACCCCCAAAAACTTCTATACTCTTAAGCGTTTGTCCGTTTTTCGGTGCACCAAAAGCGTTAAGTCAAAGTGCCCACATGTGCAGATCTTTTACTAGCTTGTTTTAAAGAAAAATCAAAATCTGTAAAAAACTAATCATTTTCAAAGATTTCAGATTGCATTGCTGCTCACATAGAAGAACTGTGCTGTAAAGCTTCTATACCAACGGTCTGTCCTGAACGTATTGTTAAAATGATAAAGGATTACCATAATAAGTACTATACTTTAAGAAAGTCATTCAGTCGTGATAAAGATAAATTTAACTTCAAGACTAAACTCAATAACTTTGTTAATGAAGCGAAGTCCAAACTTTTTGATGTTGCTTCCTGCAAGTGTGTAATGAATTTTCCGTTTTCATGTGGTAAGAAGCCTATATCTTGTAGCGGTAAAGTAATTATGGATTGTAAATGTGATAAAGGATATAAGATCCGTATTATTGAAAATGAGTTTTTGTACGACCAGCGAAATGGCCTTTAAAAATATATTGGCACTTTGGATAGAGTAGAGACTAATAAGATCGCAAAAAGAAATAAATAAATGCAAAGTGAATAGAAAAACGAGATTATAAAGCTAGTAAAAGATATACTCTTTTAAATTCTGACCAAAATAGCCAGTTTGAGAGTCACGAAGCAAAATTTTTCATTAAAAATAAGAATAATTCATGGCTTAAAATATATTTCTTACCTAAAGTAGAAATCTAAATTTTCTTCGTAGGAATTGAAAGAGAAAAAAACCTCTCTGAAACGATAGTGTGTAAGAAAACTAAATATTGTAATCTGAAATCAATTCCAGTGACTTTTAAAAAACTCTTATGAGGATTACATTGAAAATAATTTTACTTACTTAATCCTCGTTTAATCTGCTTTCTCTAAAGTATAAAAATAATTTCTATATTTGCAATGCTCGTTTTATAAAGCTATATTGGTTAGGAATTTCCAATTTCTTACATTGATTAAAAAACTCAATCAAGGATTAAATCTAGACATGGAATATTTTTTCGATATGTCTTAACATTTATTGTAGGAAATCATTGATGTGCGAAATGTTCACTAACAATAGGTCTACGTAAAGTAATTTTTTCACAGAATACTATTTTTTTATATATTTATTTATTGAATAATTTTTGATATTTTTTGTTAAATAGTTTCATAACATACCGTATTAACACCATGTTACATAGAACTTAACGATACATTATATGGAGTTTCGCTCTATAATAAAAGAAAAAAATAGTATATATTTCCTTTCAAGAGAAAATTTTGCAGTACACAGAATGTATATATATTTATATATATATTTTTCAGTAAACAGAATATATATATTGCGGGGGGGGGGGGGGGGCAATTTTCCATATTCTAATGACTATTCCAGTTTGTCCACGTATGTATTTATTCTTGTATTATTTATATTCTTGTACTTTTTGTTGATGTATTATATGTTGTGCTTGATTTCTGAATTTAATTGCTTTTTATGCTTTGTATTAATTAAAATTCGTTTGCTGTATGATCTTGTTTCCATCTGTCAGACGTTGGGAGCTAGAAACGTGTTTTTTGGTTAAATTATCAGCGTTTCGTCAGAATCTTCTCATATTCCTTTCCCTACATAGGGAATCTCCCCTGATGAAGGCCCTCATGTGTTTTGGGATTAATTTTTTGTCTGACTTTAAATATTTTGCATACATATATATATAATAATAATAATCCTCAAAAAATTAAAAAAGGAAAGAAGTTTAAAAATCTAACTGATAAACAGGCAAACAATCATAACTAAAGTGCATAATCCCTCCACCATTCACGACAAAAGAAATGTATATATATATATATACCAGGAATTTCATTTTAAAAAGATACTCAATTCAGGATGGTAAATATAATAAATTTTAAAAGTTACTATTCTTACGGGTGAAAAATATGAACGCTTAATAATGGTTTATATATAGATATATATATATATATATATAAAGGTTAATTAAGAAATATTGAATTAATTGTATAAATATTACAATATTAGTTTGTTTTAGGTAATTCATTTAAGTAATTATTTATAACTAGCAGGCTACGCCCGCTTCGCTGGTCACTATTTTTAAATGAATCATTATAATTAATGAATTCTCAAAATTGCATTAATTTTTATCATGCGAAACAAAAAAAGAAAAAAAAACTCTGTTCGGGAAAAATGTCGCACCGGGTCCCCACTGCCTTCGGCAGCGTAGACCCGTGCGCGATGCACACGCACGAATGCATATATATGAGCGCTGCGCGCGCGTATTCCTTCATCATCCTTATGAATTCTGAAAATTCCATGTTATTACTCATAAACTTCTATTCTTAAAAAAAGGAATTAAAAAAAAATCATTTCTGATCGGATAAAAACTCACACCGGGTCCCCTCTGCCTTCGTCAGCGTAGACTCGTGTGCGCGCAGTGCTCACGAATTCATATATACGCTCGCTGCGCGCGCGTATTCCTTCACCACCCTTCCTGTCTCTCCTTAATTTTACACTTTCGAAAATATCCTCATTCGACTCGTAGGCACCCAAAACCTATATATACCAATTTTGAACGGTCTAACTCAATTTTTAATTTTTTGGCCCCTTGAGGACATCTTAAAACATATAAATCAGGTAAAATCTCGAATAATTGCCATTAGCGCCCTCTATTGGATAAATTTAATGTAGGATGTTCGATAATATAAAGGTACTTTAAAATAACTTACGAATGATGTATTAAAAATAATTTAATCATATTCAGAATTCAAAATATTGAAATTTTAAAATATTGTAGCGCCATCTGTCTGTAGAAATTTCTGTAATCTGCTGTTCAATTCCAAATCAACAAAGCTTTAAAATGATGTATTACTTATGAAATTATTTTAATTAGTAGCGGAGATACAAAAGAAAACCTAATCAGGAGACCTTAAAACGTGTAAATCTGGTGAAATCTCGAATTCTACTTTCGATAATATAAAAGCTCTTTAAAATATCTTTCGAATGATGCATTAAAAATAATTTAATCACATTCAGAATTCTAAATATTGAAATTTTAAAATATTACAGCGCCATCTGGCGGTAGAAAATTCTGTAATCTACTGTTCAATTCCAAATCAACAAAGCTTTCAAATAATGTATTACTTATAAAATTATTTTAATTAGTTGTTCAGATTAAAAAAAAAAAAAAAAAAAAAAAAAAAAACTAATCAGGAGACCTTAAAACGTGTCAATCACGTGAAATCTCGAATTCCATTACTTACGGTAGTCGGTTAATGGAAGGTGACAAAAATTTGTGACGTCTCCTCTTGAAATTCAATTCAAATAAGTTTCAAAATGACATATTACTTTCGAAATTATGCTAAATAGAAGCTGAGATACAAAAATGATATAAACACTATTATAAAACTACCTATGTCTGACTTTTTCGTGCTTTTCTCCGAAACTTGCGTAATTCCGAGCTAAATACTGTTAAAAATCAATAGTATGAAATGTGAAAGGAGTATCAGAATTCGAAACTCTGCAAAATATAAAAGAATAAAGGCGTTCTGGATTTTCCGTTGTTTTCACCGAAACAACCGTTCTTTTCTACGTTTTTGCCCCTCCCCCCCATTTCCGCCCCTTCTGATAATTTTACACTTGAAAATATTCGCAATCGATGTATCTTTCCTTAGAACCTAATAATACCAATTTCAAACGCTGTAACTGTTTTTTTCCCTTCCCCCCCCCTCATCCTCAAGCCCTTCCTAATAATTCTACACTTTCAAAAATATTCAGAATCGAATTATCGGGCGTTAAAACCAAGTATTGCGAAATTTCAACGGCATATCTCAATTTAAAATATATACTGCAAAATATAAAACAAAATTTAATATAATTTTTTTGTTTATCCGGATATTTTCATGAAAATTGAACAGTAGCTTTATAATATGCTGTCTAAGCCGAATATTAATTCAAATGTAACTTGAATGAAAATTTGAAAAAGTTTGAAAATTGCAATTTTTATCCCCACTGTAAAACACGTGACATCTTGATCGGTTACTATCATTTCCTTTTTCATGGCAGACGCCATCTGGCATTTGAAATGATGTTGCCACAAAAAATTTATACTTTAGTTAATTTTAAAAAATCTAATTGTTGTACCGATAAGCCGCTTGCACACTTAAATTCATTTGGTACCGAAATCGTAACGATTGGACAAATATTTCTAATTTATTTTCCACTTTTTCTAATTTTAACTCTAATAAAATATCTTTTTTTATGCAATGGCGGTAAATTCTCAGTCATTGAGATCGCTTTTAGATTAGGCATAAGTGGACATTTTAATTAATATCTCCACAACAAATTAAAATTTTTAAATTCTTTTTTCAAGAGAAACTCGGAAAGGCTCCAGAGCATCAGTATGTCAATTCTTGTACTTCTGCGTTCAGTAGGGGATGAACGTATAAAAGAACAGACGCACAGACAGACAGACAGACAGACATACAAACCTTTCCTTTTATTATTATAGATATATTAGAAGTAAAAATTTGAAAAATAAATTGCACTAAAAAAATTCGTGGTATAAGATTAATTAATTGCAATAGATTTAATTGTCACTTCAAAATTTAATTGAAAGAGTAAAATTTTACGGTTACTTTCCTTTACCTCATTTGGGAACTGTAACTATTATTATTATTATTATTTATTTTTTTTATATTGTGTAGTGCGTAATTTTGTTTGCAAATGATTTTCTTTTTAAATATCACATCTCTTTATTTCATAAGGGCCAGTTTGATTTATCTTTTATGTATTTTTTTAAATATTTTTATATATTTATATTTTTATATTCTTATATTGAATTGTATAATTTGTGCATTTTTTTTTTCAAAAGTTTAAAGTTAAGCATACTTAAAACAATCTGTAAATAATCAAGTTTTTAGAAATATGCCAAAATAAGTATATTTCACATTTTAGTAAATGATAATGGTAAATTATTTGACATCAAATCTTTTTTTCTTTTCCTGGTAAAATGAAGATTTGTATGTTAATAATATTATTAGTAATTACTTCTTCTGAAATTTTACAAACTTTGAGAAACGTGTGGCAAACATAAAAAAAAAATAAAAAAAAAATAAAAAAAGAGAGAGAAATTATCGTTTCATATCCCATTATACAACAGTAAAGTATTGAAATACAACCCATTACGATCTGTTTTATCATCTGATTGATCCTCTAAAACTGTGGTTAAAAATAAGTCCAAAAGTCATTAAATATAAGCTTAGTGGGAAGCTTATCAATGAATGCTACATGACGGAATTCTAGAAATCTACAGCTAAAATAAAAAGAAGCAGGTAAAATATTTTTACATGTAATAGGATCCCTTTTTTGAATTACTGATTAGAATTCTTTTGCATCTGGAATGGATATATTTTCTGTAAAAAAAAAAAAAAAAGATGAAATATAGAAAAAAATTGTATTTTTCATATAACGCAAATGTGTGTGTATAAAACAATGTTATAAGCATATGAAGATCGATATATATATTTATATATATATATATGACAAAATTTAAATATAGGATGGATTAAAACTGAAATTATCAAATATATACAACTAAAACAAAGTTTTTATAAACCAATGCGCAAATACAGCAAAATGAAATATAAAACTGTAATAAATAAGCAAAATAATTAAAGCCAGATAAAAAATTAATCCTAAAACACATGAGGACAATCATCAGGGTAACTCCCCCAAGTAGTGAAAGGAATATGAGAAGTATCTTATATTCCTTTCTTATATTCCTTATATATTATATAGAAATTTCTCATATTACTTTCCCTACATGCGGGATCTCCCCTGATGAAGGCCCTCATGTGTTTTGGGATTAATTTTTCATCTGGCTTTAATTATTTTACTTATATATATATATTTGTTGCTACTTTATGCAAACTATTCCTTATAGGTTAATCATTATTAGTATTTATAAATATTTATAACGTTTCTACGGCAATCATACTAATAGTTGGACAGAATGGGCTATAATAATTGAACTACATATTTATATTTTTTGACAGTTTAAATATTTTTTCCCAAAACTTCAAAGAGTTTTTGCTTTAATGTACGTCTTTTTGCAATTCGAATACAAAAATAAATAATAATAACAGTTTTGACAAAAGAAAATAATAATAATGAATAAAAAATATAATAATAAAAATAATACACTATATATATATATATATATATGAAACGTAGTTTGCAGAGGAATTTTTTAGTCAAACAAAAAATAACGAAAATATCTATATATAATATCACAAGACTAAAAACGAATATTACAATAATTTACACAATTGTTACATGCGAAGTTTGATATAGAATTGTTTCTATATAATGTTTTTCTATATTATGTTTTTCTATATAATGTAAAAATAATAAATATATGTAAAAACTTTTTATTAATAATTTTAATATTCAATTCTATGTTGTTAGCCTGATTCTTGTTAACATGTTATTAAATGTATTATTAATAAAATACACATATGGAAATAAAATAGAACGTATTTGTAATTTATGTTAACGATAGTAATATATATATATATATATATATATATATATATATATATATATATATAAAGATAAAATTTAAATATAGGATGGAGTAAAACTTGAATTATAGAACTAGAACAGTGTTTTTTATAAACCAATGCGCAAATGCATCAAAAGCATTGCGCATTGGTTACATACAAGCTGAAACGGGTTGTATGTTTATAATGGGGGGTGTTTTTCAATTTGCCATATTTTAATGACTATTCGAGTTTGTCTTAGTATGTATTTATATATTCTTGTATTATTTATATTCTTGTATTTTATATTAATGTATTATATTTTTACTTGATTTCGGAATTTAATTGCTTCTTATGATTGTATGCTTTGTATTAATTAAGATTCGTTTGCTGTATAGTCTTGCTTCCATCTGTGAGAAGTTGGGGGCTAGAAACATGTTATTTGGTTAAATTACCAGCGTTTCGTCAGAATTAAATTACCAGCGGTTGGTCTCATTTTCTTTCCCTACATGGGGGAGCTCCCCTGATGAAGACACTCGTGTGTTTTGGGATTAATGTTTCATCTGGCTTTAATTATTTTGCTTATATATATATATATATATATATATATATATATATATATATATATTAATTTGTTATACTATATATTAATTTTAAGATTTACATTTAAATCGATTTAAACAAAAACAAGAATAACAAATTTGGAAAAAACAAAAATAGTTTTGGGTTATAAGTAATATTACTTGGTGTAATACCAAGCTTTAAACTTGTTTTAGAGAGATGCATTTTGTAACAGAGACCAAATAATAATGCCACTTCTAATCAGAGAAGTGTATTGCTAATATACCATAGTATATTTCATAGATACCTAACGCATATCGGTCAAGCAGTTGACGGGTGTCAGCTGTGTAGAACGGTTCGTCGTTTGATGAAGGTAAATTACAAACCAACTATTCATTTTCATACTTCGTGCACTTTTCGGAAGTTTAACAGAAAACAAGGCACTGTGCATCAACATAACTGATGGTCAATAAATCGGTGTCCCAAACATTCCTGTAAAGTGTTAAAAAAAATTACAACTTAAAGTTTTGGAAAAACAAATGGATTCTAATCACAAACCATAAGATTTTTAAAACATGTTGACGAATCTATAGAACTTCTGTGTAAACAATAATTTTAGTTATTTACTTCAGGAGAATTAGCAAAATATTTTAGAAGTTACTATAGGGTATGGTTCCGCAAATGTAAGTCCATGGCATCCGACAAATGTTCACGGAACTGTAAGTTCATGTTATCTAGCATAAGCTCGATTTTAAAAATGACGCATCTCTTCAGTTCCTTATTGCTATGTAGGCTCTGTTTGATAGATATTTGCACTGCAGATATAATTATATAATTTTCTGGTCCATTATCTTCTCGTATATTAGCAGCGTCGATTTCATCATGTTCTTGACGCGGGGATTGTACATTTTTATTCTATTTCCTCTTGGCCTGCAGTCGCTGCCTTTTCATCGTCTGCACGATATCTGACATGTCTCTGTTTGTCAGCTTCTTTTTGTCTTGAACACACACACACAGATGATAAACTGATTAATTATTTTATAAATAAATACTAATGAGTACTAATAAGGCGTTCTATGCATGCATATAATTAATTCCTAAAAATATTTAATTTCACTAACTTTTTATTAAATGACGTTTCACTTAATTAAAAATATTAATAGTTATTTTACAATTCAAAAAGATTATTATCTATTTTAAATAATTTGAAATTTTAAATAACTAAAAGTATACATGTTATATAAGTAAATTTTATAGTTATTATGAATTTTACAGGAGTAGTAGTTAGGTGTCTTGTTTTCTAGTTTTCCCAGTAATTCTCCATACACATTGTCAATTTATTTATTCGTCAATAAAAATGATGTGTGTTTTTCTCTCTCAAAAAAAAAAAAAAAAAAAAAAAAAAAAAAAAATTGATGATACCACTTTTAAAATTTACATTTTGGCATCAAAGAATAAATATGCAGACAGATATTTTATATGGTAGTTCCCATTTCATTTCATAAATGTGTAATATGAAATATTAATTGAAAATGTTAAAACATAAGTAATTACTTATATATATATATATATATACTATATATGATTCATATTTTTTAAGAGTTTTATATCGTTTTCTCATATCATTTTTCAAGTTTTTCAAAAAGAGATAAATTATTAAAAATTTAATCTCCGTTTCGGTTTGCAGACAAGTAACATAAAGTACGAATATTTTCTGAATTTCAATTCTAAATCTCATGGGAATTTGTGCGTAGTAGTTTAACTAGAATTTGGAGGAACTGACATGCAAATAATCTTACATAAATGGAGTTTTCTTGCACGTTGAGAAGCAAACCATATATTTCTTTAAGGATGAATGCTTTTAATTGTGTTACAAAATATTTTGAATATTTTATATATTGAAACTATTTGACCATACAGTCGGTAACAAAAGTGTCCGAACACTAGCTAAAATTCCTATGTAAAAAAAGTACACTTCATACGGTTTTCTTAAATAAATCCTTATCGAATCATGTTCTTACACTGACTAAGAACAGGATTCGACAAGGATTTATTTAACAAAACATTATTAACTCTACTTTTTTTATGTAGGAATTTTCGCTACTGTTCGGACACTTTTGTTACCGACTGTACGTAAAAAAAGTTTTAGATCATCATGAAGAATTAAGATTTTGTATGAAATTAAATGAAATGAAATATTTGCCCAATATTTATTTTTCCTTTAAAAAAAATAGTTTTTTTCAACTTAAACTTCTATAACGGGGTTTTTCATAAAAAAGCAAGAACGGAAATTCATTCAGTACGCATTGATTATTAACACTTTTCAAATGTACGTACTTGTTGCATTGAAAAACTTTCAAAGTTGTTTGTCTACATTATCACAAAATGGACGGACAGAAAGACTGAAAAAATACAAATAGACCAATTGAACTCATAATCACTCTTAAATATTGTTGGTAAGTGTTACAAATGCTTAACGTAACATAAAATGCGTTTCTCAGAAAGATGACACATGGATATAAATACGAAATTTATTTTTTATTTATTCGTTTTAAAATTAAACATTTTGATGTTTGTATGTCATGGGTTTCTCAGAAAATTTCTTTAACAATTTTGATAAAAAAAATTGATTTAAGCTTTTTTTGAGGTGGTAAATCGATGTGTCATAGTTTTATTTTCAGCAAGATTAGTGTTTTCTGGTATATCTTTGTCTTCCTAGGTATATATATATATATATATATATATATATATATATATATATATATATCAAAGAATAAATATGCAGACAGATATTTTATATGGTAGTTCCCATTTCATGGGCATTTTTAGAAACTTTGTTATGTAGTAAACTGACCGTAACATTTGTTAATATGTAATGTTATGTTTTCTTTATTTGATAGCTTTATACGAATTATTCTTATTTTCAGGAGAATTGTACTTTACGGGTACTTCTGACGGGTACTTCACGGGTAGTCTTAAAAAGAATATTTCAAAGTACAACAGTCCAAAAGTACAGAGTAGCTACGGAAGGAAAGGAAATATTTCAAAGTCTTGTGCTGGTATTTAGTGTTAGTTTATTTGAAAATTCATATTAAAAATAAAAAAAATATAAATAAAAGATGCTTAAATATATACATTAACATAACAATCATTTTTCGTAAAATATTTACAGCTTGCTAAAAAATTCTACTGCAACGTTAGTAAGGTAAATCAACCGAACATTAATTAAGGTATATATATGTGTGTGTGTGTGTGTTACTGTTGTTCCAATTCTTTTGCAGGCAATTTAGTGTAAGGTATCATGTTATTGCAAGTGTAAATGTTGTAGTAATTATATTTTTTCTTTACCTAGATAGAATGAAGAAATTAGGATAAATAAAGTTATCAGATGAGAGCAGACAGGTGAAATTTTCAGAGACTTGTAAGCCTTGGGGGTGAAGAGACATTTCATTTACAGAATTATCAGTAGGTATAATGAGACGTTC
Source organism: Salticus scenicus (assembly GCA_963930645.1). NCBI lineage: Eukaryota > Metazoa > Arthropoda > Arachnida > Araneae > Salticidae > Salticus > Salticus scenicus. The sequence continues at coordinate 237,412,253 of OZ005656.1, forward strand.
TCTGTCGATGACAGCAAAAAAGATCTGGCAGACCGAGGTCCGTTTGGACAAAAGAAGCTGTGAAAAGGGTCAGGAAAAGGACACGATGAAACGGACAAACATCTGCTAGAAAACTATCACGAGAGCTCAAAATATCGAGGGGATCAATGTTAAACATTCTGAAAAAGGACGTTGGGTGAAAGGCTTATAGAAAACATAAAATTCCCAGAGTTTCCAATTCTGCTAAGATGAAAAGGAAACAAAGGGTGGAAAAAATTCTTGCTTGGCACGCTGGAGATGAATTTGTCTTTTCAGACAAGAAACTATTCATTTTTCAGCAAAGTCTCAACCCCCAAAAAGACAGAGTATGGTCAGTTTCTATTGATAACATCCCTGAGATGCAGCATTACGTTCCACGTTATCAAATTGTTTCATCTCTGATGGTTTGGGCCGATATTTACAAGAGTGGAAAACTCTCGTTAGTCTTCATTGATAAAGGGGGTAAAAATCATTGCCCAATATTATAAAACTGAGGTTCTGGAGTTTTACTCCCAAATGTCCAGAGTATGTATGGGACGGAATATTTCTGTTTCCAACAAGATGGTGCCCCTTCTCATACCGCACGTTTGGTTCATGAGTGGTGGTGTCAAAGATTTGCAGAAGAACGAATGACCTCCCAACTCCCCCGATCTGAACCTCTTGATTATTTTGTGTATTCATATATGCTCTCCCAACTGGATAACTGTAAAATTTCCGATTTGAGGAAATTCAAAAATGTAATTCAAAAGATATGGCCAGAAACGTCAATGGAAGCCGTGCGTGCCGCGTGGGATGGATTTGAAAACAGACTTAAGCTCGTTAAGAAACTAAAAGGCGGAATTATTCCAAACCATTTATTGTAAAGATACTCAATGATTGCTACTTTAATTTGATGCAAAACGTTTTTGTATGATTTATTTTGCGTTACTGTAATAAAAATTTGAAAGTGTATTTGAATTTATTGGTCACGGTATATATATATATTGTGTGTGCACAATCACTATGCTAATATTTAAATGAATAATAATAGATATTTCTATAATTCGCTCTTTACACAGTTACAGAAAGTTGGAGCAAATGCCTATATAAATTTGCAAAAAAACACTAAAAGGCGGAATTATTCCAAACCATTTATTGTAAAGATACTCAATGATTGCTACTTTAATTTGATGCAAAAAGTTTTTGTATGATTTATTTTGCGTTATTGTAATAAAAATTTGAAAGTGTATTTGAACTTATTGGTCACGGTATATATATATATATATATATATATTGTGTGTGTGCACAATCACTATGCTAATATTTAAATGAATAATAATAGATATTTCTATAATTCTCTCTTTACACAGTTACAGAAAGTTGGAGCAAATGCCTATATAAATTTACAAAAAGTATGATTAGTATTTTTTTTAATTTTGACTTAGCAAAATGCAGAGTAAAATTGTATAAACTAAAAGTTAAGAAAATAATATATATACATACAGAGTGTTCCATAAGTCTGTAGAAAATGCATAGCTATTGAATGAATTGATAGAAATGAACGTAGCTTGCAAGAAAATTATTCTCGTGAGATTTTTTTTTTTTTTTTTTTGGAAAAGAAAAAAAAATATAGTTAAATCCTTTGTCGACGATAGTTAGACAAATAGTAAAATTTTGTACTGATGTGAAAGAGAAATATGCAAATGACAGTTCTATAAAAATGCAAAATTTTGCGAATAGAACAGTTTATTTTTTAATTCACCTTGCACTTTTGCATACATGAAATTTTAATTGCGATGCTGACTTGGTAGATAAATCGTTATTGGTAAAGATGTTTTCCCTCAAGTAAAAAAAAGCCGACTGAAGCTGCAGTTAGCAGTTTTATAACTCATATACAAACTGCAATTTGTGGTGACCCATAGAATAGGATTTATATGGCTGTAAATATTTACGTGCGAATAAGTACTGTTTTTCATGCGTGATATGCGTGATCTGGTCACGCACAGCGTCCTCTATCGACAAATAGCTTCATTACTTTTTTCGCAAACCACGTTCAATTCTTCGATTTCATGCAATAGTTATGAATTTTTTAAATATTTACAGACTTAATGTTTATATATATATAGGGGGGACCCGTGTACCTAGGGCAGCATTTTTTCAATGCTCAAAACCAGAGCCCTTGACCTGTTTAAATTTATCAAACTGATATGTACATATCTTTAGGGCTAATCACTACCAATTGGGATAAATATAAATACCTAAAATAATAAACTCCGACAAATAGAAGGTTTATAAAAAAAAAAAAAAAATACTCGTGGCCCTAGGTACAACACCCTCATTGTACCTGGGGCCAGACCTCATTGTACCTAGGGCCACTCTCTCAAATTTAGATTTCACTTTGTAATGAATAGAAAATAAGCATATAAACATGTATTTTATAAAAGAAACAATATCAAGAAATATATTAATTTATCATTTATTAATTATCATGTTGTTGCCTTAATTTGAAACACGATATTTTTTTCTTTGGGAGATTCTAACAGAATGCTTTTTTTTTTTTGAATGTCTCTTGGATTTCTAGAGCTCTCTGATTTTTAGTCGCATCTTTTCTTTGATGTGCGAGGTTTTGCTTTAGGTAAAGGTTTTGCTTAGTTTCGTACCTGTTAACGCATGGCACACGGAAAGATGTTAGATGCTGAATGTTTCGAAATTTCAACAGGACATGAAACAGAGACGTCCAGTTCTATCACTGTTGGTTCACTTTCTTCCTGGAAAAACATTTTTTTTTTCTTTTTTTTATGGAGGGATGATTCATTGGCTATATGCCGGATACACGAAAGCCTAATAGAACGTTTACAGGACTAAAGGCCGACGGATAGGACTTGCCAACATTTTCAGCAACGTCATATATAGTGATTGGTTTACCAGGGTTTACCAGCATCCGATTACTACAGGCTGTACTGTGTTTCTTAACACATTCGCGACCACTGTCATGCCATTTGGAAATATGAAACTCACCCAGTAGGCGGTTTTTTTTTTTTTTTTTTTTTTTTTTGCAATTTATATGTTATTATTTTCTAAAAAATATGCACAATATTCATATTTGTGCAATCAGTATACTATGGATTCAAATACTTTGATTAGAGAGAGTATTATTATAATGCATATCTATTTGTAATATAAATGTGAATACAGTAAATTTTGTTTTGAAAAATTGCAACCTATGGGAAAAACGCCCACAGGCGCCCCTTACTGTCAAAAATACAAAAACAGGCAGTAGCGAAAGTGTTAAAGGGTCCAAACACTCTGGCCCTGGGTACAAGGCAGCTATGTGGCCCTAGGTACAAGTTTTGGTAACTTCATTCAAAATGCCTTCCATTAAAAAATCCACATAGAGAAAGGACTAATTAAATATCTCATTTATTACTCAATATTATAAGCAAAATTATACACTAGAAATGAAAGAAAAATATTTGACTTGCCTTTGTAAAATAGCAAAAGAGATGAGCTGCAAAATTTTACTTTAAAACATGTAAATTCGTTTCCTACATGTAACTTGTCAAAAGTTTCACCTCAAAAGTTCCAAAGTAGTTGTAAATGTAGCAATTGGTGTTGTTACTCGCCCAATTGAGTAACAAAACTTAAAATTAAATATTATTGAAATAAAGTGGGGTGGCCTCTCCCCTATATATATATATATATATATATATATATACTGGTTCTCATAATTATAAGGACTCCGGTTTTCCTATATTAACTTAACACAGAACGCTATTATTTAAACAAATATTTTTTATTAATTTGAATTTCATTAATAGACGATATTTGAAAAGTTTTACTGTTTTTGTTTTTCTATCTTAAAAAACTTTAAATACGGTAAAAAAAAAAAAAAAAAAAAAAAAAAAAAAAAATGACTTTTTACGTATTCACAATTATAAGGACAGCTCGAATCTTAGTATTTTTTTCCAGTTAGTCTTTAAATTAATATTTTATGGGTACCTTTTTTGTGTGAACAAGTCAGACATTCTCTCTGGCATATATATATATATATACATCAATAGTCAGTTTCAATACCATTTAATACAGCACAGATGTTATTCTGAATACATTTAAACTATTTAAAGTTACTTTACACTGTGATGAACTTTTCTAGTATGATAAGTTAAGTTAAGCAATAATACAGACGTTTCTTACTTCAAACTAGTTTCTATTGCCGTAGTAGTAGAGCAAAAATGTAAGTCATGTCGAAAAGTAAAAGAATAACCCCTCTCCCCCCACCCCTCTCTAAAATCTAAGAAAAATCTGAGAATTTCACGTTTAAAATTTGCGGATATTCTCTTCATGTTCATAATAATAGAAAAAAGTATAAAATTCATTCTGCCTTCAGTAGAAACAGCTTCCCAGATCACCATAGATCCACCTTTAAAATGCCCAATTCTTATCTGCCTTAAAAAAATCTGCTCTGTCTTTCGCTATCTTCAGATCGTGCCAGTAACTATTAAAAACCATTTGGTTAATCAGGAATAAAATGTTTTTTATCCGATTATGCAAAATTTTACCATTTCATATTGTCTTTATTCAACTTTGACACAGACGTTCTTTCCTATATTAAATGCTTATTGATTATTACAGGTTTTTTTTATTCATTTTAACATGATATTATTTATTTTAATCATGCATAAATGTGGAACCCAACTTTTTATTAAAAATTGCGAGCAAATTCAGAAGCAGTCATTTTGAGTGGAACAGTAAGAGGAATATAAGTCTTCGATCTCTGTTAAACAACTCTTATTTTGCATGAGATCTCTCTCCTATCGAACCAGCAGTTCAACGTTTGATCACATTTTCTTCAGCAATTTTAAATCTTCGAATTTCATTAGAAATACGACGGATTGAAAGTATCCCTCCGTTTAAAAAACACATCTATCATACTTCACTACATGAACATTATTATTTTTTTTTTCGAGGAATTATCAGTAATGTCCGTCCAAGAAAAAAATGAAGGCTTATATATGAATTAATCTAGCCATGTAGTTAAAAAATTCGCATGTCAACTGTAATTTATCCACTAGTAAGTTAAATAAAACGAAAATATCTTGATTGTCCCAATAATCATGAACATCTAAAAACGTGGAGATAAGAATATTTTGCACTATTTTTTATTAATTTTGTCTCATATTATATATATATAACAGTTTTGGTTTTTATAATACAAGCTATATTAGGTGCACTTAATATAATCTTGTTCAAAAATATTTTTACATTAGTTATTCCAAAACGTAAAGTGTCCTAATAAATATGAGAATAATTTTTTAAGATCAAATATGAAAATAAAAGCGTTTCATGAAATTTTATTTTTTTCATTTTTCTAAATATGTTTCATAAGTACAGAATAATTTAAATCACTGGTACTTGAAATTGATTCATAATAATTAAAATTTAATGATTTTTCAGCCCTAATTTGAAAATAGCTTTATCTTTTATTTCTATCACATAAAAAAAAAAAAAAAAAAAAAAAAAAAAAAAAAAAAAAAAATCTGAAATAAATATATCATGTTGTTCTTACCTCTTACCTCATTTTAACAGAAACTAACGTAAAATGTTTACTGTTAAATAAATTTCTTTTAGCACGCATTTTGAAAACAAAATATTATTTTGATGTTCTTACTTCAAGTTAAACTAAGTCAAAGAAAAAAATATAACTTTTATTAATTTGAAATAATATATATATATATATAAGTCACATATAAAATTATCAGGGTTTTTATTAGTTCCTCATCATAATATAGGTATGGGGAACTTAGGTAGTCGTCAAAAATTTCGACCTCAGTTTTTTGACTTTTTTATACGTTTTCAGGTGCGAGACATCTGAAAATGACAAAATTTGAATGGTGTCTGTCTGTAGGGTGTCTGCTAGTGTGTTAGACCGTTAGTGTGTCAGTCCGTTAGTGTGTTAGTGTGTTAGTCCGTTAGTTTGTTAGTCTGTTAACACGATATCTCACGAACAAATGATCGCAGAGAGGTCAGATCAGTTTTAAAATATTACTTTCGATACTGGCAAGAACCCTATTCATTTGCAACATTCGAATTAAAGACCTTCGTAAGTTATGAGAAATTTACGATTATCTTAACATGGGAGAATAGGACAAAGTTTCACTTAAACGTGCATTAAATGAAAATTTTGTACTGTAAAAATGTCAGACCAGTTTTAAAATATCAGTTTTGATGCCAGAATGAACATCAGTAACTGTAAATATGCTACTTTGAAAATTTCGCAAGTTATTGGAAATTTACGAATTTCTTAACATGGCAGTTCAGGGCAAAATTTCACATAAACGTCTATTTTGAGAGATATTTACATCGTAAAGTTGTCAGACTACTTTTGAAATATTATTTAGAACACTGGCATGAATATTAAATACTAATTTTCTATACTGAATTTTCCAATATAAAAATTTCGTAAGTTATTGAAAAATTACGAATTTCTTAACATGGCAGAATAGAGCAAAATTTCACATAAACGTCAATCTTGAGGGATATTTTCATCGTAAAGATGTCAAACCACTTTTTAAATATTATTTTGGATACTGGCATGAATATCATAGACTATGACTTTTCCAATTAAAAAAATTCTTAAGTTATTTGGAATTTGCGATTTACTTAACATGTCAGAATAAGACAAAATTGAGCATAAACTTCCATTTTGAGGATCATAAATATATTAGACAACTTCAAAATTACATTTATGATATTTTTTTGAACATGATTGAATGCAAATATTCTAATAGGAAAATTTCGTAAATTATTCGTAATTTACGATTTTATCAACATAGCGAAATCGTAAATTTTTCATATAAATATGAATTTTGAGGATTATTGCATTGGAAATTGCAGCATGAAAACTAAGCAACAGAATTGACCCTGATAAAATGAATTAATGGATTAGAATAAGATAAATATATCGAAGTGATATGTGGATAGCCTATTAGGCGGGGATTTCATTCTGTCACTGTATCAAGCTTTAGTCAAATTCATTTCTTTTAACATGATTATAAAATGTCTCGCACTAGAAATTTATGAGAACATAAATATGCTGGGGAACTGAGCAGAGTCCACCTATGCCAACTAGTTTATTTATTTATTTATATATTTTTGGAAAAATCAATGCAAAATTGATTCATTTTGTTGTGGTTAATTGATTGGTGTGTCCTTATTGGTAATTAAAACACAATTTAAAATTTGAAATTCCAATTTTTAATAACATGTAAAAACCTAATAGTACTTTGCCCGCAATATTTCTTTAATAAAGACCCAGGATTTCTAAAGATGATACAATGGAGCCGAAGCCCCATTGGATAAATGCTTTAACTCTGATACACAAAAAAAAATCTTTATAAATGTAAATACATGTTGTTTAAGGCCATGATGACTTATGACAGTTTCTGTTAATAAACCAAAACATTAAATCTTTAAGTTTAATAAAATTATCAGCAATTCAAAGGTTACAACAGAAACTACCATAAGACTTGTATTCATTTTATTAAACACTTCAAAAATAATCATTTGATTCATTTATCTAAAATAATAATTGTAAAATAATCAGTAAATAAAAAAAAAAAAAAAAACATAACAGATGAGCCACTTCCACCCCCCACAATAAACAAACAAAAAAGAAATTAAAAAAACAAAAACAATGTTTCCTGCTGTAAAAAAAGGAGTTCAACCTTTGGGTAAATTCACTTACTACCTTCAAAAATTTCCTTAAATTTTTGGTTTTCTCTACCAGAAAGCTTTACTTTTATTTCTTAAGATTTCAATGCCTTCCTTAACAACTACATTTTTACGGCAGGAAACTAAATGGCTCATCAACAGAACTTTTGAAATTAGCATAACTAACAATTAAAATCCCATGAATAAAACTCATTAATAATAGTATTTTAGTATAATAAAAAATAAACACACATAAGGCAGCTTTAGAATGAAAATTCAAAAATTTTAATATTAATTAAAACATGAAAAGAAAATAAGAGGATCCTCGAAATGTAACACTTAGTACATAAATACTAACAGAGGCAAAATCCAAAGCATTAGAGGCTCATGCCAACATAGTTACTGGAACGACAAAGATTTTAACGTGGTCACAATTTACATTTGAATAATTGTCTTTAACCGAACTGCAGCAAAAAAAAACAACTTATATACTTTACAGCATTGAACAAGGTCAAGGAAGTGAAAGTCTAGAAATATGATGAATCCTTGTTCTGCAAACTGTCCAAGAATTGAAGAGTTCAATAGATACTTAAAAATTACACTTGGAAAACTAAAATACTAGCAGCAATTACTATGAAGCTATGCTTTTCAATATAAATAAGAGTTTTTCCTTTTTCACTCTTTACCATTGATTACATCGTTTCAATTAATAGTTATTTAATTAAAGCAATATTTAAATTATACTAGTATGAAATATAAACGTAACAAACATAAAAAGGGTGATACTTATTTGCAAAGCAGAATCAGCAATTGACGATGTAGTGGAGGTCACGGGATATCTCGTAAGGCTTCGGCAAGGGGAAGCTTCTGTGGGATTCTGCAACCAACTACAGGTACTGGGATCACACTTTACTACGATTATTCTGATGGCTCCCCACACACGCTTTTACTTCCAAAGGACAGAACACAAACCTTCTGCATACCAGTTCCATCACCACCGCACAGGTCTACTGAGTTCCACTTAACTATACAGAGACAAATTTCTTTCATTAGCTGAATTCCTTCTAGAGCAACTTCGATTCGTAGGGATATACATTTCGCCTCATCGTGCTAATCCAAGTTGGAGTGAATTCCTACATCGGTAATGAGAAGGTCTCTAAAATACAGCCCTATAAGGGCAAAACGCCCTGATTTTTTTTTTATGAGACTTTTATTAACCGTTTACCCGCCAATGTTCCAATAATGAAACATGATTTTTAAAATAAAAAATTTACATGTAAAAAAACTCTTACTAATATCACTTTTACATACAATTGAATATGACATTATAAAGTATTTTTTACAATAAGTTTTATTCTGTTTAGATAATTATTTATTTTTTTACGATTTTTTGAATTTTACTATATTTTGTCAATTTTACTCTCTCTTACAATTAAATTTACCAAAATTCCAGTTTAAATTGAAAAAACGCAATACTTTAAAATATTTCATTAGAAAACATATCCTACGGGAATACAACAAAAGCAAAATTTTATTTTTAAATTTTAATGGTAAAATTTACGTTTTTATGTCTCTGTTCCATTATTGGAACATTGGCGTTTCGAGAGTTCATTTTTCATTTATGTGCAAAGCATTGTATGATATTGCAAACATTATTTTCTTTTGCATTCTGATAAGAATAGTAACTTTTCTAAAGAAAGTAAACAGATAAAAGAGATAATAGGGGGAAAGTGAGGGATTATTTAGACTTCTTTTGTCCTCTAAAATTCGAAAAATAAGCAGGTACAAGATAATACTGTTTTCAAATGGAAGCTGCAAAACTTCGAAAGGATTATAGTATTTGCCCTTGACATTGATGTTCAGTTTAGTAAAGTCATAACAATAGAAAGAAATTATTTTTGATAAGGTGGCTGAATATGTGTGTGTGTTGGGGGGGAGGGGGGATTTCACCTGTGCCTTTGGAGACAAGTGCAGTTTCACATAAAAGGTGTCTTATTCCATATGTTTGCTGAAATAGTTATCAGTTTCCTTTCAGATAGCGTTTTTCTTATTAGTTTTGTTCGATGACAGTCAAAAAGGTGCATGTGTGCTTTCTATGTGTTTCATTTATAAAGTTTTCATAAATTTAACATCATGTCCAAAAGATGCCTCACGGTACAAGAAGCTGTGGCCTTTCTAGAAACTCTTTCGGATTCTGATTTGGAAGATGTAGATATTTCCCAGTTAGAGCCGGATGAACGTGGTGATATAACCGATGAAGAAGATATTGATGACAATAATTTAGACGCTGTTACGCCATTTGATGTGTGTGGAATGGTCGACGTCACTTTAAAAAAAGATGTAAGTACTCCAAATGAAGAGGAATTTCAGAAACAGGGTCCAAGTGCCAAGAAGAAACGAAAAACTGAAAACCCTGTAGTAAAATGGAAAAAAAAAAGTGAAATTCGATAATCCAACAGAATTTGAAAAACCGGTACCAATATTGCATAAATTTCCAGAACTCATGGACTGCACTCCTCTTGATATATTTCATAAATTTTTTCCTGAAGAATATGTCGAATATCTTGCGGATATGACGTCACTTTATGCTTTGCAAAAAGGTGAAACAATTGATGTTTGCAAGAATGATATCTTACAATTTTTTGGTCTTCTTCTTCTAAGTGGATACCATTCAGTTCCTACTGAAGATATGTATTGGAATTCTGCGGAAGATACATGTGTTCCAATAGTTCCAACTGTTATGCCCCGCACTCGTTTCAGAAATATCAAGAAATTTTTTCATGTAATGGATAACAATAAGTTGGAAAATGGTGATAAATTAGGTAAAATAGCCCCGATTTATAAAGAGTTGTCCAAAAATTTCCAACAATTTGGAATATGGCATGAGAAGTTAAGTATCGATGAATCAATGGTTCCTTACTACGGTCGTCACTCATGCAAAATGTTCATAAGAGGAAAACCGATCAGATTTGGTTTTAAAGTATGGATGTTATGTTCTTCAACAGGTTATCCATATGCAATGGATATATATTCTGGGAAAAAATCAGAATCAGATAATAGTATTTCTGGACAGCTCGGACCGAGAGTTGTTAATGAGCTTTTATCTGTTGTTGGAGATAACTCACATCATGAAGTATATTTTGATAACTTTTTTACGTCTTATAATTTATTGTTGGAATTATCCCATAAAGGAATGCGAGCAACGGGAACAATTCGTGAAAATCGTACACAAAAATGCCCGTTGAAATCTAAAAAAGAACTTACCAAAGAAGACAGAGGAAGTTTTGATTTCCGATCTGACGGATCTGTTTATATCTGCAGCTGGAACGATAACGCGGTAGTGACTGTAGCATCAAACTGCTACACACATGAGCCTATAGGTAGTGTGAAACGCTATTCATGTGCAAAAAAAGGTAATATTGAAGTACCTCGGCCAAATCTAATAAAAAAATACAACGAAGGAATGGGCGGAGTAGATGTTTTAGATAAGCTTTTATCTAGTTACAGGCCTCAGTTGCGAAGTAAGAAATGGTGGTGGAATCTATTTAGTAACGCATTAAACATGGCAGTTGTAGCTAGTTGGAATTTGCACTGCGAAGTGCATGCAAACTCTAAAAAACTATCACATTTGGAATTTAGAAGACAGTTGACGATGAATCTTTTGCGGAAAAAAGAGCGTCTTACCAAACATCCTGGACCTCGCAGTCATTTAAAAGTTGAATTAAGACAATCTGATGGTCATTATATAATATCTACGTCTCAAGGTCGTTGTGTTGTTTGCAAAAAGAACACTACAAAAAAATGTTTTCATTGTGAAAAGCGACTGCATGAAAAATGTTTTCTGTCGTATCACAGTCGCTGTAATTATGTGAGTATCATTTATAATTATCTTTTAATGTATCTATAGTGTCATAATATTTATTAATTGTTCATTATTTAAAGATAAATAAACAAAACAGTTAATATTAAGAAGATATTATAATTATTAGACTTTAAATTAACTATTTTCATGAACTTTTAAAAATATGCAAAAAATAATCATGTAACACGCCAATGTTCCAATAATGGAACATGGCTAAAAACACACTCAAAAATTTTTTTCACCTAATTTAAAAACTTTATTGTATTTATATACTCTTAATTAATATAATAACCAAATTTCAAGTCATTGGGACTATTCTTTCTTAATTCGGCGTTTAAACGGTTAAGCCATCTTCAGTTTATGATACCCACGCCTCAACTAAAAATTTTCGCGCTTTCGCGAAGGACGCCAACTTACCGTTGCCAATTACGGCATGAAAATTCTGGGAGAGAAACAGCTCGGCCAATCAGAGGTCGCAACTACGCCGTCGATGTAGGAGCTGAACCCCGACCGATAATAATCGATTAAAAACTGAACACGGTCCAGTGTATTTACGCGGGAAGAGAAACTGACCTTCACGAGCGTAGGGCGTGCCCTGAAGGTCAAAACGGACCTAAAAGCACGTACTCAAACTAGAGGTCAAATTAAATAAAAGCTGAGGACAAATTCTCTGCCGGAAAAAGGGTTTGCTATGAAAAGAAATACGATTTTGAAAATGTAGAAGAATTTAGGAGGAGAAAAAAAACTGACACCTAAATAATAACCATATTCCCTTTAAAAAAACAAATAGGAAATTACTAATTAGCTTGATTAATTAGTAAAAACAATAGAAAAACACAACTGTTAAAATTTCATTTTAACAATTTCATTGAAGACACTTTCATTTTAATTGAAAAAAAAAAGTATATATATATACATATTCAAATAATTTATTTTTTAGTGGATATATATATATACATATCCATTAAAATATAAATTATTTAAATACGTATATATTCATATATACATATATGCATATATACATATTATTTAAATATGTATTATGTATATATTTAAATATGTATATATCACCCTCCCTTTAATTCTTTGCTTATCCCTGAGTGGCGACAACTGCCACATAAGTCATAAGAAGCGGGAGGTACAACGAGTGAGTTGTAAAAGTTTCGTATGCCAAGAAACAACAATCTGTTATATACGTTGAATTTCCTGATTTTGGAAGAGGTGAGTTCTTACTATGTCTTAGAACTTGGTAGAATGATATTTAGTGTACTCTAAGTCATTCTTTCTCATACATTGCATTTAATCTTTGTTGGTACGATATTGATCCTAGCATGCAGTAAGCCTACTGTTGTTCAGTTTATTTTATGATAACTGAAGCTTCACAATGGTGGGAAGTAGCATGATCCCAATTTCGTCCATCTTTTTCTGTCCCACATACGGTGTATATTTTATGGTAATTTATCTTTCATGATGAAGTCGCCATGTTCAACAAATGGCTTCTGCCACCAACCCTAAATACAACAGAAAGTGCAAGTGATCACATCATCAACTTCTAAAAATTTCTCAACATATGTTCCTAATGCGTAAATGTCTAGTATTTCTTTAAGTTATTCTTCAATTGATTATTACAGTTCCTTGTACCTTTGTTCATTTTGAAATAAGTTTTCAATCATACTTAATCAATGGATGTTTTTCAGGTTCATGAAATTGAAACCTTCTTTTTTTTTTTTTTTTTTTTTTTTTTTTTTTCCCTTTAAACTTTTATCAAATATTAGTAATTTTTGAAACAGTTTTTTGACTTGGTGAAAATATTTTCGTAGCATGTTTGGGGAAAGTTAGAAAATGCAATATCCAGCCTGGTAGGTTTTCATTAAAAATTAGGGTATTTTACCTTACTGTTAAATTTCTGAGTTTCTGTTTTGTTATGGCATTAAAATTGCCCAATTCTCATTAACAAGTAATTTGCTGCCATTTTGGATTTTACTGTAATTGGACATTTTCTTGGCGACTTTGGAAGGAAAATCCTTATTATCGATACATCGACTATCGAAGTTCCAAAGCAAATATTTAAAGGAATATCTGGAAACTTCTTGAAATAATATGAGATTATAAACAGTATTTTTGGCCGTCCAAAACTCAGTTGAAGTTTTTTTAGTGGTGGGAACTCTCTTTTGACGATCTTCTGTTATTATATACAGCTTATTTAATAGAGCTGTTATTTAATACAGCTTTTATTTAATACAGCTTACGCTGTATGTTACAATTATGATGAAGATAATGATGTGATCTTTGTATTGTAAGATAATACCTACATTGCGTTTTCTGGTGTATCTGTGGATATTTTTTAACAGATTATTAATCTTTTAAAATATTCTGTAATAAATAAATAAATAAATAAGCTTCAGCAGATATCTTATATATATATATATATATATCCATTGAAAGTAATCATTAATTGAGAATAGATGCTGTCGAATATAATACACTTCCGAATTATTAGAGTACTTTAGAATTCATATTTTCGCTTTAAAAATTGCACTAGACAATAACGTCAGTTTAATTTCATTTAGGTCTCCATTTCGAATGTGTTAGGTCTGATGGAATTTTATTAAAATTGAGTTCATATGTTATAGTGTTCTAACAAGTTCATATTAACGAGATCATATATTATAGTATTCTAATATTGCTATTCGTGACTCGAGTTTAAAAATTCAAAGACTTCACAGATCAAATAATTTTTATTTAAGACTTAGAATTTTCTGTTTTATCTACGTTTATCAAAACTTCACATTTTAACAAACTAACACATATTTAATTTGCATTGTTTCTAATATCATTTGAATAAAAAGTTAAATTACACATCTCTTTTTTGTAGCCTATGGATCTTGCTTTATTGTGTACATCTGTATATTTAATTAATGAAAGAAATAGAGTAATTTAGTTTTCCTTAATCGGAAATCTTGTTATACATGTGAGTCCTTTAAATTTATTTAAGTCATTATATTAATTTAACCTTAGATATATATATATATATATCTGTACTGATAAGTATAAAGAATTTAAGTCCATATTCTTGATTTTTCAGGAGACGAAAAATAAAGTTAAACTAACTAAAAACTAATCAGCAAAATCGGTTAGGAAAAAGGAATTATGTTGGTTTATACGCTTTATACCATTCAGTGATTGTCAATCTTCATTTAATAAAGGAAAAAAAAATGAATTAAATATTTTATACCAAAGATTAATGCTAAATTTCTGACTTGAATCTTTTTTACCAATGGATTTTCTCAAAGACTAAATGACATGGGTTTAAATCCTTTATACCAATCGATAGAGAATTTTTTTCTGAGTCTGACTATGTGCTTAACTCAAAATCGACATTTTTGGACTTAAATCCTTTATACTTATCAGTACAGATATATTAGGTTAAATGAATGTATATATATATATATATATATATATATATATATATACGCTGATGGAAAAAAAATCTCAACACCAGGAAGGAGCTGTGCTAGATAAACGAAATTTGGTAGGCGTGTTTATACATCTGAAAGATGACGTCGATTGAAATTTCGAGCTACGCGCATAAGTGTGGCGCTTGTAGCGACACTATGAACATGCAAATGAGGTTTGCTTTAAATAAGCGCTGTAAGGTTCGTGATCGTTATTTATAGTTGAGATTTGACGTAGTGGGTTAATGTTAGTCAAGGATGCCTCTATGAAGACGAAGAAGCCATTATCAACAGCTTACTGAGTTTGAACAATGTCGTGTAGTAGGGCTACGAGAAGGTGGGTTTTCTTTCCGCGATATTGCAGAAAGACTTGGCAGGAATGTATCCACTGTGCATGAGTGTTGGCAGCAGTGGTCAAGGGAAGGTACTGCCTCAAGAAGACCGGGTTCCGGGCCGCCACGTGGAAATTCGAGCTGCAGTTGGCACCACAGTGACACAACGAACTGTTACAAATCGGTTACTTCAAGGACAGCTCCGAGCCAGACGCCCTGTAGCGTGCATTCCACTGACTCCAAACCACTGCCGTTTGCGACGTGAGTGGTGTCAAGCTAGAGCTCATTGGAGGACGGAGTGGAGATCTGTTGTGTTTTCTGATGAAAGCCGGTTCTGCCTTGGTCGCAGTGATAGCCGTGTGTTGGTTAGAAGGAGGTCAGGTGAACGCCTGCTAGCGACCTGTCTGCGGCCTAGACACACAGGGCCTACTCCTGGATTTATGGTTTTGGGAGCAATTTCGTATGACAGCAGGAGCACTCTCGTGGTTATCCCACGCACCCTGACTGCAAATTTGTACGTCAGTCTAGCGATACCACCTGTTGTGCTGCCATTCATGAACAGCATTCAAGGGGGTGTTTTCCAACAGGATAACGCTCGCCCTCATACCGCTGTTGTAACCCAGCATGCTCTACAGAGTGTCGACATGTTGCCTTGGCCTACTAGATCACCAGGTCTTTCTCCTGTCGAGCACGTATGGGACATCATTGGACGACAACTCCAGCGTCATCCACAACCAGCATTAACCGTCCCTGCATTGACCGCCCAAGTGCAACAGGCATGAAACTCCATCCCACAAACTGATATCCGACACCTGTACGACACAATGCATGCAAGTTTGCATGCTTCCATTCAAAATTCTGGCGGTTACACCGGTTACTAATGTTCCAACATTTCACATTTGAAATGGCTCTTCTCGCCAATGGCTTTACCTGTGATCTTGAAACTTTAATCAATTAAATATGTTACCTAGACAAATGTATTGCTGAAATTTCATTACTGTACAATATTTTTTTCTTGGTGTTGGGATTTTTTTTCCATCAGTGTATATATATATATATTAATTTGTAATAGAACTTAGTATTATCGGTATTAAAAATTTTGCAAATTCCTGTAAATATTATTTTAAGTACTTATAGATTAAGTAATTTCATTATCTGAAAATACATATTACTGAATTTATTTAAAAATAAATAAATAAAATATATTTTCTCGAACTCATCTTAAAATACTTAATTTGTAAACATACAAAAACTAAAGTCAGTATTTTTTTTTTTTTTTTTTTTTTGTTCTTTCACTTTAGATTTATTATACACATATACAGAGAAATTTCAGCCTTTCTAAAGACGCTTTTAGATTACTTTGAGTGGAAAAGTTAATGTTTGTGTAAAAACCTTTCTCCTAATATTAACACTTTCATAATTAAAATCACTCATGCCTTATTTATGTGCTACGTATTTTCTATGAAGACAAGAGGTAATTTACATAAGTTGCAACATTTTGTAACAGAAATTTTTCATTTAATTTTATAAGCAAGTACAAAAGTTGTACGAATTTTCTGTATATATGCATACATTATCTTCATAAAATTTGAAATTAATTTAATTGTCAAAGTATGGATAAAATGTTTATATAATAATATGGTTAATGTGATAATATAATAGTTTATTTTCAAAAAAAAAAAAAATACGAATTAAATTTTCAATTATGCATGTTTTTATTTGTTATTAAAACGTTAATAACATTAATTTAATATTTGGCTAGTTACAGATTTAAACATAACTACCAAAATTATGTTACCGGATATCATAAATTTAAAATGCATAAAATATTTATGTATCAGTAAAATAGTGTTATATAAATATATTTATTATGTATTAAAAAATTAAATTTATTAAGCATTTAATTTAAGATATTGCATAACATCATTACTAGCGTTATTTGTTTTCATTGTAGGAAAATTATAATTGTCAAATAATTATCTCAGTTAGCTGTCTCGGTGAATCATAAAAGGTGAAATACTTTTATAATCAAATTTTGTTATTTTTAACACATATTACATTTGAGATATTTTTATAGGATATAATTGACACATGTTTTTGTAGATATGCGTGCACGAAAACAATCACTCTAAAAAACAGTATATATAATTGATTTACAAAGATCTATATTGTTCAGTAATAGTATTTAGTATTTTATGAAGATCAGCAAATTTATGATGCACAGCGTCTGTCTGAATTCTACACTGTGTCATTGGTACCAATACGTAGTTCATGCACTGTATAAAGCGTAAAAAAATCATACAGAGTATAAGGTAACGGCACCATTGCTCGCCACTCTTAAAATATATATATTCTTTCACGTGGTAATCGCATGGTATCCATGTGTCATTATTATGCTGTCGGCTATTTTATCCACTGATTCTTCTAGTTGTCGAGAGACACTTTCAATATTTCAGTGCATAAAGCAAATTTTTTAAAAAATAAAAATAAAAATTTAATCTATAAAATTGTACCGGTGTTCGTAATTCGTAAAACAGATTTCACCAGTAGACGTCAGTTGCTTGCACCAGTAATCGCCATATCAATAAAACGTAAAAATTCATTTTTAAATGTATTTTCACAAAAGTTTATCAAACAAAATGTCTTTGGCACACACTTCCCTAACAGCACAAAATATTCCAGAAACGTAACAATCATATAACATTGAAACATTATGAAACCTTCCGAAACGTTTAAAACCGTTCAGATTACTTTCCGATTAGTTTCAAAAACGTAGAAATGTCCGCGATCGTACCAAAAAACCAGATACGTAACAGAAACCTTATAATCACTTAACAGATAGAAAATCAAAAAGGGCGAATGTTTCAGAAAGGTATCAGAGAGCATACTAAAACGTGTTACGTTTTTGAAAGATTGTAAGCTTTTTGCAACATAACTGAAACATTCTGTGCTGTACGGGTTAATACCGAAATTTACCCTTAGGCTTTAAAACACACATAATTTAGGGGTCCCTTAACTGAATATCCCTTTTTTAAATAGAAAAAATCTGTCGTATTTTGTTTTTTCTTCTTTAAATAATTTCCATTTTTTTCTTCTTATTTTTATTATACGCTCACCAAGAATTGGATGTGATCACAGTCGGTAAAATTTATTAGCTCTTTCTTTTTTTTTGAATTGTGTAGATACAGAGAAACATAAAGTATTTTTGAAAGGGCTTTGTTAGTGCGCTAAACTGGGGATAGTATAGAAATCTAGGGGATTTTAAAGGAGATGTGGTTAACCCTGGAACTGGTCCAACTGATTTTGATAATGTCGAAACACCTGAGCCAAGTTTTTTTTTTTTTTTAATTTTTTTTTTATTGATGCCTCTAGAGATGATACCCAATGTTCTGAATTTTCAATGTTTCTTGTGACCCTTTTTTAATTTATTTTTTCGTGAATTCGGTGATATCTGTAAAGGATCCTCTTACAATAATTTCAGCTGTAAAACCTATATAAATTTTTCCACCACTGATTGTGACAATGGGGGAAAAGGACGAAAGGAATTTCGTTCCAGATTCTTATTGAGTTACATAAGCAGCGTTTTGTATTTTCTTCTACATTTCAAATAGAGATGCATCTTCTATATTACATTTTAAAAAATTAAATGGATTGATCAAATGTTGATTTTATCACCAGTCACAGATTCCAAAACTTCTAGGGCAACAGCTGATTTTTTGCACTTTGTTACTGTCCTTTCTTGACTGTAGATATTTACTGTGAAAACTTATATATATATTTTTAATATTTAAAACATTATAACAATATATATGCTAGACAGGCAAAGTACAGCCCTTTGAGCCTTTTTTTTTTTTTTTTTTTAATACAGGCGAGTTTAAAAAATACTTCTTTTTCCCACATCTAGTATTTCTTGTCCTCCTATTCCCCCCCACCCTTTTTCTGTCTCAAAAACTGGTCTGTTTTTCTTAAAACCTTTTACTTCAAATGATACTCTTTCTTACACTGCAAAAAATATGTCCTATTTGCTGCCAAAAATTATCTGTACTTTGAGAAATTCGCGTAATAAAAAAAAAAAAAAAAAAAAAAAAAAAATGTTGTCAGAACATATTTTCTCAAATTACAGATAATTGCTGGCAGCAAATAAACAGCAGCGATTAAGCTAATAGAACTTAACAAATTACATCTATCATCCCTTCCCCGAAAATAAATAAAATAATAAAAATTACACTACATATTCAACGTTTTTACAACTAACATATTAATTTATATATTTAGTTAGTTTATCACGCATAAATAATATAATTTATAAATAGTAAGCTTGCATAAGAAATATTTTTCTGCTTCATATTTTCTGTATAAACTTTTATTCACCTATGTTTAATATAACAAGAAACATTGATATTACTTCGAACCGGCTGCAAGTCATGCTGAAAATGATGTTAAGCCTTTGTATTTTATTGCTTTCCAAATACACGAATAAAAAATTAAATTGTCGCAACCAAAAATTAACATTTCTGTATGTAAAATGCATTATAAAATACTTAAATTATGTTTACAAATTGAGGAAACTAATTAATATGAATAAACTTCAAAGTATTGTTTAAATGCATCTTGGCTATAATAGTACATGACAAAAATTTAAAATACAGTGACTAGGTGTACGGAAGTATCACGATTTTTTTTTTCTGAAGTAAATAGCAAAAACTATAAACAGACTCACAATAACTAAATATGAGTATGTGCCATAGTTTTATTTTTCCAGCAAAATACGGTGGTTCAACGTTAACTCGAGTAGATTAAAAATACACTTATTGACTGTACCACAGAATTTAAGTTTAAAAGTAATAAGTACAAAACTTTGAATCAATACTATAAAATGCAAGAAATCGGGACAGTTATTTTGGATCGACAAAAATACGACCCTTCGTCAGTTGAACAAGTTGGCACGAGGGCCGATTTATTTGCAGCACTCGCGTTTATTTTGTTCCTTTGATTAAGGGTCGTGTTATCTTTCGACCTGAAAAACTTTTTAAGAAGTGTTTTTTTTTTTTTTTTCCTTTTTATGGCGTTTATTCAAAGACTTGTACTAATTCCTGATTAATTTTAATCAAATTCGCTAAAAAAAAGTTAAAAAAAAAAAAAAAAAAAAAAAAAAAAAAAACTACATAAATAAATAATGCACCAGTATTTTCTAGGGAGAGCGAGCACTGGTAAAATGTGCAAAATGGAAACTAATATCCGTCATACCATAAATATTACTTTAATGTGGTAATTTTTTAGAAAAATCTCACCTAAATCGTATTCTACATTTCATTAACATTAGGTGCAATGAAGTAAACACTACGTGCTGTGGAAGTAATGTCATATATAACAAACAATAAAATATATCAACAAATGCATATCAACATTCTTAATAAATTCCTTTACGCTGATTTCGTCCAATGGTCGTTTTGATCATAAAATATTTATTTTGCTCCCCCCCACCCCACTCCATTCCAAACATTTAAAAGTGAACTATTACATGATAAGGAACAGAAAGCTTTAAATTTATAATTTGCAACTTTGTGTTATAATTTGTGTACTTTCTAATATATAGATAGATATATATGTGTATATTTTAATAACCTAATCATATATATATGTATATATATGTGTCATTATTTACAAAAACTTTTATTTAGCTAAATTATCTAATGCTAAGTTATAATTTATTTTCCATATTTTATATCTATATTTTAATTCAGTTATCAAAGAATGATTATATAAAATGTGCATACACTCGATAAAAGTATATATATAAATATCTTTTAACTTTTGAATTTACATACACATTCACGTAGTTAATAAATACAAAAAAAATATATTACTTGAATTAATAATATAAATTTCTTAAGCGATAAATATACAAATCTGATAATCTATTTAAAAGTTTTCTCGAGACTAAATCGTGTGTAAACAAATAAAGTAATTACCATAAATCTTAAATGTGCAAACAAACATAAAACAGAAAATGTCTTCTTATTTAAAATAACGTGTACAGATTGCATTGATTTTACATAAATGCTTTCAGGCAAGGCTGAAAATGAAGAACA
Organism: Salticus scenicus; assembly: GCA_963930645.1. Taxonomy (NCBI): domain Eukaryota; kingdom Metazoa; phylum Arthropoda; class Arachnida; order Araneae; family Salticidae; genus Salticus; species Salticus scenicus. Next base: position 237,433,701 of record OZ005656.1, read on the forward strand.
CTTAACTGGAAACGATAACAATAATAATATACTTTCGAAAATGAAAATACATTTTGATACCATGTTCAGGTATCGATTGGGGGAAACAACCGTTAAGTAACTAAAATCATTCAAGGAATAACCTTCATTAGTGTTTCTTTAACCTAACTGGAATTGATTTCCGATTACAACGTGTTATTTTCCTCTGCACTAAATTTCGATTACCATTTTATTTTTATTTTTATTTTTATTTTTTAAAATGTGACTTTTTTTCCCCTTAGGTTCTATTGAATGAGCATAGGTTTTAACAAGTTTCTGTATATTTTTAAAAAGACTCATGATAAAATGTATTTTAAAGTAAATACTAAAAAAAAAAAGTCTAATTAGTTTTAGAAATAAATGAAATTTTCGAAAACTAGTAATTGGAAAAACATAGATATATTCGGTGAATATTTTTATTTATATTTTTTTAATTATTATTAAGATATTCCACATTTAAAACATGCTAAAGTTTATATGCCTTATTGTCCATCTATTTTATGAATAATACATATCGAAATATATAAATATTTTTACTTTCTCTAACCCATATATATGGTAGAGAAAGTATTGTTTTGGAGCCAAATTTTCGAAATTGAATTTTTGTTATATTTACACGTTTTGAGGTCCCTAGAATCGAAAATTCATGTTTTAGCCGTTGTTCTGTGTGTCTCTGTGTGTGTATCTGTATGTTATCAGCATATATCAAGAACAAAAATAGCCGAATATTCATACATGTTATTCTAAATATTTATCATATAGGGATGCCCATTAAACATTTTGTTGAGATCAAGCAAGTACATTGTGTACAGGGACACCCAAGAAAATTTAAGTAAAATACGTCTATAAGGGGAAATTGAATGCAAGTAAAGTTTAACATCTATAGACTGCACTAAACCAAATGAAACGAATATATATATATTTTTACATGCGTAAAGAGATGCTTCATGTTGAATATGGTATGGAAATCATTCACTGTTCGTTTACAGGGCTACACAAAAGAACTAAATTATAGTGCGACAATACTTAAATTGATGGAAGTATATTTCAGGTTGGGCAGTGTCTTATTATTATAGGTTATATTTATGTTCATCATGTGGTGCGTATTCTCAAAATATATAGAGCTGCCAATATATGAGTGATAACATTATTTTGTATTGTTAATGGAAGTGCCTTACTATAAAATTTCACCACATTCAGGAAATCTGCTCAGAAGTTGAAATTATTTTCACATAGGCATATGGTAATTAATGTATTTTTTAAGCTAGATATTCATCTCTTACTTTTTCGCATCTTTACACGTTTTGAGGCTTTCTGATAATCGAAGTCAAGATTGTTAACGTTTGATCTTTGTCTGTGTCCCTTAAAATAAATTAAAAATAAATAATTTCAGGCGATACAAATGTTTTATTTTGAAGTTAATACGTTTGTTACTAGAAAGGTTTCATCAAGAATGATACGTTTCAAGGAATGTTGCGTTTGAAAGTCGTCAGAAAAATTATACATCAAGTTTTAAATTTTATAATAAGATTTAATTTCTATATAAAATTTGGTGGTACCCCCCCCCCCCCAATCTCTAACGAAAACTTATCTATAAAATAAATCTTTTCCGAAGCCTAATTGAAATTGTTTTAATATACACCGAGAAAAAATTCTGTAATAGACATCTAGAATCTAAATTTTAGCTCTAGAAATAAAAGTTCCATGTGTACATTATAAATTCTAGTCCCCTTTGAATGCGAGTTCTGGAACCCCCTCTTAGAATTCTAGAGCGTTTGCCTATATTGTCGAGGGCAAAGTTAATAAAAAATTTGCAAATAAATGCAAATACAAGAATCGGGTTTCAGCAACTATAATCTTTGTTTATTATCAAATTCTAGAAAACCACGCGAGAATTTCTTGCAATACAGAAATCCAGAATTTTCAGAATATTCAGAATAATGTTTCATCATCTAGAAGTGTGTAGACTAGAAATTCTTGATCATTTCGTCTATTCTGATTATTGACGTGCCTTTTGCGCATAGCTAAGAAATATATATTTCTAGTTAAGGGATTTAGAAAATGAGAACATATTCATTCTAGCGGAAGGCGGTATATGTTCTTATCAGTGTAGATTTACATAACACTGCTCGTTATCTTACCCTTTAATCTCCAATTTGCCTTTATAATATTAAATTTCAGGGTAAGAGAAAATCGTATGAGTGACACACTAGATTATTCTGAATATTAGAGAAAATTTACATATAACAATAAAGTTTGACTTTAAAGCAGATATACTGATTTTATTTTATTTTTAATATATTATTTAAGAGAAAACATTTCTTTATTATGATCAACTTTTACTTCCCCTTACCCATATGTATGGTAGATAAAGTATTGTTTTTGTGTCAAATTTTCGAATTTGAGTTCTTGTTATAATTACATGTTATGAGGTCCCCTGAATCAAAAATCATGCATTAGCGGTTGGATGTGTGTGTGTCTTTGTTTCAGTCGGTGTGCGCGTTTGTGTGCATGTGTATCTTTGTTATTAATCTTAAGAACAAATGATAGCAGAAATTCCAAGCTTAGTATTCAAAATATGTATAATGTAGGGATGCTACAATAAACTTTTCGTTGAGATCAAGCAAATGGTTCATGTAAAGAGCCACCCAGGATAGTTCAAATACATTATGCCAATGGGGAAATTTTCTTGTAAATACAGTGTAACATCTAGAGGCGAATTTAAACAAAAGGTTATGGATACAATTTATTATATGCATGAAAGTATGTTTTGTTTAAATTTTTGTATGGAAACAATTCATCATTCATTTATAGGGGTACCCAAAGTATTTGGATATATGACAGCCCTATTTAAAATTTGCTGGAATTGTAATTCTTTTTGTACCAGGTCATTTTCAAGTAAATATAAATTTAAGTGCACGATATTGGTTATTGTATATATTGACTATTAGCAATATTCAGGGGTACCCAAAATTAAGCTAAACTTTCTTTGCTATTGAATGTAAATGATGTGAGTTTTCCCTACTATTTACAATGTCGACGAACACTGCTCATAAAGAAAAGTTTACTTTTCATACAAGTAAACAAAGTATTTTTTGAATTTTCATTGCTGTTTTTTAGTATAATATCTTTTGCGATACTCTGATTACGAAAGTCCTTTTAGTGGTCGATTTGTATTCATATTATTAGAGTAATTTAAAAACAAATAACTGCAGTAAATTCAAATTTGGAATTTTGGAAGTCCGTATAAGGTTACCACATAAAAATTTCATCAAGATTGGTAAGTTTGAAGACAAATTAATAACAGCTTGGATTTTTTTTTTCTATGCACTTTAATTGTACAGGGGTTGAGAGGGTGGTAGATCCCTCACACAGAATTAGATGTCAAATAAAACTGTTCCTAAACCTATTTTAAATTATTTTAACTCGGGGGAACGCGCGGTGGGTCTCTCAGACCCGGCTGGCTTTTCCTTTAAATAATACTACTGACAATAGCTTTTATCTCATCAAATGCATTTTCTAAGAAAGAACAGACTCTAAGCATACAGAAGAATATGAATAATTATAAATATACTTACAATTTATTCACATTCTTTACATAATTATGTAGTGTGTTAACTGCAGATATTTTTATCACACTTAGCACAACAAATTGCAGATTTTCTGTCTTTTTTACTCGGACAAATATGGCATCTTTTCCTGTGGCCACATGTCCTATATCGCTTCATTTTACTCTAAAAATATCGCCACCTCACTAAAAAAATGGGCTGAGATCGGAAAAAACGAACACGCGCGTCAGGCCTGAAAGACCCGAAAATCCAATATATCTACAAAACGGAAATTCAGGAATGTGGAAATTCCAACCCTCAGAAAGTGGATGACCTTGAATACAGCTAGCGGGTATCTGGACCAGTTCCGAGAAAAAGGGGTGTTTCTATAAAGCACATTGAACTTTATTATGTTACGCTATTGCTCTTAAGACTTGATATATAATCTATCTTTATAGTATTCAAATGCAGGGTTCGAGAAATTCGTGTGAGTGACACACCAGATTTTTTCAAAGGATTCAATGCAAGGTTAATTAAATAAGTAAAAATGTTCTTAAAATAGTTCCTTAATATCACTTGAAAAGTGAAGTGCTATTCGTTGATATATCTCTTAAAGTTAAATAGTTTGTTTCCATTTTAGATAATTTACGTAAAAAAATTTAAAAAATGACACTTTTGATAATAGAAATCCAATTGTTTTAAATATAAAAATGGTAAATAAAATTTTGTCATGTAACATATTGGAATAAAGTTAAAATATGTCTCTGACTTTTCAGTGTTTCTTATCTTCTGCTTGAATCCTAATTTTAGTAAATAGAAATTTGGAAATAGAAATTTTCTTGCGGGTAGAAAAAAACTTTTTAACGTTCGAATAAACATCGTTTACGAAGGAATAGAAACTACACAAGTTTAGAGTACAAATGATTACTCAGTAGAGATGAGTAGTCAATTCCATAATTGGAAAATTGTATAATTGAGATGGGGATTGCCGCGTAAACATTTAAATTATTCAGAAAAAAAAATCTTCAGAACTTCTTAATTAATTTTAAAATTACTTCTATATTTTAGAAAAAAAAAAAAAAATAGTGGAATATTTTTTATCATATCTTGTTACCAAGTAGGTCATCATATCAGTTTCCATCATATTTGGTTACCACCATCGCGGTAGGTTTACGTAAAATTTAATAGATTATGTATATTTCTCTTGATATTGCATATACATATATATATTATTTTTCTAAAACAACAATTGTACTGGATTAAAGTGTATATTGCTTTCTGAATATTCCATTGGTATCATTGGTATGAGGAAGACAATAATCTAGAGATACCGTTATGTGCTTTCCCTACAGTATGTTAGATAAAAGTATACTCCGATGGGTACGCTGGTTTCCTTCATTAATTTAAAGTCGATCGCAGAAGAAGTGTTATCTGTTCTTACACTGAAATTCCTGTCATTGAATTTACCTTTAAATTTCTCTTAGTCCATAGTTACCTTTCAAGTTAATTCGTACGGTAAACTATTTCAACTTTATATTGTAAGGATTTCCACAACATGGATTTATTATAAACTATTTCGTGTCAAACTCATAGACTAGTAGAATTTATTTCTTCTGTAGAGCATGCCTGATCTTCAAATAATACAACTGTGTTTTCTTTTTCTACTTTTAGGACAAAATTTCAATAGTTGTCTATGCAACTGCTTTGACAGGAATTTTCGACTCCGTGACATATTTTAACTAAGCATTTGCGCTATGCTTACTTTTAAACATCACGACAGTATCCACCATTAAATCCGCTTACTTGTTGAACGCAAAAAATCCAGTAGTGTCTAAAAACAGGATGTATTATTCTAGAAGAATGTGGCGCTTTGCTTCTACCATGTAAATATAAATATTTCACAATATTTGAGATTTGTTATTCTTTGCTAAACGTATGAGAACAGCAATGTCTCTAGATGGCTGAATTAGCACACCAGATTTTTCTAGAACTCTGTACCATGTCCTAAGATACTTGTTTAATTTTTGCTCTAAACAGGGAGTCGAATATCATGGTATATATGGATGTTAGAGTGAGAACACCTGTGTTTTGGGGAACTGAAACTTTTCGATTGCTAATTTTGAAATTATATGTTTGGGGTGCCTAACGTATCACTTAGCCTTTAGGTTCTTTGAAATCTTGCTACAGTGAGAAAAAAATATATATATACCGCCTTTCTCTAGAATGAATAAGTGGCCATTTTCTAAATTCCTTTAACTAGAAATATAGATTTCCGAGCTATGCGCATACGGCACGACAATAAACTAAATAGACGAAATGATCGAGAATTTCTAGTGTACAAATTTTTAAATGGTGAAAGAATATTCTGAATGCTCTAAATATTCTGAATCATTTATATTGCGAGAAATTCTCGATTGATTTTCTAGAATTTGGTAATAAAACAAGATTATAGTTGCAGTAACCCGCCTCTTGTAGTTTCACTTATTTGCACAGATTTTTAAATATCTTTGCCCTCGAGAATATAGGCAAACGCTCTAGAATTGTAATAGGGACTTCTAGAACTCGTTGTCCAAGGGGCCTAGAATTTATAAGGATGACATGGAACTATTTTTTCCAGAGCAACAATTTAGATTCTAGATGCCAGTTACAGAATTTTTACTCAGTGTATAATTTTAGATAATAGCATGTTTAACATGGAAGATTTATTTTCTCTTACTTCAAGTTGTATTTTAATTTACAAGCATCCACTCTCTATCACCAATGTGGAGAACTGTTGGATGTTGTTTAAAGCAACAAAAATATTATTAACGCAGAGTAAACTATCTTTTTTTTTTTTTTTTTTTTTTGGTTAAATTATTAAATTTCTATAATTGAAAATGCATCGCATTTGACCATCTTTCATATTATTTTAAAATTTGAGTATCTCTTTGTCTACGTGCTTCTTTTTTTTCTTTTGTCAGATTCAGAGTATCATCCATCTTCCCAACTGGTAGACATCTTAGTTGATGCTTTATTGGCATATTACTTACCGTATATTTTTTACTCTCATTGTGCCTCAGTATTCAATTGTAGTGTTTTCCGAAAAATCTCATGAATTATTTCATTAAAAGCAATAATCCAACCTTTTTCTTCTCATATAGTTCATCTAAATTTTAAAATCTGAATCTGTATATAGAGAATCGTATGCACTGATAAGACAGATTATAATATTGGCTTTAAGTACATGTCGTAATTAGATTTTTTTTTTTTTTTGTGATTCATGTTTATATTTTATATTTTATATATCAACTACTAATTTCTCTGAGTGTAGTCATTTTTGTTGACGCTGCTGTTGTTCTTGTGTCTATTACGACTCAAAATTCGTTTGATTTTGTAATGAATTAAAAAATAGCATGACTAATGCGTTGTGACTTTATGAATGGGCTTAGTTTGCTATTATCTGAAATACATTCGGTTTTGTTTTGATTACATCGTACTCTCATTTGCGAAAAAAATAGTTTACATACAATGTGTTCTGGTCATTTTGGACACTTATGTTAAAGTGTATTACTTTAAAACGTAAAGTACACTTTCTTATTTTGTGATATCAGAAATACATATATTTATAAACTGAAAATATATTTATGATAATTATTTATTCTGGATATATGTAATTAATATGATTTATTTTACGGTCAAATTTTATTGCTGATAACATGTAATAATGATAGAATATCTATGAAAAAACGTTTAGAACTAATAGGAAGTTCCAAAACACTATTTAAACTTTTCTCATCAGACTGTCGGGAGATGCATAACGTCAATTCACATGGCGAAGATTCGTATCTCAAATAATGTTGGTAAACTCTTTTTTAAAGGTTCAAGGTGGTAGCTACAACCTGTCAAAGGGTCGCACCTCAATTCCTATTAGACTTCAGAAACTCGTGAGTATACGGACAAAAACACATTTAAAAGCTTCCCTTGAAAATTATTTTATTTTAGTCCAAGGTTCTTAGTGTAAGCAATTGGCCTTAATCGGAACACCAACACCAAAATACATCGGTTTCCTAGTTTAAAGTATGTATAGCTCTTATGAAAGTTTTCACCTCTTGTGCATTTTTTGGTTCTGCAAATATTTAAAAGTTCCTAATTTTGAGTTACACTTGTTTGTGACGGGGGTGAAGAGAAGGGTTAAAAATTTTGTTGAAAGCTTGCACTTTTTCCTTTGTAAAGCGTCGCAATTTTGAAATAGGCTACAACGTTCTCTGTAATTATTAATTAACGCACTGATTCGAGCCTATACTCATACAGCAAGTATTCTTCCGCAGGAGCTCCCACGGTGTCCAGATTTCCCAAATTCCTCCCAACATATTCCGTAGGAATGCAAAATGTCCGGCGTAGTGGCCTCCGTAGAAACATTCTCATTTCGTAAATATGGCGTAGTTCGCGAGAACTACCTCTGTCAAATCATTCCTCGAAAATTTCCCTCAGATTTCCCAAACATGTCCGTTCTTCCTTCGGGAAGAATCTGGGAGATTCGGGATATCCCAGGGATCGATGTAGGAAGATTATTGTTATATGGGTAACAGTTAATTTTTTAACTAGATTATTGATAAATAGATCGTTATGCAAAAAAGAAACTCACGCAATGCAACTAGCTAGTTTGGATGAGAATGATAGTTTACGGAATTAGTAGATCACATTTCAGATATTTTTCGACTATCTTCGGATAACTAGAAACCCGAAACTGAATTTAATGGACAGCATGTGTTTGTTTACAGATAAAGCGATTCAGTATTGAAATAAACGTTCTTTGAAACAGGTAAACGTGACTCGAAAAATATTAAAACCGTACATCTATAACTAATAGATACACTGCTTCAACAATTTATGGTAAACTGTTTGTTTTCTGGTTGTTACTTACATTCGATATCGTGGAAATTATCCCAGTACTCAAAAATAGAGGCAAAATGTGCGTTTGGGCATATGTAGATATAAACAGTACAGTTTTCGGCCATTATATATTTTATTTTGCTTGCTGGCATACTTAATCCAAGCATTAAAAGTGCAGAAAGTTTATGGGAAACTGAGAAAGTAAATTGTTTTTTTAAGGATCATTATTTTAAATTTGTTTATTGATAAATATATCTTTATTTGAAAATTAAACTCACGCAATGCAACTAGCTAGTTTTCATGACGATGGAATTTTACGGAAGTAGTAGATCACGTTTTATATATTTCTCAATTATCTTCGGAAAACTAGGTTTGCCAAAGTTCTACAATATATCAAGAATTTTGAAATTTGGTGATCAAGAAACAGGTTCCTGACGGAGAAAAACAAGATTAATTTGCAGCCATTTACGATTTAATGGATGTACGTGTAGATATATTGCCAAACCCTTTTAATCACTGTTCACATGTAATCGTTGATGAATGGTTAATTTCGTTCGGAGGACAAAGCCTATTCCAAAAACACATGTCTAAGAAAACATCAAAATATGGCTTAAATGTTTGTTTCTCAGCGATAAGGAAACAAATTACGTGTGAGATATTCGGCAATATCTTAGAATGCGTAAACAGGAACTAGATATATATCAGGGTCTTTTTTTCTTGATTTGTTTAATGGTCTGTAGGTACACTGTTGAACGTCTGATTTTTCCCCCCTGATATGCACTTGAAGAGATTTTACTGGAAAAACACTACTCTAGTTGGACAAATGAGAATAACAAAAGTCTATTACTCTAAGTGATCCAATCTAAAAACAAGGAAAAGTAGTATTCTACATTTTTGTTCACAAATGGTACTATGTTTGTATCATACATACTCAAAAGAAATAAAAGTGTTTGTTTTCAAAGCACTCTACACTATTACGAGAAAGGTTGACAATTAAAATCTAAAATATTCTCAAGCAAATTTTTATCATATTTCTACATAGGAAAGTTTGGACACATTCGAAATAATTTTTTAACTATAGTTGTAAGAATTCAAAATATCAGAAATTAAAAGAAAAATACACATATTGAAAGACTGAAAATTTTTATAAAAGGGTTATAAATATTCTTGCAGAATACAATAAAACATATAACATAAAAAAATAAAGTTTTTTTTTTATTTTTTTATTTTTTAATTTTAATTTTTATTTTTTAACTCGCAGCAACCACCCCCCCCCCAAAATATATATATATATATATATGTATATATATATATATGTGTGTGTGTGTGTGTGTGTGTAAAATTAGACATGGCATTCATTTAATACAATATATGAATTATGAGAAACGACAAAATTACTCGATAAACTTAACAAAATATTGCGTTTAAAATTAAGTGAAATCATGACAGAGCGTATATAGTAAATATATATTGCTAATTTGCATAAATCTTCGCTTGTTTACACTGAAAATTATGGAGAACACAATTAAAGCATGGTTGATTTTAATTATCTAAGCGTGATATTCGTGAGGAAGTTTTCTGCTGCATTCTGTAATATTCCGCATCAAGTAATCTAAAACTGACTTATGCGGTAGGAAAATAATCCACTCAACGATGAATGCTCAACCAAACTTATTCTTAATGCTGATTTACAGAAAATATAACTTCAAAGACGATGTTTGCATTTCTATTTAAATTTACATTTCTATTTAAATATTTAAACTGCTTCTAGTCTTCTTTAATAGTATTAATATTTTCTTATGTCATAACACTAAATTTACATATTTAGCTCATTATTAAATAAATTTTTATTTAAAAAGAAAAAATAAACTTCGAAGGTTAAATACATCACCTTAAAAACCTGTAAGAAAATATTTCAGTTTGCTTTAAAGAAAAATAAATTAATTTACCATACCAGATGTACGAGTTAAGTAACAGAAATATTTTAAAACATAAAATATTTCGTAGATGGAAGGTACATTATTTTTGTACCATAACAAAGTATTGATATTGGTAATACAGAACAATATTTAGACTTATGTATTTTCCTCTCTCACTCATTCTCTCTCTCTCTCTGTTTATATATATATATATATATATATATATATATATATAAAAGAACACTTCCTGAGTGAGTTAGTGAGTGAGGGGGTGATCTATCAACGCCCAGACCAAACCCCTGGACCTAGAAGCATGAAATTTTGTGACAATGTTCTTTCTATGACGTAGGCATCCACTAAGAAGCGATTTTACAAAATTCGCCCCCCAAGGGGGGGAGGGGGGGCAAAACGTGATTTCACAAAATCCTTCATATCTCAAACAAAAAAACAGATATCCGTAAAATTTTTGCTTTAAAATATAGCTAATACAAATGTCAAAAAATCAATTTCTGAAATTTTCAAAATTCGGTCCCCAAGGGGGGCGGGGGGGCAAAACGTGATTTCACATGCGTAAAAACGTGATTTCGCATAATCCTATATATCTCAAACAAAAAAATAGATATGCGTGAAGTTTTTGCTCTAAAATATAACTAATGCAAATATCTAAAAACCAATTTCTGGAATTTTAGAAATTCAGCCCCCAGGTGGGGCAGCAGGGGGGGGGAGAGGGGGGGGCAAAAAATAAAAAGGGAGTTAGATCGTTCAAAATTGGTATATAGAGGTTTTCGATACCTACAAATCGATTTCGGATATTTTCGAATTTGTAAAATTATTAGGAGGGGCGGGAAGGGGGGGGGGCTATGGGGCAAAAACAAATAGAAATACAGTTAGGCCGTTCAAAATTGGTAGGGGATATTTTCGAAAGTGTAAAGTTATTAGGAGGGCCGGGAAAGGGGAGGGGAGAGGGGGGGCAAAAAAATAAAAATAGAGTTAGATCGTTCAAAATTGGTATATGGATGTTTTCGATACTTACAAATCGATTGCGGATACTTTCGAACTTTTAAAATTATTAGGTGGAGCGGGAAGGGGGGGGGTATGCTCAAAAACAAATAGAAATACAGTTAGGCCGTTCAAAATCGGTACAGATAGATTTTAGAGGCCTGCAAGTCGAATGGGGATTTTTTCGAAAGTGTAAAGTTATTAGGAGGGCCGGGAAGGGGAGGCAGAGGGGCAAAAAAAAAAAGAAAATAGAGTTAGATCATTCAAAATTGGTACATAGAGGTTTCCAATACCTACAAATCGATTGCGGATATTTTCGAATTTTTAAAATTATTGGGAGGGCGGGAAGGGGGGGGAGTAGAGCGGTAAAAAAATAAAAATAGAGATATATCGTTCAAAACTGGTGCATAGAGGTTTTTGATACTTACAAATCGATTGCGGATATTTTCAAATTTGTAAAATTATTAGGATAGACAGGAGGGGGGGGGCGAAGTGGGAAAATAATAGAAATATGAGTTAGAGCATTTTGGGAATTTTTTCCGAAGGCAGTGAGAACCCGGTGCGACATTTTTCCTACTCAGATTTTGTTTCTCTTTTTTTTCATGTGATAAAAATTAATGCAATTTTGAGAATTCATTGTAGTGATTCATTTAAAAATAGGGACCAGCGAAGCGGGCGTTGCCTGCTAGTATATATATATATATATATATATATATATAGAGAGAGAGAGAGAGGTGCACCTTAAATAAGGGTGATTTCTTTTCTACTCTTTTTTTATTATTCGATACGCGCATACTATCTATTTTTTTTTCTATTTGACCCTAAAGACTTTTTAGCAAAATATCAGCTCTCTGGGATATTGTTAACATATGCCAAATTGACGGGAAAATAACTAGTGAATCTGCAGATCAGGAGCCTGAACATCCTATTTGCATCACGCATTTTTCAATAGATCATTTCTTTTTAATCCTTATCATATAATATATATATTAATTCGATTGATTTGCTAAACAAACAGAAACGTTTCGGAGGAGGGCTGTGTTTATCTTTCTATAATTATTCGTATGTATATGCCTAATGTCTTGTATAAATTCCCTGTAATTCATAAATATTTGTACCAAATTTTATACTAAATGATTACATAACATAAAGGAATCATTTTTGTAACCCTGTAAATGAACTATCAATTATATGCCCACACTTCTCTATTGAAACACATTCTTTTAAAATTCTAATAAAATTTCAATATATTTAACGAGGTGTGCGTATATTAAAATGCACTTTTAAGAAATACCATCTATAGACCGTAATACTACGAAATGCTTTTATATATCCCAGAAAAATGATCCACAGTAATTATATACACTTAAAAGAATAAACCTATTTAATTAATTATGACTAGCAGGCTTTTCCCGCTTCGCTGGCCACAAAATTTAAAGGAAACTCTTTTCTATATAGCTTTATAAAAATAAAATAAAATAAATTACTGAAATTGTTGAAAAGTTCGCTCCAGGTCCCTGCTGCATGCGGCAGCGATTTGGTCATCCACTGCAACTCGGTCGCTTGTCCCTATTACCTGCGACAATAGTTTGCCAATGAGCTTCCATTTAGGTGCTTATTATATAACAGTTTCAAAATAGATAGTATCGAAAAAATTGGAGTTTCCCTTTTATATTTGAATCCGAGTTACATGTGAACAACACTATACGTGTTGTTCACATGTAACTCGGACTGGACTCAAATGTAACTGGGTTTAGACAACATAATATTTGCTTTTACGTTATTCATATGTTTATTTTGTTTATCCAATCAATCATTAAATGACAGCAATTTCACGCAAAATATTACAATATGCTGTGACCGGCTACGTCTGTCGCATGAGACAATTAATTTTTTGTGTTTATATATAATTCATGGGATGTAAACCTGATAGTACAGCCTTAATATAGTTCTCTTTGGCGGCTTTTGAATTTTTGTCACCATTTTAGACTTAATTCTTTGTAACAATAAGACTTAATACGTTGTAACAAAATGCTATGAGCGCTATTTCTGCCATATTTTAGACAACTAATCTTTTTATGGTTATATATATTTTCCATTAAACATATCTTTATTTATTTATTTAAATATTAATTTGAATTTTTCAAATATTTCTGTTCGACAGCGTGCAAGTGCAGTAACACACAGAGGCTCATTTATTTGTATGATAAATTAGCATAATGATTATTATATAAAAAAATAAATAAATAGGTAAACATTATCGTGTTGCACAACTTTATTATGTTGCTCCACTGGCGGCTTTTGAATTTTTGTCGCCATATTAGCGATGGATTTTTTTTTTTTTTTTTTTTTTTTTGTATGAAAAGGGGAAGACTATTTTGCTAATAATTTTACCAGACTTTTTTTTGTTTATACATAAGAATCCTTTATATTCTGCTTATACTTTTAATGGTTTTTAGGTTTAAAATAGTGCTTGTTGAAATAAATTTCCTATCTTTAAAACTGCATTTGTTCTGTAAATTTTGTGTAAAAATAAATCATTTATGTTTTTATATATTCGATGTGCTACTTAGATTAAAATGGCTGTTGCTATATTAAATTTCTTGTCTAAAAACGTTCGGTATACTTCAACACCAAAATTTAAAAAATCGCCCAGCAGGATCTGTTAATGAAGCTGATAAAATAAAAATATGGTTCATAGAGTTTAAATAATCTATTTAAAAAACTTTTAAAACCCAAATTATTAATGTATCGTATCACATACATAGATATAGTAATAATATATAGATTGATCATTGGGGAGAAAAAAGTGATTCCTTTTCACTCGGGAAAAGACGGCGATTCTACCAAAATATGGCAGTCTTTCCCCGAATGAATACACACGGGAATACACACGAATGTTTTAGTAAATAAAATTCATGAATAATTTATTTACTAAAGGTGAATGAAAAGCTCCAGATATAGTTTCAATTTCATTCTTCTTTTCTTCCTTTTTTCCTTCAATACTACTTAATGGCTGATTCCAAAGCTTTTTTTTCGGCATCAAAAATCTTTGCACGATAATATGGGGATGATAGATCTATATATATTATTATATCTATGATCACATAATTCTTTTCGAAGATAGAATAAAACTTAATTTGAAAAAAAATAATAATAATAACTTTTGTTTATTAACCAAAATAATTGATGAAATTTGAAATGAAAGTTGGTCTTGTGGGGTACAGGCTGTATATTATATTTTTGTGTTCGTGAGAGAAAATTTAAAAGAATTTGAAAACTGCAATTTTTAATCCCACTTAAAAATCATGTGACTGAATGTGAAGCAGATTTTTCATTTTTTTCTCCTAACGGTTTCCATACAATCTTCTGCTGTTGCCACCTAAAATTTATACTTTTGTTAATTTTAAAAAATCTAATTGTCCGATTGATAAGCTGTTTAATGCATCGGATTTCCAAAAATTTATTCTATCTTATTTGTAACGATGCGACTGATATTTCTAATTTATTTTCTTATCTTTCTGATTTATTTTCCTCATTTTAAATAAATGTACGTTATTTTTTATTTATTTTTTTATTTTTTTTTTTTTAATTATTATTATTTTGTCGAAAAAAAAATTGGCAACAATTAAATTATGGATAAAATTTTAAAATTTAAATGACTTATTATTTTCACATTTTAATTAATTAAGAAAAAACTAATCATCTGATTGATAAGCTGTTTAATGCATCGGATTTACAAAAATTTTCCCTTTCATTTGCTATCTTATTTGTAACGACTAATATCTCTAATTTATTTTCTAATCTTTCTTATTTATTTTCCTCAATTTAAATAAATGTACGTTTTTTTTTTTTTTTTTTTTTTTTTTTTTTAATTATTATTATTTTGTCGAAAAAAAATATTGGCAACAATTAAATTATGGATAAAATGTTAAAATTTAAATGGCTTTCTTATCAGAAATTAGAATGTTATTATTTTTACATTTTAATTAATTAAGAAAAAACTAATCAAAAATTCGAAAATCTGACTTCGATGTGCACAATGACCCTTCGGGGGGCACCTTTGTGTTAAATATCGTGACTGTCCGAGCTACCGTTTTCGAGATCAGTGAAATATACACATATTGCTCACTTAATAGTATAAGATTTATTATATTTCAACCTAATTTGACGTTGTTTGGATGATTACAGGATGTCATCGGAATTCTTTTTTGGGGTCCGGTAAATAAATAATTTAGCCTATACATATCCCTTTTCCATAAAAAAACATGTTTTTAAGTATTTTTAAAATGTATGTTAATTCCATTATGTTGAATGCAGCATAAACACATTAAAGTGCGCTTAAATAAAAAATAAAATAATTAAAGTAAAATTCATAGGCTCTAATGTCAGGGAATTCTTTGTGTGTCTTCGTAAACGAACCATAAATATTGTATACATCAGTAAAAACTATTCAGCCTATTATAAGTTTTTCATGAATAATTGTTCAAAGTTTCACATAATTTTGATGATTACGTTACTTTGCCAAAACTCTTTTGTATGGACCTGTAATTAGGAAGCCTAAGAGCACTTATTTTCTACAGAAAACATTAGTTTAAACATCTCAGTAATGCACACTATTTTAATTTTTTTTATAGGAAAGTAACGATGTCAAAATGCGTTTAAACGAAATTCACCGCATATGTTGTAATGATCAGAATTTTGACTTGTCCCTGTACCATATCCATAAAAATAATAGACATAAAAATTATATAGCTATTTGTATACATAGCCTTAATGCATGTGGCAATTTGCAAGTCAATCGGATGATTTTTGGGCCGCTATTGCGGTACATACAAAATCTGCCTACAGTCCGTAATTGTAAGAAAGAATCTGGTGTGTCCCTGTACACTAACTAGAAATAGAATACACTCCCAAAACCACACAGTTAAAAGTATATTTGGTTCATAAATATGTGTACCAAATTGCAAGTCAATAGGTTGATTTTCGCGATGGCTATCGCGGTACATATAAATTTTACCCGTAGACCGTAATGATAAGAAAAACTTTGGCGTGTCTCTGTACACGAACTACAGATGGAATACACACCTAAAACTATACAGCTAATTCCGTTGGGTCCATGAATATGTTTACCAAATTGCAAGTCAATAGCGCGATTTTTGCGGCTGCTATCGCGCGACATACCAAAATAAATATTATTTTAATAAAATATTTCCTTTTATTATTGCTTTATTTTATAATATGAATAAAACGCAAATTTATCTTTTTAAGTTATAGAAGATGATAGACATTGCAAATTGAAAATATAACTATACAATATACACATTTATTTTTTTAAATTAATTCAAACCAAATACTAAATATTTCTTAAATATTCAAGTTTTGATTTCAATTATAGAAGAAAGTAAAAATAAAATAAAATGTTTTGATAAACAAATAATAATAATAATAATAATAATAATAATAATAATAATAATAAAAGTTTAGCTTTTGGTAATATCGAGCATTCGACCTCCGCATGGCAGCCAATGTCACCACCAAGTACGCCACTGGAAATAATTTGTAACTAAGCAATTAGTGAAACGTTAAAAGCGTTTTATTAATATTATTTTGTTGGTTATTTAATAATGACAGAGTCGCATGCAGTTAAGCAGTCACAAAAATTGACTAACCCTGTTAAGGCGTCCCGCAGGCTGTGGGGATCAGAAGCGGAAAAACAACGGACAGGAAAGACACTGCTGCAGTCAGCGGACATCCGAAGCAAGATTTTGAAAATTTACAAAGCATTTTATAGGATATTTTTTTTTAATTTATTGAGTAATATTAAAATCTGCGGCATTAAAAATAAATAAACAAATAAATATGTCAAGTAAAATTCCGGGACTCTACAGTAGAACGTTACAATTAATCTTCCAGGTCCATACCGCTGAAAAGACTGCCGTGAAAATAAAAGAAGACAACATGTTCGCTGCATAATGTATTTATTTTAGAAATCAACAGTTCCTTTACAGTGGAAGTTCATCATGACCATACGTTGCGAGAATGCAAAAAGGTAGAGGTGAGAGAGAGAGCTACGGGGTCACATGTTATCGTATCAACAGATGTAGAGCGAATTCTGAAGTTGACTCTATTGCAATTAAGATCAGACTGCTGAATTACGCCGAGAATTTTAAAAAAGTGCCAAATTTTATAGCCAAAGCAAATCCATTGTTTCTAGATCAAATTAATATAAATATTTTGAATTTAGCAAGTTCGTTACAACAGTTTATGCCAATGCTTGTGCCGATTATTATCGCCAGAAAACCGTTATTTAAGGGAGACACTCAGACTAGGATTTATTGCACATCCTGTGATAAAAAAAATATAATTACCCTTTAATGATATCACAATGTAAATTATAGCCTAATTTATTTATAACAAAGTGGACTTGCGCAATTTTAGAGAATGAAAATGTAATTATGTATACAACGGTTTATAAATAAAATAATATTTTTTTATATTTTATTTTTTAAATGATTTAGGAAAGATTATTATTCTGAGAGATGTCATTTAAAAAGAATATGTTTTTTTGTTCTCAGAAGATTTATTAATAGCATAAGGGATAAAGTATTATTAGAATTAAGATATTTATTATAGACAAAAGCGAATAAATAAAAGTAATTTAGAATTTCGTTATCTATTTTTATTAGCTATTTAATTTATTGAAAATATAATAATTATTTATTGCCTTTATTTAAAGTTATAATTAAAACTCATATATGTGAAGGAACGACTTCACATATTTCTCCCCAGCGACGAGGAAAAAAAAAAGGAATCGTCAAAATGGACGAAAATTATAAAAATATAGAACGCTCTCTCTCACCTACACAACAGTGTAATACAATTCCCAAAATTTCTGCATACCATTGTGGAACATGTAAAGTAACCTTTTGTTAAACAATAAAAAAAAATTGTGGCATATAACAATAAATTTGAAAAAAAAATCAATAATAATGAGTTATGGAACAATGAGACATATTCAATCATCGTGATGCTAAAGTGACATTCTGAAACAAGTCACATAATCAATAAATTATATAAATATGATATATAACATGTGTTAAATATTAAAAATAATCATTCATTACAGTGTATGTATGGTTGATACTAAGGAAAAGGAAATCAGTAACAAGAAGTATGAAAAACAAATAATTTTTGTATTTTGTTAATTTAAAAAAAAAAAAAAATAATATTGCATTAATATGAAAAAAAAATCAAACATTTTTGATTAAAAAAACCCTTATCGTACACGTGAAAATTAAATTCTAACAAAGTGAGCCAGAGAGTGTATAATGGAACAATAGCTATGACAGCTATGATGGTTTTGTGATGCCTAACTGAACATAGCGTACTGAACAATATGTGTGAAGCAGAAGAGGCTTCACGTTGTACAAAAATGACAACCAGCATTCTGCAAAGTGACATAATGAAATGTCCCTTGTATGTGTAAAAAATGTGTAATAAAAAAAATCTAGCCCTATGTCACAATAAAAGCGCATATGTAAGAGTTCAAGAAAAATCATTTATTTTATTTTATTTTATTTTATATTAACTTTTATTTATTTTATGTCTTCTAATTTATTTTCTTTTGCATAAATTTATGAACCAACTTTATTTCAATAGCTTGTGTTGGTCAAAAAAAAAAAATATTAAAATTTACTCGTATGAAATAATTTCCTTTTCCTGAACAAAATGTTAATATATGAATTAGCATTTGAATTTCTCAAAAAAAAAAAAAAAACATGATCTCAATAAAAATTTAATTTTTAATGCATTTACTCTGAGTAGACCTGAAATAGGTGATAAGAATACCTCATAAAAATTGTCAAAAACAGCAAAAAAAATCTAAATACACTATTGTTTTTATAATTACAGTTGAACTATTATTTTATCGAGCCCAATTAATATTCAATATCTTTTTTTTTAAGAATGATACTGTATGTTACACAGATAATTCCATAATACTGCTCAGCAAGAAATAGTCTTTAAAAAAAAAAAAAAAAAAAAAAAAAAAAAAGAAGAGTGAACCAGCCACATACTTCTGCACAGACTACTTCTTACAACGCACATATGATTTCAAGGCCATTTAAAATACATCTGTGGTGCAAACCTTACAAAAAGGAATTATTTTAATTAAGAAATTTTAAATAATTAAATATTTAATTTAAGCTGAACGAAAACTCTCTGCAAGAGTTTTTACTCTTTACACAAGAACAAAAAAAAAAAAAAAAAAAAAAAAAAAAAAAAAACTTTTTTTTGATTAAAAAAAAAAAAATTAAAAACGTACAGACTATGTACGGAAATTTCACCATCTATGTAATTCTTTAAAAAAAAAACAAATGGCTCTAAAACATAACAGAATTTGCTGCAAGTTGACAAAAATACCTTTATTTACTTTTTGTGTATGTGTGTATTATTATTGTACTTAGTCTTATAAAAAAAATCCGTGTAAAAATTTAATAAAAGAAAATGTAATTATCTCCAAATGTGAACCAATTAAATAGCAACTAAATAGGTCAGATAAAATTTTGTGAGTGTGTGTGTGTCAAACATTGGGTTGTGAGGCCAAGTTTGAGAATAATGAAGAAAAGCATGGAAAACATGCATGTGAAAGATCATGGAATACTATTGGATAAATTTGCATTATGACTGAGAAACTGAGAAACCAGTCAATAATACAATAAATTTCTGACCCAAAAGAAAACATATACAGGAACACATGTAGAAACATAGGGGAAAAAAATTCTTTTTGGTGTGTGTGTGTGTGTGTGAGAATTATTAGTTATAAAGTGTTTGCAAACGTTAAAATAACTGATCATGTTATTTAAATGAGATAAAAAAAAATAGTGTGAATTTGTTAAAAAATGCATCTTGTGAAAGAGGTGATGTGTTCACGCATAGTATCAAACGAACCTTTGACAACCAATGAAAATGTAATTAGGAAAAGTATACAATCCAAATATTTCCAAAAGTCACATACATCCTCATGTTATTTATTTAAAATTTAGTAAGTAATTTTATATCAATATCTTTTTATTTATTATTATTTTCATTATTTTAATTATTTATTTTTGTCACCCGAAATATTTATAGAACATGTGTTAATGAATTATAAGTGTCTATGTAAGCCAATGAAACATAACCTTCAAAAATTGTTGTGAAAGTGTGAAATCCCTTACACAATTACAGGTGTTGAAACCAATATAATGGTCAAAATCCATAGATTATAGAAGTCATTAATATACTGACAACCAGAGCAACACAATTGTGCTTAAAGGGTATATGTGTATATGTGTAATTAAAAAATATATAATCCAACGGGTGATATGTTATAATATTTAAACAATATTGTAAAAAATGAATATCAACTGAAATAATTAGAACTATTAAAAATTAAGTATATGTCGGTAAGTGTTCCAAGAAATATTAAAATTGAAAAAAATAAAAAAAAAATGCCACAAAAATAAATTTCCATTGCCGCAGATGAAAGCGCTAAAATTGCGAATTTAACGTGCACAGAAATATATAAACAAAGAGTAAAAGCAAAAAGTCATGACTAAAATAACAGTATTATCTACTGAACTGAGCAGAGCTGAGATGAGCTGAGATGAGGCCTCAAAAATAAAAATGAAAATGCGCATAAAGTAGATATACACAATAGCTTCAAAGGCTATAAAATTGCTCAGCAAAATAATAAAAGGACTCGAGTACAAGAAGTGTAATCTCACTTCAAAAAGGTGAAAAAAAAATTTCACCAAATCAGCTGATAAAAAGAACAGTAAAATAAATCTGTTCACACATGTGCCATAAAATGTTTTTCTCTTTTCTTCTTCTTCTTTTTTTTTTTTTTTTTTTTTTTTTTCTTTTTTTTTTAAACTACTGCGATTATTCAGCAGTGGGCCCAATTCGATGTTAAAGTAAGCTTACCATATATGTATTGCCATAATTATTAGCTAGCAATAGAAGAGAAATATTCCTATATATATACGATATATATATTGAACATAAACCAATAAACAAACATGAAATAGTGAATAAATGCGATAAAAATATATCATATGTACAGTAAAAAAATAAAAAAAAATTCTCCTCTGCAATCAACGTATTTGAACTGAATGAGGAATTAAAAAAAAAAAAAAAGAACTATTATTATTATTAGAACAAAAACAAACTCAGACGGAACGGCGAGATGTTTATTTCCGTTTCAAAAAACAAAAAACAAAAAAAAAAAAAAAAAATCAAGCAGACTTCCTTTTTCTCTTTATTTATTTATTTATTTTTTTTTATCATATCACGATTGCTCTTAATTTTTTTTTGTACGAAAAATGAACGAAATAAAACTATTATACATATAAAATAAATTTCGTATGAAAGGTAATTACGAGTTAAAATTTTAGAAGATGAAGATAGGTGTCATCTTACAAAGTTGAATGAATGTGAAAAGAAATGTGTGAAATGTAAAATTAAATTAGATGTCAAATTCACGACCAGCATAATAATATCTGGGTTTACGCGATATCATCTAACCGACAAAAATATAGAATGTGTTATAAAATTTCTCAAAGTTTATGAAATTAGAAAAAATAATAATTAAAACATTTCTGTCAAAATGTAACATTTTATTTAAAATGGGCAAAGAAAATACTTTGTTATGTTATTATAAAAATTAAAACTTGAAAAATATACGACAACCAAAAATAATATTAGAATAAAATTATTTTTATGTGTTTAGGTATCTAAGATATACAACCAACTCCCTTTCTGTATAAGTGATTGTACATGATTATTTAAGAATGCCTGGTAAGTATAATAAATAAAACATTGAACCTTATGTTCAAGACTAACAAATTTGTTAGGTTTACATGAAAGTCAATGTACATAATATCCGAAAACATGAGAAAAAAAATATGTAACTTTGGAAAATTGTGCATTAAATTTATTTAGGACACTTGCATGCAACAAGATACGGCCAGTATAGATTCATAAAATATATTATGTACTGGATTTACATATTGTCCTGAATACATATAGTGTTAAAAAAAGAAAATTGTTGGAGATATAATCAATTAATTAATATTTTATTCAATATTTTATTTTATTTATTTATTCTGTCAATGTGTGCGTGAGTATGTACCTATGCGTTGTGAGAAAGATTTTTTTATAGAAACAATATTAGTAAAGAATGAGAAAAAAAAATACCCTAAATACAAGCCATTCTATTCGATTCTGTAAAATAATATTAAATTTATGTAAAATTTAAATAGTAAAAAAATATTATGTAAATGAATTATTGTAACCACAAAATATTATGTAACTCAATGCAAAATCGTGCAAGGTAAGGCATACAACACAGGCCCCTTCATCAAGAAAAAAAAAATTTGGCCAAGAATTCAAGATGAAGGAACATGGTGCTGAACATCGAACCAGTCACTTGTGCATTGGAGCTAGCATCCAAAACACAGTGATGCACAAAATTACACAGACCTTTATTTTAAGAAACTAACTATAACTATCCTTGATTTAATATAACCATGATAAGAATAAAAAACCTATTATCTTTAAAATTAAAAAATGAATATCAATCATTTATGTAAAGATGTGAAAGTTATACATGTAACACACTGAGTAAAAAAAAAACGAAAGAAAAAAAAAATCAACTAAATTCTCTAAAATATATTTTTCTAATTTTGCTTCAAAATATGACCTTAAAAATAATGAAAAATATGAATTTATGAAAGAAAGGTATGGGAATACCTGAAATTATCACTCTAATTATTTTATTTATTTATTAATTTGTTATGCAATGGCAGTTCCAAGTAGGTTAAAATAAATGAACAAAAAATATATATATATATATATGTGTGTGAAAAGATGAGAAATAAGTGTCTAGATATCGACTGATATCAAAAACGAATTTTCGCCGACACATCTCTAAAAGGTATATAAAAAAAGGTATGTGTATTTCCAACCTGCCCGGAAAACGCCAACATGAGAAATAACTTCGAGTTTAGTTCTTAAATTAAAAAAAATAATTAAATTCAATTATTGACAATAAACAGAATAATACACATTTTTCAAAAGGAAAATCTGAATATGAAAATAAAAAAATATACTGAAAGGTAATGCAAATTTGTATAAAATTACACATAAAAAAAAAAACAATAAAAATTATTATTATTATTATTATTTTCCCTTTTTTTCTCTCATTCTTTTTTTTTTCTTTTTTTTTTTTTTTGCATTATGAATGAAAAATCAAGAAATTTCTAAAAATTTATCATCGCGCATTGTATATCGGTATTAGCATAAAAAGGAAAATATGAATATGAAAAATATAAAATACTATAATATGCAAATTTATATATATATATATTACACATAAAATTTAAAAAAGCAAGTCTTTTTTTTTTATCATTACCATTATTTCCTTTAAAATTGAGAAAAAAAAATATATTATCTGAAAATAGAAAAAGAAATATATGTAATGATATCTGAAAATATCTAAGCATCCTTGTTGTTTGTATTATGTAAAAAGTTTTTAATCAATGATGCACCAAGAAAAATTTATGTATCACAAGGATACTTAAGAGTGAAAAAAAATATGCAAAACACTCACCAACCTTTCATAAACTTGACCTGAAAATAAAACTTTATTTTATTAATTTTAATAAAATAGGAAATGACTTCCTCCGCGTTCGGATCTCCAATTACCCCTTCATTTTAGCAAGATCTTGTGTACTGATGAATAGGTGAATATTTAATGATTTATTTCACTTGACACAAAAATTTACAAATCTTTCAGGCCTTAGTTCTAAGTGATATTTCTCCTCAAGCAAATTAATGTTCGATTCGCCATGTACAAAAACAACATTCCATTAGTGTCCACGGAAATGTTATCTCATGTATATGTTTTTTATTAAAAAAAATCATATGCGCAAATCGTTCTATCCCATATGAATATTATGTCTCAGCAGGACTTCAAAAAAAACAAAAACTGTCGAAAAGACGAGTAATAAATTTAAAGACACTGTAGCAGAGAACATATGAAGCAACACAGGATGAAACAACAAGCTATGAAACCACACAGGCCACAGTAGGAAAAGCGGCGGGGACTGCATCACAAAGCACTTTTTGGCGAATAGCAGAAACAGCGGATGGCCAGCACAGAGTCGCGGACAAAGAGATCAAAAGTTCTCTGACTAGAGTCGAAAATGACCAGCGCCGGTAATATATTAAAGGAGATAGATGAAACACTGTATGACTCTCGCAAACACATTGCGTTCCAGAGAGAAATATCGGTGAGCTGATGGGTCGAGCGTAACTTATAAGCACAAGCTGCTATTCTCGGCGTATTGTCCCGTACACAGCAAAAAGTATTTCCCGAAGAGAGGATCAGAAGAGGATAAACTGCCGATACGATGCGTCCAATCCATAGTGTGCTCCAATCAGTGACATCCACAATGATTTTTCTCACAATTTAAAAATAATACAGCGATGACAAGTCATGTAGATCAAAATCCTTCAATTGAGATTAAAAACCATCGCGGTAAATAAGTTCCTATCTTCTTAAAAAAATTACTATGATTTTATATTAACACTCATAAAGTCATTTAAATAACTGCCAACTGCCCCTCTCTCTCACCAATGCATCTCGAACTGGTTGGTCGCTGGTCTAGCACCAAAGTGTGTCAAGTAAAATTCCGGGATTCTACAGTAGAACGTTACAATTAATCTTCCAGGTCCATACCGCTGAAAAGACTGCCGTGAAAATAAAAGAAGACAACTTGTTCTCTGCATAATGTATTTATTTTAGAAATCAACAGTTCCTTTACAGTGGAAGTTCATCATGACCATA
This sequence comes from Salticus scenicus, assembly GCA_963930645.1. Lineage (NCBI taxonomy): Eukaryota > Metazoa > Arthropoda > Arachnida > Araneae > Salticidae > Salticus > Salticus scenicus. The sequence continues at coordinate 237,458,948 of OZ005656.1, forward strand.
CGTTGCGAGAATGCAAAAAAGTAGAGGTGAGAGAGAGAGCTACGGGGTCACATGTTATCGTATCAACAGATGTAGAGCGAATTCTGAAGTTGACTCTATTGCAATTAAGATCAGACTGCTGAATTACGCCAAGAATTTTAAAAAAGTGCCAAATTTTATAGCCAAAGCAAATCCATTGTTTCTAGATCAAATTAATATAAATATTTTGAATTTAGCAAGTTCGTTACAACAGTTTATGCCAATGCTTGTGCCAATTATTATCGCCAGAAAACCGTTATTTAAGGGAGACACTCAGACTAGGATTTATTGCACATCCTGTGATAAAAAAAATATAATTACCCTTTAATGATATCACAATGTAAATTATAGCCTAATTTATTTATAACAAAGTGGACTTGCGCAATTTTAGAGAATGAAAATGTAATTATGTATACAACGGTTTATAAATAAAATAATATTTTTTTATATTTTATTTATTAAATGATTTAGGAAAGATTATTATTCTGAGAGATGTCATTTAAAAAGAATATGTTTTTTGTTCTCAGAAGATTTATTAATAGCATAAGGGATAAAGTATTATTAGAATTAAGATATTTATTATAGACAAAAGCGAATAAATAAAAGTAATTTAGAATTTCGTTATCTATTTTTATTAGCTATTTAATTTATTGAAAATATTATAATTATTTATTGCCTTTATTTAAAGTTATAATTAAAACTCATATATGTGAAGGAACGACTTCACAAAATAAATATACTATAATGATCAACACGAGCAAAGTTTGCTAGCATTTAACACATTGTTTATAATCAATGAATTATATATAAAGAAAAAAAAAGAGGTGGTAACTAAAACTTTTTGGTATTTCTAATACAAGTTTTAACACGCGAGTATTTAAATTTAAAGTAACGTTGTCTATTTAGCTTCCATAATAATGAAAATAACTTTTAAAACCGTAAATATATACATACTGTAAATTTCATTCATTATATTTCCTTATGCATTACGTATAAATATTTAAATAACGAAGCTAATATGTTTTAACTGTTTTTCTTCTCGATATCTACGCAACCACTACTAGAGAATATGAACTATTCATTTGTTAAAACTGCTTTGTTACTTACAAAATGTTCTTTTATATCACTTCAGTATTCGTAGAATGAGAAAGCTTTATGTTTAACAAAATACACTGGTGTAGAACATAAAAAAATACGATTTTGTATGTCTGGGGATAATAATGAAATGTCAGTGGATGCAGCAAATGTTTGTTAATTGCACGCTTTGACTCCTTTCTTTAAAAACCTTTGTTTAGATAATTACTTCAGTAATAAAATGGTTAAACTTTCAATCCAATATTAGACCCAATCATATACATTTTTAGAAATTCTTATTGTATAATTAGTAATTAAAAACATTGTTTGTTAGGGTGGTTCGAAATAATCGATTTTTTTATTTCGGATCGCGTTACCTCTCAAAAGTTGTAGTTTGGTATCCTCAGTTGGGGAACAATAACAAAAAAATTCTAAGTTGACATCTTCAGTTCGCGCATGAGGCTGAAAGTTTGAAAAAATATGTTAAAATTTGAAATTTTCAAAAAATAATATTTTTTTTTTTTTTTCTTTTTGTAATTTTTTATAATACAACAGCCATAAATTGTCAGTATATAGCGTAGTTTGAACCTAAAAAAATATTTTATAGCTTTTACATTATACCTTTAGTTCGCGCATAAGCCTTAAATTGGGCTAAAATCTTCTAAAATTTGAAATTTACGTGTTTAATCTACAATAATACATACATGGTATATTTACGTTTCAAAAGTATTTTAAAAATTCTAAATGTGTTGAATATAACCTTTTATTATAATATTATGCGTACAAGTATAGACACACACTCATTTATATGTATATAATAACATTGCATGTCCTAGCTAATTACAGAATGATATATAGATTTTACCTATTTTTTGTGTCTTTAAGATTCCTCAGATGTGTTGAGCATTGTTTTAAATTGAGATTTATAGTCAAATAATGGCGTAGTTGACCTTCATTGCAAAATTGTCCTTATGAAACAATCCATGTTCTCTTCTCCACTTTAGTACAAGATTCTGTTAAGAGCTTTACAATTATTTCGACACTTTTCGTGTGGCAAAGAAATTTAATTAGCTCGAACTCTGGGAGAACATTAGTATTAATAAGTTCTTCTAGGCTTTGCATTGACACATTGCTCATTATTGGAGGAGGTGTAAGTTTGCACTTGGAACAATAAATAAGTTCAATGTAATTTGAAGCTGCAAAATTGATGGTCGGTGGTTGAAATGTTCGCACCGATTTCCCTTTTGTCTCTTGTTTTCTTGCTTTTAGCAATCTTCGAAAAGCTAGCTGTCTTACGTGCACTCTCTCATCTAGTATCATTGAAATTAAAAGATTTTCGGAATGACAAAAATACGCATTCCTCTGAATGACAGGATCAATTATTTTACGTACCCTCTCGGGCAGCTGTCAAGTCTTTTGTACTAATTTATACATGTGAACTGCTCCAAACTTTACGGAAGGGGGCATTTTAATTCCAAACCCTTCTGGAGCGTATATCTTCGTAATATAGCTGACCAGAAGTTTAATTTCGTCAGAAAGTTTTACTTCAGAAATATATAGTCTTAAGATCCTATTTGCCCAAAATAACCACCTAGAGTTATTAAGAGGAACAGGATCTTTCACATCGAGATCTGGCGCACACTCTCCTGTCTTGACTGCTAGATAAATATTAAGTAAATACTGTTGGTCCTTGCATGTTTAAGTCAGTTTTGGTCACATTTATCTCCTCAGTATTAGTCGTTTCAAAATTAGCAACAGAGCGTTTTTCACAGTCAGTGAACTTCTTGCCAATTTGTCCTGAGAAACTATGCGCATAAGGTAAAAGTGTATAGACGAAATGGTCAAGAATTTCTTATTTACACATTTCTAGATGGTGAAACAATATTCTGAATATTCCGAATTTTTTGCATTGCGAGAAATTCGCACTTGATTTCCTAGAATTAGGTCATACACCAAGATTATAGTTGCTGAAATCCGCCTCTTGTAGTCTCATTTATTTGCAGAGATTTTTTAATAACTTTGCCCTCGAGAATATAGGCGAATGCTCTAGAATTCTAATACGGGCTTCTAGAACTCGCTTTTCAAGGGGACTAGAATTTATAAGGATGACATGGAACTATTTTTTATAGAGCTGCAATTTAGATTCTAGATGTCAGTTACAGAATTTTTCCTCAGTGTGCCTAGACAAGTCGGCAATGGAATAAGAATGCGACGGCGCGGCGCCAACTTTGTGCTTGCCGGACAGTTACTGTTCGTGTTCAGTTTTTGACAGTTTTTTTCAAAGTTTAAGCCTCATGCGCGAACAGAATATGTCATCTAAAAGTTATAAAAAAAAAAAAAAATTAGGTTGAAACTACGCTATATAAAAATTACAAAAAACTAATTTTATTATTTTTTGAAAATTTCAAATTTTAACACATTTTTTCAAACTTTCAGCCTCATGCGCGAACTGAAGATGTCAACTTAGAAGTTTTTTGTTATTTTTCCCCAACTGAGGATACCAAACTACAACTTTTGAGAGATAACGCGATTCCGAAATAAAAAAATCGATTTTTTCGAACCACCCTTTTGTTTGTGGATCTATCTGAAACTATTTTATATAACAAATCCTTGTGACTAATATAGATGCATTTATTGAAAAACTCAACAACATCTGGATCTGCCTGTTACAAATTTCAAGCTATTTCATTATTTATTTTCATTAAAAGTTTTTTAAACAGTGTATAAAATTAATGATCAATTAACTTCTATAAGAAAATATGCATTGTACTTATTTTTTTATTTTGTTTTATATTTTTATTATTATATTCACTTCAATAATTTATTTCCTGTATTTCTATAATGTGCTAAGGTATATTTTTAAGTATTAAGAAGTACACTAAAGACATGTCCTGAAAATTTATGAAGTGTAATAAATAGTTAATTATTTCTTAAACTAAAAAAAACTTCGTTGACAACATGTTATAGTAATAATTATGTATATAACAAATGTAAAGACAATATCTTTACCGGAGCCTTTTTCAAGAATTTTTTAATCAAAAAATTTCCATGAGTGTTTTAAAGCTAAATTTAAAGGTAAATAATGATTAATAAGCTGATTTTAAAGCATAGCATGGTATGAGGACTTTATATAATACTAGCAGGCTACGCCCGCTTCGCTGGTCACTATTTTTAAATGAATCACAATAATTAATGAATTGTCAAAATTGCATTAATTTGTATCATGTGATAAAAAAAGAGAAAAAAAAATTCTTATCGGGAAAAATGTCGCACCGGGTCCCCACTGCCTTCGGCAGCGTAGACCCGTGCGCTGCGCGCACGTATTCCTTCACTATCCTTATGACTTCTCAAAATTCAATGTTATTACTCATAAACTTTCATTCTCAAGAAAAGGAATTAAAAAATATATCATTTAGCATCGGGTAAAAACTCACACCGGGACGCCACTGCCTTCGGCACGCAGACCCAAGCGCGCTGCGCTCGCACGCTTGAGGATATACGTGCGCTGTATACACATATTCCTTCTCAACTCAAACTTTTATTATTAAGAAAAAAAAATCTTTTATCATCGGGTAAAAACTCGCACCGGGTCCCAAACCCATGCGTGCTGCGCGCCTATTCCTTCCCCACCGTTCCAGCCCCTCCTAATTAACTTGCATATACCAATTTTGAACGGTCTTACTCAATTAGCTGAGATGCAAAAGAAAACCTGATCAGGACACTTTAAATTGTAAATCAGGTGAAATCTCGAATTCCACTTTCGATAATGTAAAAGAACTTTAAAATATCTTTCGAATGATGTATTAGAAATAATTTAATCATAATTAGAATATGAAATATTGAAATTTAAAAATATTACAGCGCCATCTGGCGGTAGAAATTTCTGTAATCTATTGTTCCATTCCAGTTACTTATTCTTACTCAATTAGCTGAGATGCAAAAGAAAACCTGATCAGGACACTTTAAATTGTAAATCAGGTGAAATCTGGAATTCCACTTTCGATAATGTAAAAAATACTTTAAAATATCTTTCGAATGATGTATTAGAAATAATTTAATCATAATTAGAATATTAGATCAATATTACAGCGCCATCTGGCGGTAGAAATTTCTGTAATCTATTGTTCCATTCCAGATTAACAAAGCTTTCAAATGATGTATTACTCATGAAATTATTTTAATTAGTAGATGAGATAAAAAAGAAAACCTAATCAGGACACCTCAAAACGTGTAAATCGGGTGAAATTTCGAATTCCATTTTTCGATAATGTAAAAGTACTTTAAAATGTGTATCAACTAAAATAAGCTTTCAAATGATGTATTACTTATGAACTTTTTTTAATTAATAACTGAGATACAAAAAAAGAACTGATTCAGGACACCTCAAAACGTGTAAATCTGGTGAAAACTTTCGATAATTTAAAAGAACTTTAAAATATCTTTCGAATGATGCATCACAAATAATTTAATCATAATTAGAAATTGAAATATTGAAATTTTAAAATATTACAGCGCCATCTGGCGGTACAAATTTACTGTATTCCACTGTTCGATTCCAAATCAAAAAAGCTTTCTAATGATGTATTACTTATGAAATTATTTTAATTAGTAGCTGAGATACAAAAGAAAACTTATTCAGGACACCTCAAAACGTGTAAATCTGGTGAACACTTTCGATAATTTAAAAGAACTTTAAAATATCTTTCGAATGATGTATTAAAAATAATTTAATCATAATTAGAAATTGAAATATTGAAATTTTAAAATATTACAGCGCCATCTGGCGGTACAAATTTCTGTATTCCACTGTTCGATTCCAAATCAAAAAAGCTTTCTAATGATGTACTACTTACAAAATTAAATTAATTAGTAGCTGAGATACAAAAGAAAACTAATTCAGGAGACCTCAAAACGTGTAAATCTGGTGAAAACTGTCGATAATATAAAAGAACTTTAAAATATCTTTCGAATGATGCATTAAAAATAATTTAATCATAATTAGAAATTGAAATATTGAAATTTGAAAATATTACAGTGCCATCTGGCGGTAGAAATTTCTGTAATCCACTGTTCGATTCCAAATCAAAAAAGCTTTCTAATGATGTATTACTTATAAAATTATTTTAATTAGTATCTGAGATACAAAAGAAAACCTAATCAGGACACCTCAAAACGTGTAAATCGGGTGAAATCTCGAATTCCATTTTCGATAATGTAAAAGTACTTTAAAATGTGTATCAAGTCAACAAAGCTTTCAAATGATGTATTACTTATGAAATTTTTTTAATTAATAACTGAGATATAAAAGAAAACTGATTCAGGACGCCTCAAAACGTGTAAATCTGGTGAAAACTTTCGATAATTTAAAAGAACTTTAAAATATCTTTCGAATGATGTATTAAAAATAATTTAATCATAATTAGAAATTGAATTTTTGAAATTTTAAAATATTACAGCGCCATCTGGCGGTACAAATTTATGTATTCCCCTGTTCGATTCCAAATCTAAAATGCTTTCTAATGATGCATTACTCATGAAATTATTTTAATTAGTAGCTGAGATACAAAAGAAAACTAATTCAGGAGACCTCAAAGCGTGTAAATCTGGTGAAAACTTTCGATAATTTAAAAGAACTTTAAAATATCTTTCGAATGATGTATCAAAAATAATTTAATTGGAATTTGAAATATCGAAATTTTAAAATATCTGGCGGTAGAAATTTCTGTAATCTACTGTTCGATTCCAAATCAACAAAGCTTTCAAATAATGTGTTACTTATGAAATTATTTTAATTAGTAGCTGTGATACAAAAGAAAACCTAATCAGGGCATTCTAAAACATGTAAATCACGTGAAATCTCTAATTCCATTATCTACGGTAGTTTTATTAATGGAAGTAAAAAGAAAAATAAATATTTTTTATTTCGCCAAAACCTTATATATATACCACGGTAGTCGGGCAATGGAAGTAAAAAGAAAAAGAAAAAGTATTTTTTAGTTCCTTCAAATGTATTTTGTTGCTATGGAAACTCCTATCGTCTATTGAAAGATAGATTACGTGTTAGAATAAAATTTAATTAGCAATTGAAATGTAAATGCTTTGTTTATTAATGAAATTTGATGAAATTTTAACTGCAGGTTGGTTTTGTGCTGAATAGGTTGTATATTAAGTGTTGTGTACGAAAAAGAAAATTTGAAGCACTTTGAAATTTGCAATTTTTAACCCCAGTTAAAGATCATGTGACATTAATGACTTGCACATGTTTTTTTTTCCGTTAGAGACAGCCGTTAATATCGTCTGCTGAATGCTGAATTAATATCTCCGAAACTAATTAAGATTTTTAAATTCTGTTTCGAGGAAAACATCGGAAAGGCTCCAGAGCATCCGTATGTCAATTCTTGTACTTCTGCGTTCAATAGGGGCTGAACGTATAAAAGAACAGACAGACAGACAGACAGATAGACAGACAGACAGACAGACAGACAGACAAACCTTTCCATTTATTATTATAGATTTCATGATAAAATTATTAATGTTATTTTTCAATGTAATATGTATAACCTATTTGAATAACTATATGTAGCTATACTACAACGTAGAATTTGTTTTAATTGGTGAATTCGTTATTTGTTTATACATATAACCAGAACATTTCAATAAAATATTTTGGCAAAATAAAATGCTTTTCTTTGACATTTTCTGTATTTTGCCTAAATTTCTCTATACATATCCCGTTATAACATCTCAAACATAAACGGAAGGCCAACTAAGACATGTGCTGGGTTAGTTAGCATAGCTACGAATCTTAGGTAAAATGTTTTGGGGGTCTCTCAAACTAGTATGGGATGGGTAGATGGGTCTTTCACGATTTTGTAACTAACGTGTTAAGTTTTCTGATGCAATCATCATATGTGTTTTAAATACTGGGAAAAAAAACAGACAATTCAAAAACAAAAATATATACCAACACGCCTCGGTAAATACCTAGTATTTTGCTTGTAAATGTTATTAGATTATTATTTATTTATATATATATATATGTATATATTTTAATTTTAGAACCGTTAATGTTTATTGGTTTAGCGCTGAAACCAGAACAATAACTTTTTTTTTTTTTTTTTTGCTTTATTTTTAAACAACATATTTATCAGAAATTTGACAAACAATATTTAAGAGAAAGCAAAAAACAAAAGTCATTCCTTGCAAGCTTGATTGCGTAGTGCCTGCTTCAATGATGCATTCATGTCTAATTTCCCCTATCTACTGTCCTACTGTGCTGTTATTCTGACTTGAAAATATGGTATTCTTTTTTTTTTTTTTTTTTTTTTTTTTTTTTTTATCATAGTGTTTAATCACAAAATTTTATATTTATTCGATTAACTTTGCTTAAAATTATCCAGGTGAGCAAATAGGTGTTTTTAATTTACCAAATCAATCTATCTATGTAAGTATATATTTATCTATCTATCTATATTTTCATATATTAAGAATAAACTGTTAAATATATTAATATTAATCGCAATCTAAAAACAAGGAAGAGTAGTAATCTACATTTTTGTTCACAAATGGTACTATGTTTGTATCATACATACTCAAAAGAAATAAAAGTGTTTGTTTTCAAAGCACTCTACACTATTAAAAGAAATGTTGACAATTAAAATCTAAAATATACTCAAACAAATTTTTATCATATTTCTACAAAAGGATGTTTGGACACATTTGAAATATTTTTTGAACTACAGTTGTAATAATACAAAATGTAAGAAATTAAAAGAAAAAATACACATACTGAAAGACTGAAGTTTTTTATAAAAGGGATATAAATATTCTTGCAGAATACAATTAAACGTATAACATAAAAAAAAGACATACAATGAAACGTATAACATAATTTTTTTTTCTTCTTGCAGCACATTAAAAAAAGAAAAAAAAAGTAAGTAAAATTAGACATAGCATTCTTTTAAAATAATATATGAATAAAGAGAAACGACAAAATTACTCGATAAACTTAACAAAATATTGCATTTAGAATTAAGTGAAATCATGACAGAACATTGATGATAAAAATATGTTGCTAATCTGCATAAATCTTCGCTTGTTTTCTCTGAAAATTATGGAGAACACAATTAAAGCATGGTTGATTTTAATTATCTAAGCCCGATATTCGTGAGGAAGTTTTCTACTGAATTCTGTAACATTCCGCTCGAAGTAATCTAAAACTGACTTATGCGGTAGGAAAATAATCCACTCAACAATTAATGCTTAACCAAACTTATTTTTAAAGCTGATTTACATAATATATTATTTCGAAGACGTTGTTTACATTTCTATTTAAATTTACACTACTATTTAAATATTTAAATTGCTTCTACTCTCTTTTAATAGTATTAATATTTTCTTACGTCATAACATCAAGTATACGTAATTAGCTCATATTAAAATTATTTTTTATTAAAAAATTACCTTCAATCTCGGTCAAGAAGGTGAAAAAAATCACCTTAAAAAACCTGTAAGAAAATATTTTAGTTTGATTTAAAGAAAAATAAATTAGTTTACCGTACCAGATGTACAAGTTAAGTAATCGGAATATTTTGAAACATAAAACGTTTCGTAGATACAAGGTAAATTATTTTTGTACCATAATAAAGTATGTATATTGGTAATATAGAAAACAATGTTATATCTATGTATCTTCCTATCTATATATCTACTTACCTACCTACCTACCTATCTGTCTACCTATTTATTTCTATATCTATCTATCTATCTATCTATCTATCTATCTATCTATCTATCTATCTATATATATATATATATATATATATATATATATATATTCGGGTGTCCCTTATAAGATATAGATTTTTTTTTCCTTTTTTATTTTCGGAAATTCGATACGCACATACTCTCTCTCTCTCTTTTTTATTCTATTTGATCCTGAGGTAAGGCTTCTCGCAGGCTGTGGGAATAATGAGTGGGAAAACAATGAGCAAGAAAGACAGTGATGAAGTCAGCAAAACATCCGCAGAAAACTTTTGAAAATTTACAAAGCATTTTATACTGATTTTTATTCATAGAGTAGTACAAAAAACTGTGGCCATAAAAATAAATAAATAAATATAATTAGCGAAGCGGGCAAAGTTTTTTTATAATCAATCGATTATATAAAAAAAAAGTAACTAAAATGTTTGGTGTTTCTAATACAACTTTTAACACACAACTATTTAAAATTATATTAACATTGTTTATTCAATTTCCAGAATAATAAAAATAACTTTTAAAACCATAATTATGGATATACTGTAAAGGTATTCAATATATTTTTTTATAAATTAAATATAAATATTTAAATAACGAAGCTAATATGTTTTAACTGTTATTCTTCTCGATATTTACGCAACCACTACTAGAAAATATGAACTTTTCATTTGTTAAAACTGCTTTGTTACTAACAAAATGTTCTTTTATATCACTTCAGTATTCGCAGAATGAGAAAGCTTAATGTTTAACAAAATACGCTGGTGTAGAACGTAAAAACATACCATTGTGTATGTCTGGGAATAATAATGAAATGTCTGTGGATGCAGCAAATGTTTGTTAATTACAAGCATTGACTCCTATTCTTTAAAAACCTTTGTTGAGATAATTGCTTTAATAATAAAATGGTTAAATTTTCAATCCAATACTAGATCCAATTACATACATTTTTATAATTTCTAATTGAATAATTAGTAATTAAAAATATTGTTTGTGGATCATTGATCTATCTGAAACTATTATATATAACAAATCTTTGTGATTAATAAAAATGCATTTATTGAAATACTCAATAACATCTGGATCTTTTTTTTTAAATATTTCAAGCTATTTCATTATTTGTTTTCATTAAACGTTTTTAAAACAGTATACAAAACTAATGATCAATTAACTTCTCTAAGATTTGTACTTAATGCATTGTACTTATCTTTTTTTTTTTTTTTTTTTTTTTTTATTATTATTATATTCACTTTATTGAAATGAATATAATAATAATAAATTAAACATAATTATAATTGTTATTTCCTGTATTTCTCTAATGTGCTGAGATATATTTTTAAGGAATAAGAAGTGCACGAAAGACATGTTCTGAAAGTTTATGAAGTGTCGTAAATAGTTAATTACTTATTCCTCTAATTAGGAAACATTCAAAAGGCGTCATCTTCAAAAAGTATTGAAAAAAAAAAAATATATATATGTGATTCTACTCTTCACAAAACACCAGAAAATAAAAAATTATCGGGTGAAATTAATTACAGCGACCACAAAAAATTATCAAAATTAAGCATATTTGGCGATTTAGCTCTGTTAGGTGATACGTTTGCTAGCAACAAGATTTCAGTGTACGAACAGAACCGTGTTTTTCTTTTCCGCCAAGTAATCAAAATCAATCGCCTGGCTGTGTGAAATAGCCAAATATGCTTAATTTTGATAATTTTTTGTGGTCGCTGTAATTAATTTCAGCCGATATATTTTTTTTTTTTTTTCATTTTCAGGTGTTTTGTAAAGAGTAGAATATATTTTTTTTCAATACTTTTTGAAGATGACAACTTTTGAATGTTTCCTTGTAAGTAAAACATCGTTGACAACATGTTGCAGTAATAATTAGGGATAAAACAAATGTGAAGGCAATATATGAACTGGAAACATGTTCAAGAATTTTTTAATCATAAAATTTCCTTGAGTGTTTTAAAGCTAAATTTTAGTGATAAATAATGGTAATAAGCTGTTTTAAAGCATTGCACGATATGAAGACTCAATAATCTATTTAATTATAAAATTCTTAATGTTATTTTTCAATTTAATATCTATAATATATTTCAATAAGCATACGTAGCTATTATACAAGGTAGAATTTATTTTAAATGGTGAATTAATTATTTGTTCATTGGTTTGGCACTAAAGCATGAAGAATAATAGTTTTTCTTTATTTTGGTCGATTTTTAAACAACATATTTATTAGAATTTTAACAAATTGCGTTTAAGGGAAAGCAAAATGTAAAAGTCATTTCTCAGGAAGTTTTATTGCGTAGTGACTGCTTTAATGAGGCAATCGTGTCTAATTCCTACTTTCTAGTTTTCTGCTGTGCTGTTATTATGACATGTAACATTGTTATTCGCTTTTAATTTAAAGTGTTTAATCACAAATTACATATTTATTCGATTAACATTGCTTAAATCTTTCGAGATGAGCAAATATGTGATTTAAATTTACCAGATCTATATATGTATATATATATACATATACATAAGTTTGAGAGATCCAGTAGTTTCATCCTATATATATATATATATATATAATCTATATAAATAAAGAGAAGTGTCTGTGTGTGTGTCTGTGTGTGTGTCTGTGTGTCTGTGTGTGTATCTGCGCTGTGGTGCTCACACTATTGATCGCAGAGCTTCCAAATTTGGCATATAGGTACCTGGGACCATGCATGTGTGCACCTCATCGAGATTTTTTCGAATTTCGAATTTGAATTTTTTAAATTAATGTTTTTTCGATTTTAAATATTGCCTTTAATGCTTCATTTTTCATAAATTTAATTATTTTGCTTCAATCGTCTGCGTATCTTAGCAACGGCTATTACGCAACTTATTTTTATTTAATTCATTCATTTGAAGGCGATTTTTTTTTTCTTTTGTTATATTTATTGAAAATAAAATCGTAATGCAGAAGAAAAAATTAAGTATAATTAGTTTTAAATTTAAAAACGTATTTATAACAGTTATGCTTAATATTTTATAGTAGAACAACTTCTTATTTTTAATTTTTTAGTATATTCCTTTAAAAGAAAAAACTTTTATTTATTCATTTTTTTTATTTACTGTATTTATCGGGAAAAATGGTAGTATATACATAGTAAAAAGGATTAAGTTTATTAAAATTTATTTGTTTATATATATATATAATCTACTTTTTATTTTATTTTATTTTATTACATTGGTCGGAATCAAATCGTAATATAGTGTAAATAGAATGGGCTATAAAATACATGGTTCAAAACTAAAATATTTAATAGATTCTGAGATACAGTTATCTTTAAAATCGTAGTTCTTAAATAATAGCAGATCCCACCTGTCGTCGATAAATATCCAGATTGAAGTGCCCGGGAAAGATCTTCCTGCAGGCATGGGAAACCTAGACCTGATGCAATGCGGGCGGGAAAAGAGATGCCGTAGACAGCGGGTACCCAAAGCGAGGTTTGGAGCAATTTCAGTTTATTTTATTTTATTTTATTTTTATTTTATTTTTTTAATTTTTGTCTATAATGCGGTGTAAAAAAAATAAATATTAATTCGATTCTTTCGAAAATTCATTTAAATATAGTGACCAGCGAAGCGGGCGTAGCCTGCTAGTTAAAAATACTTACAAATTTATTAGCTCATCATGCTGACTGAGAAAAACACAAAATAAATCTCCCGTTAGCATAAAAAGAGTATATTCATTATATTCATTAAGGAAAAACGTTTGAAAATGAAATTATTGGAAACTTTATTTGTATCTTCTTCACTCCTTTCATAAATATAGTTGCGTAATTAGATAAATGTCACATCTGGACTCTATGTCTTAAAATATACTTAATAAGTTTCTGTCAGTTTTTCGAAAACTGAATTCAATTTTTGAACTAATTAGATTTTAGAAAAATTTACAAATAAAGAATTTCACTTTGACTCCATTGAATAAACTATAGAAAACTTCAATTTAGAAAGGGTTGAAATCTGAGTTATATTTGCTTATTTCTTAAACATTTGTGACAAAATATATAAAATAAATGGGAAATTTAAAACATTCAATTTTATTATTTCCATTTACAGTTGGTTTTAAATTTTCTATTACTGGGTTTAATTCTTTAAATATGCATATCAAATTATTAAAATGAACTAAAAAAAACTTACAAATACTATCAATCCTTTACTTAGATTTAACTTTATGAATCACTATATTTAATATCGTTAATTAAGAAATTTAACTAAACAATCTGTTTTATTTTACATTCCTATATACAAATACTGATTTATGTATATATTTTCACATGTCAATACACATTAAAATGACACTACATATAGTAACTGCGGTATTTATTCTAAATTTTTTTATATAGTGGTAATGTATGTTTCAGTACAAATTTTATGGAAATATTAACCGAATTTTGAACAAATTGCAAGCTTAATATTAAACAAAAGCAGTATAATATTACAATTATTAATTAACAATCCGAAAATATTCAATTTTGAAGTCATGTGGTCTAACAACTGCAATTAAATAATTCGTTTATAGAATAATATTTCTAGTAATGCTATCTAAGTACTAGAATAATGGGATAACACAGTTCTATATATAAAACTTTGATTAATAATTGTGTTTTTTGGTGCGCTGAAACCGAAACGGAATACAGTTTTTCTCAGTTATGTATAATATTTGTGAATACAGAGTGCTTATCGACACAATTTCTGACCCTTCTACCAACATAAATACGCGGTAACTTTTATAGTATACACTCCTCCTCATATTTATAAGGACACTTTATATTTTGAAATAACTAATGTGAAAATATTTGTGAACAAGATTATACTAAGTGCACTTAATATATCTAGTACTCTAAAAACCAAAACTGCTATAATTTTTTTTTTTAATATGAAACAAAATTAATAGAAAATTATGCAAAATCTTTTTTTTCTCCACGTTTTTAGATGTTCATAATTATAGGGACAATCAAGATTTTTTTCGTTTTATTTAACTTACTAGCGGATAAATTACAGCTGACATGCGAATTTCTTAACTACTAGGCTAATTCATATATAAGCCTTTATTTTTTCTTGGACGGACATTACTAATAATTCCTCGAAAAAAAAAATAACGTTCATGTAATGAAGTATGATAAATGTGTTTTTTAAACGGAGGGATACTTTCAATCCGTCGCATTTCTAATGAAATTCGAAGATTTAAAATTGCTGAAGGAAATGTGATCAAACGTCGAACTGATGGTTCGATAGGAGAGAGATCTGATGCAAAATCAGAGTTGTTTTACAGAGATCGAAGACTCATAATTCCTCTTACTGTTCTACTCATAATGACTGCTGCTGAATTTGCTCGTAATTTGTAATGAAAGGTTAGGGTCCACATTTATGCATGTTTAAAATAATTAATAATATGTTAAAATGAATAAAAAACCTGTAATAATCAATCAGCATTTAATGGGGGGAAGAATGTGTGTGTTAAAGTTGTATAAAGACAATATTAAATGGTAAAACGTTGCATTTTCGGATGAAAAACATTTTATTCTTGATTAACCAAATGGTTTTAACAGTTACTGGCACGATCTGAAGATATCGAAAAACAGAGCAGATTTTTTAAAGGCAGATATGAATCGGGCATTTTAAAGATGGATCTAGGGTGCTCTGGAGAGCTGCTTCTACTGAAGGGAGAATGAATTTAGTAATTTTTTCTATTATTATGAACATCAAGATAATATCCGCAAATTTTAAACGTGAAATTATCAGATTTTTGTCAGATTTTGGGGGGTAATAATATTTTTTTTCTGCAAGACTTACATTTTTGCTCTACTTTTAGAGCAATAGGAAATAGTTTGAAGAAAGTAACTTCTGTATTATTGCCTTTCCCATAGCCTAAAAGTTGAAAAAACCTTAACTTATGATATTAGAAAAGTGCATGCAAGTGGAAAGCAATTTTAAATAGTTTATATGTATTAAGAATATCATATATGCTATACGAAATGGTATTGAAACTGAATATTAAAAAAAAAAAATGTATATATATATACCAGAGAGAATGTCTGACTGTTTAACCCTAAAAAGAGACCCCCATAAAATATTAATTTAAAGAATAACTGAAAAAAATTACTAAAATTCGAGCTGTCCTTATAATTGTGAACACTTTAAAAATCATCTTTTTACCATATTTAAAGTTTTTTAAGATAGAAAAACGATAAAACTTTTTAAATATAGTCTATTAATGAAATTCAAATTAATTAAAAATATATTTGTTTAAATAATAGTGTTCAGTGTTTAGTTAATATAGAAAAACGGGTGTCCTTATAATTATGAGAAGGAGTGTATTTATATGTTTTGTTATGTTTGTAAAAGTGTAACACGAAAAGCATGTGTTTAGCAATTGGCCGGGGTGTGTATCTGTGTGTTTGTTTCACTTTTATCAGTTAATCTCAATAACAAACAGTAGCAGGAAAACCAAACTCGGTATAGAGATGATACACTAAACTTTTGGTTGAGATCAAGTAAACGAATCGTGTACAGGAACACCCAAGAGTATACAAATCCGTTTCGTCTATGTGGGACAATTTTTGATAAGCACAGATCCAGATCTATAGTTTGCGGTAAATCAAATCAAATGAACACATATTTTATATGCAAAAATGTCTGTTTTCTGTGAGTTGTGATATGAAAATCATTCATCGTCTAACCTATTCTTTAGCAGGGCTAACCAAAGTGGGGTTATACTATATATTGCGGTTATACTTGCAAATTGCTGGAAGAGTATTTCCTTTTGTGTTGTGTGTTTTTCATATAAGACTAAATTTAAGCACAAAATGTGATATGCAAATAGCAAATAGACAATGTGTAGGGCTATACCAAATTGAGCTAAACATTTTTTTCATTGAATGTGATTAATGTAAGTGCTTTCCTACACTTTACCGCTTCGACGAACAGTGCTCGATAAGGAAAATTCATTTATGATGTTCATACTCTAAACAAAGTATATTTTGAAGTTCGATTATCTACTCTGTTTATTTGTATAATATGACGTTTTCATTTCCCTTGAATAAAAAAGTCAAATTTTTATCAGTTACACTGTACGTGTGTTAATTATCAATGTAATTTAAAAAAATAGCTAAAGTAAATTCGAATTTAGCATTTTCAAATTAGTAGATAATTACCACTTGAAAAACTGATCCATATTTGCAAAGTTCAAGTAAATTTAATATTAGTCTTGAGATTTTAGATGAATGCAGCCATTACATTTAAAGGGGATTTAAGTGGAGTGGCAGACAGAACTATATGTCAAATAAAACTATCAGTAAACTTATTTTTATTTTTTTAAACTCGATTGAATTTATCTATTATCTCTCTATTATTCGTTTTATGTCTTAATCTACAATGTGTCTTTTTCATATTAAAACGTGTAAGAGAAAGTCATGTGAGTGACCTATCGGATTATTTTTCATTAAGTGACAAATTGATAAGCTATGGAAAAACTCATATTTTCTAGAACTTTTTAAATTATTGTTTGTGCCTAAAAATTTTTAGAAGTTTATATATAATGTTTATTGAGCTAAATGAAGTAAAAATCTAGATATGCCAAAACGTTGTGATATTCACCTCAATTCTCACAAACATAATATTTTACAGGTGATCAAAATCTACAGTTTAATATTCGTTTTTAGAAACTGCCAGTATATTCCAATAGAATTATTAAATTAAGATTTGGTGTACCACTACACTTTACTTCAGCAAGTGATTCCTATATTTGAAAAAAATCAACGTAATGTTGTAATAAAAAATGTTCTTCCTTAAGCACAAAAATGAATTCAATATTACAAAAAGAGATATTTAATGCATTTTGTGTGTAAGTGTATTTTAATTATCAATCTCCCAAATCTATTTCTTTTTCCTTTTAAATACATATTTCACAAACAGACGTGGTTGTGCAAGTAACAGGTAAATTATTCTTATCCTTAATAGCATAATAATAATAATAATAATATGAGATCTTTAATAAAATAATTTAAAAAAATACATTAAAAAAATGATAATAATGTACTTTTTAATGTTTCATTTCTTAAAGGTAATCCAGAAATTAGTGTTAAAGTTATATAATTTAATTCACACTAAAATAAACAAGAATGTGCGTATCATATTATAACACAATGATGGTCAAAGCTATTACAGAAACATTATTCTGAATGATATTATAAAAATAATCGATATTTTAGAAATATCTCAGAACTATTTCCTAATGTCTTACTTTTTTTTTTTTTTTTAAACAAATTAAAGTTTTCTTTTTTTTTCTTTTTTTTTCTCAATCAAATGCAATTAATATGTTTCGTAAGTCTACACAAACGTTTGCACATTTATTAGTTTGCGGATTTATTTCATTTCATGCCATTAATAAAACTGAAAACTTAATTTTTGTAGACACTGTCAGAAAAGTACGAAAAAAAAAAATCTCATTAAAACTTTCAGCGACATCTGAAACAGGCACCATTTATTTCAAAATGTAAATCTTGAGTTTGCTTAAGTTATATAAACATTTGGGAAAATAAATGAACATTCATTTTTACTGGGAAAAATGATTATTTCATTTACTACTTATTTCTATATGGTAACTTATTATTTTTAAAATTGTAAATAAAAATTTCAAAATTTCATCATTTATACGTATTCTGTCAATATATAACGGGTGTACCAGAATAAAACAGACTATTACTATTTGTATATATGCATGGGAATTTTATATTATATATAGTCATATACGTTTTTTATAGATTGCCAATTACATTGGTAAAATCTGTGCAACAACTCAAAAGCAAAAATTACATTGCAAATACAGGATAGTATGAAGAGCAAAGAAGTACAGAAATTGGTACTTTCCAAGTTCAAAAGTGGAGAATCCAGAAGCAAAATATTTCGTCATTTGAAAGGTGTTTTAAATTGTGACACTGCTTTTAAGTGGTGTAATATGATTAGAAAGAGTGACAATATTAAAACATCTCAACCTCCAGACTGTCCACGCATTGTCCACACCAAAACTCTGATTCAAAAAGTGAAGAGTCGCTTGACACGTAAGAAGAGCATATCCATAAGGAAACTTGATAGGGAACTGAAAGTATCAAAACCATCTGTACAGCGAATACTTCAAAATGACATTGGATTAAGACCTTACAAAAAACGAATACAACCTAAACACATAGAACCCCAAAGCAGAAAAGAATCAAATTCGCTAATTGGGTGCGACACAATTTCAAAAAAGGTTAGACTAAGAGAATCCTTTTTTCTGATAAAAGAAATGATTTAAACCCACTGGAGTACTCGATTGAGGATGAATTTGTACAGCAGATGAACTGGGATAAAATAAAATGTTAAAAAATACTGATTTCAGAACTAAAACGAGCTGTAAAGAGAATAAGAAAGGACTTATTAATGGAAAGTTGTCTCAGTTGGACCAGACACTTACATCGAATGGCAAACAGCAACGGAGATTATTTACATAAATTAATACGTTGCATTTTGTTTATTATTCTATCTCTATTGTTTATGTGTAAAAACAAGTTGGGTTTCACTTAAATAAATTTAGTTATACATCAATTTATATCAGTCTATTTTATTCTGGTACACCCGTTATATATATATATATATATATATATATATATAGATAGATAGATAGATAGATATTATGTATTTATTTATATTCTTGTATTATTTATATTGTTTATATTATTGTATTATTTATATTCTTGCATTATTTATATTCTTGTATTTTATTTTGATGTATTTACTTTGGTACTTTAGTTATGAATTTTATTGCTTTTACTGCTTTGTATTAATTAAATTCGTTTGCTGTATGGTTTTGCTTCCATCTATGATAAATTGATAAATTGAGCGCTAGAAACGCGCTTTTTTCTTTTTTTTTTTTTTTTTTGAGGGGGGGATTTTTTCGTCAGAAACTTGACATATTTCACTACAGGGGGGAGCTCCCCAAAGGATTAATATTCATTTATCCTTGATAATTTGCTTATTTATTATGGTTTTATACTTCGTTTCGCTGCATTTGCACATAAGTTTATAAATACTCTGCTCTAGTTCTATATTTAAAAATCAAAGTTTTATTCCATCTTATATTTAAAATTTATCATATATATATACTGATATTTTTTTTTCTTTAACTTGATTATTAGGAGAGGGAGAAAGAGAGAGAGAAGCAGTAAAGCATTCTTAGACTTTCTCTGAATACTTGCGTATAGCGTTTAATTTAATATTTTACGAATAAATAAATGAATATATATATATATATATATATATATATATATATATATATATATATAAGCAAATAAATGATAAATAATTTATAATAACGTTTGCCACCCATTTATCTTCGTTGCTTTAACATATAATAACAATAAAGTTAGTGCCTACCAACTTTTGCTGAAAATCCATTAATATGGGACGGTACCATATTCTGTGCTAACGTGTACAAGTATAGGACAAGTTATCGTATAAATGTGCACAAGATAATATTCATTAACTGCATAGTGTGAATATATATATATATATATATATATATATGTATGTATGTATGTATTTCTTATAAATTTATCGAACAAGGAAAACCTATTTGGGCAGTCGGAGAAAAAAAAAAATAGCAACATCCGCTGTTATTTTGTAATTAATTTAAGCATAAAAACCTAAAAGATACCATTCATATAGAAAGTAAGTGTACTTTTTGAAAATTACACGATATTTCGAATTAGGGATAGTTTACAAATTCAAAATTGAAATTAAATGCAAAATACTCGAAAAGTCGTTATATTTTTGAGGCAGCATATTTATTTATTTATTTATTACAATATATATATATATATATATATTTGCAATACACTTACATTCTAATATCATAAGCTTATTATTTTATTTTCGGGTTTATTGCTTCAATTTTTTGAACTGTTATTTAATAAAATCGCCTATATCTATATTTTTGAGACGCGCTAAATATTAGGTCGAAATTAAATAAGAAATTGTATATAACTAATTTTTGAAAACATGATTTATGAACATTTAATCAAACTGGAAACATTACTTTCAAAAATAACCTTGTGAAAAATAAAAATGCGTTTATTAAAATATTCAACGACATCTGGATTTATCGCATATATTTCAAGATTTTTCATTATTTATTTCCTTCCAAAGTTTTGAAAACAATTTCCGAAATAACAGATCAACTCTTACTGTATGGAAATACACTGTATCTATTTGTTATTTTATTCATATCCAAAATTTATTTCTTGTATTTTTCTGATATGTTCAAAAATTTTTACCTTCAAATATATTTGAGTCGAAAAATGTTGTATCTAATCCAATTACCCGAAAGGTGCGTCAGAAAAAAAATTAATGAATTTTAATACATAATTCATTTTATCTCCGACAAAATAAAACTCATTTGTCGACTTGTTGCATTACGATTTCGCATGTAACAAATGGAATGAAAATATATGAATTTGAATTCTCTTCTATAATACCTTAAAATTGTCTTGAACATTTTCAAACAAAATGTTTTTTGAAAAATAAAGAGTAATAACCATAACTATTGAAATGTATTGCGAATTATATACATTTAAGTTGGTATTAAAAAAAAAATATGAATGGGTGAACACTAGAAGCTATATTAGATGAACATTTTAATTTTGAAGTAATATATTTTAGTAGCAGGACTAATATTATATTTTCTTAAATATATAAGAAGAAAAAAAAAAAAGAACCTTAACTTATAAAATTTAAATATTTCGTTAATCTTATTATTTATTTGTTTTAACTATTTAAAATAATAATAATAATAAATAGCGCCATTCGTTTCTAAATTTTTGTAAATCCATATATTATTATTATTATTTTTTCCCGAATGCACAGTAAATAATCTTCAAATAAATATCAATATTTTTCTAAAATAATATCTTGTTATTTTAACTGCGCATATTTAATATTGTTTCAGTCTTGTTACAATATATGATGAGCAATTTTTTATTCGTTTATTAATATATTGTGCATATAAAATTTTCTTAAACGTTAATACATATACACTCATGTCCAAAATTATCTTTCCATGCATAAATTTACGGATTTCTCAGAAACTGTGAAATATGATCTTGTGATTTTTTTTTAATGTTATATAACACTATGACACATAAATAGCAAAGGAAAAAACATAAGGGCATTGCACATAATCTAAATTTGTAACATGAAACATTAAATTGTGACAAAGAGAGCTCAGAAGAAAAGGAATAAAGCAGAACAGAATTAAGCCTTGCGAATTTAATATGGAATATGATCTCCCATGACTTGTATACACATATCACAACGTGTTTTCACGCTGCCAATAACGTTGCTAACCACAGTTTGGGGAATTAAGCAAGCTCCACTCTTCAATTAATGCCTTCATCAGAGAATTTATATTTCTAAGAAGAGGATATCTATGTTCAACTGCTCTTCCAAGGTAGTCCCATATGTTCTCTATTGGATTAAGATCAGGAGACTTTGCTGGCCACGTATTCGCTCAATGCCTTCACATTCAAGGAATTCGTGAACGAGCTTTGCTCGATGTGGAGGAGCATTATCATCCATAAATGAAAATTCACATCCATATGCACCTCTGAAAAGTCTGACATAAGACTCTAGGACTTCATCCCGATAGCTCTCGCCGTTCACAGATCCACTGTCGAAAACGTGTAGGGACGTACGTCCACTGATCATTATCCCCCCTCACACACACACACACACATACCATCACACCTGTATTACCAAAACGGTTATGTTCCATTATTTTTGAGGGATAATTTCGTGTTCCTGACTCCCTCCATGTGTAAACACGTTTATAATCACCTGTAAAAACAACCTCGACTCATCAGTAAACAGAACATGGGACCATTGGTGTTGACTCCAGTTCTGATGTTCTTTGCACCAATTAAAGCGATCCCCCCTCTGTTGTGAAGACAGTGAAACACATACCCTTGGCTTTCTGGCATAAATACCTCTTTCATTAAGCCTTCTGTATATCGTTTGCCGTGATACAGCAGTTCAAGGGGTGGCTACAAGCTCTGAAATTAACTGGCGAGCAGTAGATTTCCTGTTACGACGGGCAGTTATTGCCAAATAACGATCTTCAGAAGCAGTTGTCATTCGTTTACGACCTTGTCCAAGCCTTCTCACAACAGTTCCATCGTTTCGAAACTGTTTCCATAATGTAGAGACTGTCTGTCTTGAAATATTGAGACATTTGGCTACTTTCGTGATAGGCTGCCCTGCTTCTAAACGGCCGATGAGTCGCCACTTCATAGATTCTTCCAAATGGTACTTCGAAGCCATAGCAAACCGATTTGAGTCCTTACATACTGAAATCAAACGCTATATCGCAGAGATTCACTAAGTTATTTACTTCGCGCAATACGCTTGATTCAGCTTCGGATGACGTGAGCCTATATTTGCATATCACAGAATCGTTTGATTACTTTTGATTGGATTATGCTAATTAGGCTTGTTTTAAACACATGTTCTGAAAAAAATGGATCACATTGATTGAATATTTCATTCAATATCATTAGTTTTCGATATGTAAAGATAATTCTGGACATGAGTGTATATTAATTAATGATTATTATATAGCATAATAAAAGGAAAATAATTTTAATATAAATCTCAAATAAATGAACTTAAATTATTCATGCTGGAATAAAATGAAAATAAAGTATAAATAAAATATTTATTATTTTTATACTAGTAAAAATAGGGAAACAATAAATATATTAACACATTTCTTTATCATCTAGAATTGACTTATAAAAAAAAATACATAGACACATACACACACACACATATATATACATATATATATTCCATAAATCAATCAAAATTATTATACTCTTTAAACAAATGTTTTTAAAAAGAAACTTAATCAATATATTTTTTTTTTGTCTGATTCATCCAATTCTATAAATATATTTACGTAATTAGATGAATGTCACAGCTGGACTCAAAATCTTAAAATATACTTTATAATCTCTTTTAGAGTTTCGAAAATTGAATTCAATTTTTGAAGTAAATAGAATTGAGACAAATTATACAAATAAGGAATAAAACTTTAAGTGACCTGAATAAACTATGAAAATTTCAATTAGGAAAGAATTTAAATCTCAAATATATTTGATTAATCCATATATATATATATATATATATATGTGTGTGTGTGTGTGTGTGTGTGTGTTTAATTATAGGAAAGAAATGTCAAATTAAACCATTAATTATATTTTTTTTATACACAGGGTGTTCCAGGTACTTTAGACTCGGTTTAATTATTTAAAAATGTACAATAAACTATGAAAATTCGCTTGAAACATACATCATTTTTTAAAATGTTAAAAAAATTTCAGAGCACATATGTTCTGGAAATAACATACTAAATAAAATTATTTAAGAAATAAAAGAGGAAACCATGCTATTTTATTGTCAATATATAGATAATTATGTGAGTGCATATTTTCCCATGCTAATAACCAACCTACAAAATAAGAGTTAAACCTATTTTTCAATATCCGATGCCATATATATATTAATATATTATAAATTATGAAGACATTTAAAGAAAATTTTACATTTAGACATGAAAGTCATGCTGAATTAAATTTAGCAGTAAACCTTTTGTCTACTACTCGGAGATACTATAGTTCGGTTATAATTTTACATACACAAAATTTATATATATATATATTAATTAGTTTAGTTTATGCTTATTAGAAAGAACGTTTTTTCTTATGTATACATAGGGATATACAATTTATTTCAGTCAGTATGCTGATTTTGTTATAATAATATGAATGTTTAAAGCTCTTAGATCAACATATGTTTTACATTTAAAATGATAATATCTTTTTTTTTTTTTTTTTTTTTTTCTATTTCCGAATCACTTGTTTTCTTTATCAAAACATTTGGGAAACACTTTTTTATTCAATAATATTTATAAATTATAGGACTGACACCATGATTTGTATATTTATTCTTTGCAGTACAGTTTCATGTCTACAGTTCATCAATCTGGAAACTTAATTTTTGTGGACACTGAGAGAGAAAAAGAGGGCGTCTCATTAAAACTTTCAACAACATCTGGTACCTTCCCTCATTTATTTCAAAATCTTAAACTTATGTTTGTTTTTATAAGTTTCGCAATCTCTTTTTTTTTTTTTTTTGAAAATAAATGATCATTTCATTTGTATCAGAAAATATATTTATTTCATTTGCTACTTATTTCCGTTTAATAATATATTATTTCCTAAATTCTGAAACTTTAAAATGTTTTTGAGCATTCTTCAATGTTGTAGGCAACAAAAATTAAATGAAACAATGAAAATATTCTAGTATTTATTTAAATATAACAGCGAAATATAGAAACAGAAATTATTATTTTAAAATATACTTATTTATAACGTATATTTAAATGTAATTAAGTATTTTAAAGTAACACGAAATCTTAAGTAGATTATAATAAGTGCGCAAATTATCTTTACGTATTAAAAGAAGTTCATTAAACTAAACCTAAAAACTTAAATATAGACAGCTATATGTATGAAATATATATTTATATATATTTCTACAGATTCAGATTTCTTTAATACATTAAATTTTCCATAGCACCATATGCATGGTAGAATCTATTTATGTGTCATAATAATATTTCCATAGCTTCACGAATACAAACATATTTTACTTAAAATATTTTTTTAGATCATCTAAAGTAACACGTTCGTCGCTTCGTCACCCATACCTGGGTAACGGGTATGCTTCCTTGTGGGCCCGTCACCCAAATATGGGTGACGCTCTTCTTGTTGAAGTTACTAGGATTTTCAGTTAGATTTTTAAAAGGCTTTTAATGGAATACGCACTGAAATGTAAATATAGGATATGATGATGATGATGATGTCGTGTCTATGAAAGTGCAATTAAATGGCTCCGAAACTGTCGAAGACAGCTTTAGCAACCTCGACAGCCCTATCTGTATAAAGTAGGTCTACTGGGTCTTAAAAGCCGATATTAAGAAGTTTGGCCTGGATTGCTGGGCAGCTGAAGATGTGTTGGGGAGACAGTGGGATGTCGTCTGGGCAGTGAGGACAAAAGTTGGTGTAACTACGCTGCCCGTCCTCAGAAATCCTCATCCCCTTTAAATGGTTTGTCCTCAGTCTGGTTAAAATAGTTGATAAGGCTCTATCACAGTTCAACTCCGGAATGGAGTTTCGTTTAACTTGTTGACCGATTAGTCTTCGGCCAGCGACGGCATTGGCGTCAATGAGGGTTAGACATTTGGATGGCTGAGGAGAATTACGTGCAGCCTTTGCGAGCTCATCGGCCTTCTCATTACCGAAAATATTTACATGAGCCGGTATCTATTGCAAGATGCAGGATCCCTGGGCAGCAATGATTTTGTTTGTGAGCTCAATGATCTGATGGCAGAGTTGACATTTGCCCTTCTGGATCGCTTGCAATGCTGATTTGCAATCTGAGAATATGATGATGCCTTTGGAACTCTGGTCCTCCTTAGACAGATAAATCTCCAGAACACATTTGATGGCGACGAGCTCGGATGTATAGTTTGAGGCGATTTTCCCAACAGGAATACCGTGGCATTCCTGCGCTCCGTCTGGTTCGATGAAAAAGACACCTGCTCCTCCTCTATCGACAGTTCATAGAAGAGAGGATTGCCAGAGCCTCGAGAGGTTGGACTTCTGCCTGTTGGTCCGCGGGAGGTATTTTATTTCCCTCCTACCACCCAAAGGAAAACCTATGGAGGCATTCCCCTATCCGCCACCTGGGGACGCGCTCTCTAGGGGTTACAGGCTCCCCCGAAAGAATATAGGATATACAACATAAAAATACAAAAATATACACATATATTATACTTTAAGATAATTTATATTTACTATAACGTATTGTATTATACTTGGTTGCATCTTGTTTGTTAAAACAATCTAAACACATTTCAGGTGATTTTTGAATATTAGAACAATAGTTTTATTCCTTTTCATTTTTAAACATTTTTCTTCTTCTTCTTTTTTTTTTTTTTTTTTTTTTTTTTTTTGCATTTGGCAGTTTGCCTCTTCTTCTAATAACACAAGGTACGCATCCCTATTATAGGCTTGCCTTAAAGATTCTTTCGAATCTCTAAATGTGGGACATGTCCATTGTTTTATTTCTATTATTGTCGGACTTAGCATTTTCCGAGGGCAACCATTAGGTAACGAGAAATTTTCGAATTTTTCTTATTTCTATTTTTTTTTTTTTTTTTTTTTTTGTGCCTCTGCGATACACGTTATCTCCGGCGGACAGATTTGGGCCGAGCGAGAAACTCAGCCGTATCACGCTAGGAGATGAACGTGTTAATTATTTGTCTAATCGTATGCGTTAGATATGCGTTAGATGTACATACAGAGTGGGATACGCATTTATTTATATCGTATTTGTTTTCTTATTAAACGATTTGTACATCATTAAAAAAGTCATTTTAAAAGTTAAATATGAATAGTAGTAAAATTCTCATCCTAATACTTATTTCGTATACATTTTTCCTACATAGTACATGGAAATCTTCGTTTAATTTTAAATTTTTCCACGGACAAAACACAACGTAATTCAGTTATAATAAAATCGTGGAGTTGAAATGCTCTGGTTCCTTTTTCAATTCAAAAACTTGAAAAATAACAAACATATTTAAATTAAACTTTAAAAACATCAGATGCATTAAAAAAGATAATAATAATAATATTTAAAGTATTAAAAATTGTACTTGAAAAAAAATATTTAACAAAATAATAATAATAATAATAATAATAATAAAAAAAAAAAAAAAAAAAAAAGTATATGATATTAGAACTGATTCCTAGTAACGTAGCATCATTGTTCATTTATTTATATGCTTACACAATCAGCCATGGAGAAGTATTATTCCACTATTCTAGTTTAAAAATGTAAAGGAATCTGGTACACACTTTAAAATATTCTACAGAACTTTACATATGTCAAAATTCTTTCCAGCATTCTGATATATATAAATTTTGTTTCTCAGCGTGTGAGCACGCAGAGTTAATTATATTTTTAAAACTTCTAAACTCAAACTTAGATCGCATTTTTAGCCATTTCTTTCTCTGTTCATTAAAGTAATATTTGAAAAGTGAGAATAAATGAGAAACAGTTTAAAATTGTTAAGCGAAACATATATTTTCTTAATGAATGTTAATATTGCGTTAAAACTTTATTACAAATCGTATTTTTTATTTTTATTTTGCTTTTCAGTTTAAAATTTAAGTTGATATTTAAGATATTGATTAAATATTTCTGACCCAAAACTGACTTTAGTCGTAAAATAGTAGATCGGAAATAGCAATGATTCACTTGCATTTGCTTGCAAAAGTTTCGTGCCAAACTATTTTTCGTTAATAATTGTCATATGAATAAAAAAAAAAAAAAAAAAAAACCTTAGTATTATCATTTAAATTAAGTCAAATATACTGTCAAATTAACCAACTTATAAATTTAGTTGACAAAATAATATTAAATTATAACACAACATATAAAATTTATGTGATCAAAAAATTCGGGCCAAACTTTCTTATAAAGCATACACTATTAAAATAGCAAAAGGAAATTATTTCTAAAACATCAGAAGATAAAACAATAATAATATTTTGTTGTCATGCCTTTTGAAATTATCACGGCGACACATCGACGAGGCATAGACTCTATTAAGTGTTAATCCTCCTATGGTTAATTTTTGCCATTCCTTTCCGATTTCCCTCATAAATCGTTTTGTTTTAACTATTAATTGTTCCTGCTTTTAATTTTAGTTCTTCCCATTGTATGGGATTTAAATCAGGAGACTGGATTAACCGCTCAAGAACAGAAACTTTTTGCCATAAAATAGCTTGAACGAATCCAGAGCGATGTTTGGGATAATTTTCTTGTTAGAAATAGCATCCTCGTGACATATTTCGTGTCGAATAGGGCGGCATATGGTCCGTTAAATTATTTTTATACATAGCTTTGTCCAGGGTGCATTCTATTTCCACTAAAGGACTAACGCCTTTATACTAAAAAGCTCCTCACACTATGTGTTTTCCCCTCTCTATGTTTGACAGTTGGGATATGATATCTAGAACCGTATATGACATTGTTTGGTCGTCGACATATCTCTTTCCGTCATTTCCAAAAAAGATTAATCTTTGTTTCGTCAAAAAATAACATGTTTTTTCAGTCTTCAGCCATCCAATATTCATGTGCTTTAGAAAAATTCAAATCTTGCCTTCTTATTCTTTGCAGTAATCAATGGTTTCTTTGCTCCGACGCATTCAAAAGGTCCAATTTGGTTTAATCTATACAAAAAAGTACGACGACTAAGATCAGTCAAGTTTTCTTCCCGTAATTCACGCTCTATAATTGTAGCATTCTTCTTTGGATCTGCTATTTCATTTCTTCTAATAGCATTATTAATTGTCCTAGTCGTTGCACTGGGTCACCCAGACACATGTTTGCCTGCTAAAGTGTTTCTTCTTTTCCATGTTTTACAATATTATTTATAGTTCATTTTTCAATAGATAATATTGAAACAATATCACGAGAAACAATGTTATCCTGGTGTAATTTAATAACTGATTCACGTATTTGTAAATGCGTGCGCTTCAGCATCTTGACTTCATAATACTGACACACAAATGTAAATAAAATTGAGCTCCTACAATTATATAGAATATTCAGCCTTCGTTTGAAAATGTCCGGTAACTGAACGTCACTGTGAGCTTCTATTTGCTTGGCCCGAAAACTTTGGATGAATAAATTTATATGTATTTCATTATATGTTTAAATTGCTTCATTACAAAAATTTACTAGTTATATATTTCGAATGCATATGTGATAAAGTTTACGCGGCAGTACTTATATTTTTAAACCTTTATTTATTTGAAAAATATTAGTGAAAATTAGATTCACCCAAAACTTTTGCTCGCAACTGTATATTGCTCATTAATAAAATCTTATTTTATTCTATTATGCAATTTTAATTTGTTTAAAATTTTACTTTGTTTCTTTGATTTTACTTTGTATAAAAATAATATACAGTACAAACATCATATATGCAATTGTATTAGAAGAATCCCACAAGAAAGTTCTGATAGTAGATTTTCAGGTGATCTTTATTTATATTTTTTTATGAAAGAAATTTTGCTTTAAATAACTATCTTCCATTTTTCAGGTATAAATATGATATTATATATATATATATATATATATATATATATATTTATTTATTTACTTGAATGATACTAATATCAAACCTTTAAAAGTTAATTGTTCTCCTAGCCAGACATTAGCTAAAAATGGTATGATAAATAACAAAATTAGGTTTCGTGATTTAAAAATAAAGTCCACTACAATATACAATTTGGAATATTTGATAAAAGAAAATAAGTCATTTATTCATTACAAACCATGTTTACAAAGCATATATATATAGATATATATATATATAAGTACACTAATTAATTGCTTATATTACTTGTGTAGAAATAAATGTCTGTTTTCAGATAAATATACAATTCAAAACATAAAATTTGTCTATATGTAGACTAAAAAATATGGCAATCCTATATATTTAGTAAAATCCAAATTCAAAACTCGTTTTTTTTTTTTATTAAATTATTATCCTTATTCAGGTGTTTGCAGTTTGTGAGAGGGACATATTCATAATTGGTGGTAGGGTAGTTGGTTGTATTTTTATTTATTTAAAAATTGTTATTGCTCACTTCATAGATTTTTGCATTATTTATTTATATACATAAATTCTTCATCAATATACTCTTTAAAATTTGCAGTATTTCATATATATATATTAAACTGAAGCATTTAAAATTACCTTAATTTTTAACAATATCTCCTGTAATAATAAAATACTATGTTTAACATTTTATAAAAATAAGCATTCGTACTTCAATTTTTACAATAGCTACTTAATAAAAAATAAACAGTTTTTCTTTGTTTCTCAATATTCTGAAACATCAATTTTTTTCAATATTCTGTAAATCATTTGGATTAATTTATTTACAGTCTTACATATGGCGACAGTACTTCAATGTTTAAACTTTTGTTCACAGCATCTGTTTCTTTGCAGTGTTTGTGCAAATTATTGCGTCATCTCATGTTCTAATTGCATCAGACGCATTCTACTACTATAAATAAAGGTGACCAGAACTTTTATCGACAGTTGTTTATTGGATTTTGTCGTAGACAGTGCTATTGTGTTATTATTGTAATGGGTAAAAAAAAACCTTCACTTACTGTTAGAAAAATGTCCGAAATATCGACCTTGCAGAAAATTGAATTTTCTGAACGTGAAATAAGTTCAAAGGTAAATGTAAGCAAGACAGTTGTGCATAAAGCTATTGCTGTATACAACTGTCTTGTGGGTAGCTGCCTGCACAGAAAAGCAGCTGTGCATCAAGGCCCACAAATTTCGGAAAAAATTGCGGGCGTGAAGAGAAGCGGTCGCGCAAGAAAAACGAGTGCACATGATGATCATGTGATATGGATGGTCGTACGAGACCCAAGAACCTCCTGCAATACGATTAGACATTATCTGGCTGAAAAGGGAACCAATGTCAGTTTGAGTACTATTTCAAGACGCTTCGACAAAGATTTTGGTTTTTCATCCCATAAATCTGCAAGAAAACCTCAGCTTACTCAAAGTATGAAAAAGAAACGACTCTTAATGTGCACAATTTTTTTCTGAAATTTTAAATTTACTAACAGCTTAACTTATTCAAAGTATGAAAAAGAAACGACTCTTAATGTGCACAATTTTTTTTTTTCTGAAATTTTAAATTTACTAACAGCTTAATGCAATAGCTGTCTTGATCATATTTTACCTCGAACTTATTTGGCGTTCATAAAATCCAATTTTATCCAGAGTCAATATTTCTGACCTTTTTGTAACAGTAAGTGACGGTTATTATTTTTCTTTTTTTTTTTTTTCCCATTACAATAATTACACAACAGCACTGTCTAGTACGAAATTCAAAAATCAACCCTTGATAAACGTGCCGAGAACTTTTATTTGTACCAGTAAATTGCGTCTGATGCAATCATTACATAAGAAGGCGCCATAATCTGCGCAAATGATGCAGTGTGTTAAAATACTGAAAATCTGCTACTGGTCTTAAACTTTTGTTAAGGACTGTATATTACTTTTTTTCGAGTTACTAAATAAATTATATATTAATATCTACAAAGTTAAGATTTATTTTTTTTTATAATGGTGTTTAGTTATAAAATTTAATTTTTCAAGTCTCAAATAAAGTTGCTACACAATTTTATTTTCTGACTTTCTAATTGCGTAGTTTTAAAATTTACAAATTAACGAATTTGTTTTCTTTAATTTGATTTTGCTAAAATTTTTCATAGCTTCAGTTTTAAATCGTGTAGGTTTCGTTTACCTTCCCTACCCTACGTTTTAAACTTTATTTAGGATTCCTTTTAGTTTTAAATCCATCTTCTTTTTTTTTTTTTTTTTTTTTTTTTTTTGCGACGCTCATTTTGGTGTAAATTAAAAGGTTAATTGCGTTTGGTCAGATGACTAAAAATTCAATTTATATTATTGGGTTGTTCGGAAAGTCATTTCGTTTTTCTCAGTAGAGGACTTAATTGTATTTTTTTCACACCTTCTTCACATTTAAGTTGCATTGCCATTACATATTGTGACAGCTGATATAGCAAAGCTTGCTTGTAAAAAAGGTCGTTTTATTCTGCTCAATAGTTTTTGATTGGTGCCCTATCAAATAAAGAAAATCAGAAGCGACATTTTCGGCATATTTTGTTTTTGCTATCAAAAATGCGAAAATACTATTCAAACAAGGAAAAAAAGTATACGATGTGTGCAGAGAAATTTTATTTAAAGAACGCTATTGTCAAAACTGGTTTACCAAATTTTGTTCTGTCAATTTTGAGTTGAAGATGCATAACGTTCTAGAAAACCAGTTTGTGCTAATGAAGACAAAATAAAGTATTGGTTTATGAAAAACTGCCAAATAACAACTCGTGAGATCGCTAAGAAACCGATCAAAGTGGAAAATATATAATTCATTAAAATATTTATACAATATAAGTAAATCGTCTTTCATTTTCGAAGGAAAAAACGAAATTACTTTCCGAACAACCCAATAAAATAAAAACAATCGAAGTTAAGTTAATTTTCTTTCAGTTTCAACCAGCGTGCAACGTCTGTTAAAAAACGAATGCTGCTTGCGTATAACTTTTGTTTTATCCCGTCAACAATTTTACTTTGCCGCATGAAAATGATACACTAATTATATTTCATGTTTGAAGAAAAAAAATAATAATAATAATTACCATCTTTCTAAAATCTATAAACCTTCAAGGTAAATTGAATAGTTTATCATCACATCCTTCCAAAATTACCTTATGAAGTTGAGAAAAAGTCATACCAGGAGCTGTGTTACCAGATCTGGCGACATTCAGTACTTAGCAATAATTTTTCATTTTAAGGTTGGTTTAATTTCTTCGAAAATTGATTGTTTATTATGTATTTCAAATACTACTTCTTCAAATTATTGGTGATTAGTGATTAAAAATCGGCTAGATCTTGCAACACTGACCAGGAATCCTCACTTTTTTTTTTTCTTTTTTTTTTTTTTTGCACATACTTCTCCATCATCAAAATTAAACGTGACATTATTTTTTATTAGCGAAAGAATAACTATTAACACTCCAAAAATTTGTAAATTACTTTATCTTAAATAAACTGAATAAGGTGGATTAAAATGATTAAAATACATTTTTACTGGGATTTAACAACATTTGATTAAAAAATATATATGTTACACTTATCACAATTATTATTATTGTTATTATTTTGTTTTTCTCATTAAACAACACTGAGAATTTTATACGTTTCTTTCAATCATAACATTTTCTGCTGAAAAAGGGTGAGTGACTGTTAATTTACATTCATCAATTTTTAGTTTAATACTTCTTGCTCTGATAGATGAATAATCGAAGTATAACGTTCTGCGACACATCGACGAGACATAGACTCTATTAAGTGTTAATGCTCCTATGGTTAATTTTTGCCATTCCTTTCTGATTTCCCTCATAAATCGTTTTGTTTTAACTATTAATTGTTCCTGCTTTTAATTTTAGTTCTTCCCATTGTATGGGATTTAAATCAGGAGACTGGATTAACCGCTCAAGAACAGAAACTTTTTGCCATAAAATAGCTTGAACGAATCCAGAGCGATGTTTGGGATGATTTTCTTGTTAGAAATATCATCCTCGTGACATATTTCGTTTCGAATAGGGCGGCATATGGTCCGTTAAAATATTTTTATACATAGCTTTGTCCAAGGTGCCTTCTATTTCCACTAAAGGACTAACGCCTTTATACTAAAAAGCTCCTCACACTATGTGTTTTCCCCTCTCTATGTTTGACAGTTGGGATATGATATCTAGAACCGTATATGACATTGTTTGGTCGTCGACATATCTCTTTCCGTCATTTCCAAAAAGATTAATCTTTGTTTCGTCAAAAACTAACATGTTTTTTCAGTCTTCAGCTATCCAATATTCATGTGCTTTAGAAAAATTCAAATCTTGCCTTCTTATTCCTTGCAGTAATCAATGGTTTCTTTGCTCCGACGCATTCAAAAGGTCCAATTTGGTTTATTCTGTACAAAAAAGTACTACGACTAAGATCAGTCAAGTTTTCTTCCCGTAATTCACGCTCTATAATTGCAGCATTCTTCTTTGGATCTGCTATTTCATTTCTTCTAATAGCATTAATAATTGTCCTAGTCGTTGCTCTGGGTCTCCCAGACACATGTTTGTCTGCTAAAGTGTTTCTTCTTCTCCATGATTTACAATATTATTTATAGTTCATTTTTCAATAGATAATATTGAAACAATATCACGAGAAACAATGTTATCCTGGTGTAATTTAATAACTGATTCACGTATTTGTAAATGCGTGCGCTTCGGCATCTTGACTTCATAATACTGACACACAAATGTAAATAAAATTGAGCTCCTACAATTATATAGAATATTCAGCCTTCGCTTGAAAATGTCCGGTAACTGAACGTCACTGCGAACTTCTATTTGCTTGGCCGAAAACTTCGTATGAATAAATTTATATGTATTTCATTATATGTTTAAATTGCTTCATTACAAAAATTTACTAGTTATATATTTCGAATGCATATGTGATAAAGTTTACGCGGCAGTACTTATATTTTTAAACCTTTATT
This sequence comes from Salticus scenicus, assembly GCA_963930645.1. Classification (NCBI taxonomy): domain Eukaryota; kingdom Metazoa; phylum Arthropoda; class Arachnida; order Araneae; family Salticidae; genus Salticus; species Salticus scenicus. The sequence continues at coordinate 237,494,170 of OZ005656.1, forward strand.
TATTTGAAAAATATTAGTGAAAATTAGATTCACCCAAAACTTTTGCTCGCAACTGTATATTGCTCATTAATAAAATCTTATTTTATTCTATTATGCAATTTTAATTTGTTTAAAATTTTACTTTGTTACTTTGATTTTACTTTGTATAAAAATTATATACAGTACAAACATCATATATGCTATTGTATTAGAAGAATTCCACAAGAAGGTTCTGCAAGTAGATTTTCAGGTGATCTATATTTATATTTTTTATGAAAGAAATTTTGCTTTAAATAACTATCTTCCATTTTTCAGGTATAAATATGATATTATATATATATATATATATATATATATATACTTGAATGATACTAATATCAAACCTTTAAAAGTTAATTGTTCTTCTAGCCAGACATTAGCTATAAATGGTATGATAAATAACAAAATTTGGTTTCGTCATTTAAAAATAATGTTCACTACAATTTACAACTTGAAATATTTGATAAAAGAAAATAACTCATTTATTCATTACAAACCATGTTTACAAAGCATATATATATATATGTATATATAAGTACACTAATTAATTGCTTATATTACTTATGTAGAAATAAATGTCTGTTTTCAGATAAATATAAAATTCAAAACATAAAATTTGTCTATATGTAGACTAAAAAATATAGCAATCTTATATATTTAGTAAATTCTATATTCAAAACTCGTTTTTTTTTTTTTTTTTTTTTTTTTTCTTTATTATGCTTATTCAGGTGTTTGCAGTTGGTGAGAGAAACATATTCATAATTGGTGGTAGGATAGTTGGTTGTATTTTTATTTATTTAAAAATTGTTATTGCTCACTTCATAGATTTTTGCATTATTTATTTATATACATAAATTCTTCATCAAAATACTCTTTAAAATTTGCAGTATTTCATATATATATACATATATATATATATATATACATTACACTGACGCATTTAAAATTACCTTACTTTTTAACAATATCTCCTGCAATAATAAAATATTATATTTAACATTTTATAAAAATAAGCATTCATACTTCAATTCTAACAATAGCTACTTAATAAAAAATAAACAGTTTTTTTTTTTCTCAATATTCTGAAACATCATTTTTTTTCAATATTCTGTAAATCATTTGGATAAATTTATTTACAGTCTTTAAGATGGCGACAGTACTTCAATGTTTAAACTTTTGTTCACAGCATCTGTTTCTTTGCAATGTTTGCGCAAATTATTGCGCCATCTCATATTCTAATTGCATCAGACGCATTCTGCTACTATAAATAAAGGTGGCCAGAACTTTTATCGACAGTTGTTTATTGGATTTTGTCGTAGACAGTGCTATTGTGTTATTATTGTAATGGGTAAAAAAACCTTCACTTACTGTTACAAAAATGTCCGAAATATCGACCTTGCAGAAAATTGAATTTTCTGACCGTCAAATAAGTTCAAAGGTAAATGTAAGCAAGACAGTTGTACATAAAGCTATTGCTGTAAACAACTGTCTTGTGGGTAGCTGCCTGCACAGAAAGGCAGCTGTGCATCAAAATTTTTCCGAAATTTCTGGGCCTGAAGAGAAGCGGTCTCGCAAGAAAAACGAGTGCACATGATGATCATGTGATATGGATGGTCGTACGAGATCCAGGAACCTCCTGCAATACGATTAGACATTATCTGGCTGAAAAGGGAACCAATGTCAGTTTGAGTACTATTTCAAGACGCTTCGACAAAGATTTTGGTTTTTCATCGCATAAATCTGCAAGAAAACCTCAACTTATTCAAAGTATAAAAAAGAAACGACTCTTAATGTGGACAATTTTTTTCTGAAATTTTAAATTTACTAACAGCTTAACTTTATTCAAAGTATGAAAAAGAAACGACACTTAATGTGCAGAATTTTTTTCTGGAATTTTAAATTTACTAACAGCTTAAAGCAATAGCTGTCTTGATCATATTTTACCTCGAACTTATTTGGCGTTCATAAAATCCAATTTTATCCAGAGTCAATATTTCTGACCTTTTTGTAACAAAAAGTTAAGGTTATATTTTTTCTTTTTTTTTTTCCATTACAATAATTACACAACAGCACTGTCTAGGACGAAATTCAAAAATCAACCGGCGATAAACGTGCCGAGCACTATTATTTGTACCAGTAGATTGCGTCTGATGCAATCATTACATAAGAAGGCGCGATAATCTGCGCAAATGATGCAGTGTGTTAAAATACTGAAAATCTGCTACTGGTCTTAAACTTTTGTTAATGACTGTATATTACTTTTTTTTTGAGTTACTAAATAAATTATATATTAATATCTACAAAGTTATGATTTATTGGGTTGTTCGGAAAGTAATTTCGTTTTTTCCTTCGAAAATGAAAGACGATTTTCTTATATTGTATAAATATTTTAATGAATTATATATTCTCCACTTTGATCGGTTTTTTAGCGATCTCACGAGTTGTTATTTGGCAGTTTTCATAAATCAATACTTTATTTTGTCTTCATTAGCTCAAACTGGTTTTCTAGAACGTTATGTATCTTCAACTCAAAATTGCCAGAACAAAATTTGGTAAACCAGTTTTGACAATAGCGTTCTTTAAATAAATTTTCTGTGCACACATCGTATACTTTTTTTCCTTGTTTGAATAGTATTTTCGCATTTTTGATAGCAAAAACAAAATATGCCGAAAATGTCGCTTCTGATTTTCTTTATTTGATAGGGCACCAATCAAAATCTATTGAGCAGAATAAAACGACCTTTTTCACAAGCAAGCTTTGCTATATCATCTGTCACAATATATAATGGCAATGCAACTGAAATGTGAAGAAGGTGTGAAAAAAATACAATTAAAGCCTCTGCTGAAAAAAACGAAATGCCTTTCCGAACAACCCAATATTTTTTTATAATGGTGTTTAGTTATAAAATTTAATTTTTCAAGTCTCAAATAAAGTTGCTACACAATTTTATTTTCTGACTTTAATTGTGTAGCTTTAAAATTTACAAATTAACGAATTTGTTTTCTTTAATTTGATTTTGCTAAAATTTTTCATAGCTTCAGTTTTAAATCATGTAGGTTTCGTTTACCTTTCCTACTTTACCTTCCCTACCCTACGTTTTAAACTTTATTTAGAATTCCTTCTAGTTTTAAATCCATCTTCTCTTTTTTTTATGCGACGTTCGTTTTGGTGTAAATTAAAAGGTTAATTGCGTTTGGTCAGATGACTAAAAATTCAATTTATATTAAAATAAAAACAATCGAAGGTAAGTTAATTTTCTGTCAGTTTCAACCAGCGTGCAACGTCTGTTAAAAAACGAATGCTGTTTGCGTATAACTTTTGTTTTTTCCCGTCAACCATTTTACTTTGTCGCATGAAAATGATACACTACTTATCATATTTTATGTTTGAAGAAAAAAAAAATAATAATAATTACCGTCTTTCTAAAATCTAGAAATCTTCAAGGTAAATTGAATAGTTTATCATCACATCCTTCCAAAATTACCTTATGAAGTTGAGAAAAAGTCATACCAGGAGCTGTGTTACCAGATCTGGCGACATTCAGTACTTAGCAATAATTTTTCATTTTAAGGTTGGTTTAATTTCTTCGAAAATTGATTGTTTATTATGTATTTCAAATACTACTTCTTCAAATTATTGGTGATTAGTGATTAAAAATCGGCTAGATCTTGCAACACTGACCAGGAATCCTCACTTTTTTTTTTTTTTTTTTTTTTTTCAAATACTTCTCCATCATCAAAATTAATAGTCTTAAACGTGACATTATTTTTTATTAGCGAAAGAATAACTATTAACACTCCAAAATTTTGTAAATTATTTTATCTTGCTTTATATAAACTAAATATAGTGGATTAAAATGATTAAAATACATTTTTACTGGGATTTAACAACTTTTGATTAAAAAAAAAAAAAAAATAATAATAATATGTTACACTTATCCCAATTATTATTATTGTTATTATTTTGTTTTTCTGATTAAACAACACTGAGAATTTTATCAATCATAACATTTTCTGCTGACAAAGGGTGAGTGACTGCTAATTTACATTCATCTATTTTTAGTTTAATACACCTTGCTCTGATAGATGAATAATCGAAGTATAACGTTCTTAAAAATGATCCCTTTTTCTGTTCCTTCATTTTCGCTCTATATCGTACCTGGTTTTAGGAGATTTTTAAAGGTAATTTCAATACAGTTAGAAAATATTATTATGCCGAAATCTAAATAATAATGCATTTTTTAAACACTTAAATCAACAAAAAACTTTCATTTTTATCTTTATTATTATTATTTGTTCAAAACAGTTTAAATTTACAATCATTAATAAAAAATAAAAAAAATATGATGTGGACACCATTTGACTTATACAACCATAGGAATATGGATATATTTATGAAAAAGAAAAAAAAAAAAAAAAAAAAAGACAGTTTTGTGTGAGGTAACTGATTCGTATATAAATAGGTAGGTTTCAGTCAACGAACATTTCTTTAAAAAAAAAAAAAAAAAAAAAAAACTACTCGAACCAAAAAAGTCACGATAATACTATTTATATGACATCGAGACAAATGTACTATTTTTTCTTAGATATAGTAATCAACAGCTTGTTACAGAATATCTCAATGACAAATGCACAGCTTAGAGTACAATCGAAATCATTCAAATACAGATGACCTAGTTTTGTTCTCTTTGGAAAAATTAGTGGCGGGAAACAAAAACAAAATAATAATAATAATAATAATAATAAGTAACTCAGTTAAAATTGAGAATGGTCATCTGGCTATCTTGAAACAACATTTGCTGTAAAAAATTATCAGTAATCTCGCCTTACCACAATTTAGTAGCCAGAGTAGATTTTTGGTCTTGGCGTCAGGTTCTAGTCGACGAATTCCTTTTTTTTAATGAATATTCAGCCTGTTGATAAGAGCACGTAGTGTATCTCGAATAACTAAAAACAGTTAAACGTAGAACATTGTAAATTGGTATATAAGTTTGTTAGAACATCTAGTTGTGCACCTTCCTTTTTAAACTTTATATAATTTTCCATTTTAGAGATATTTAGGGAAATTTAAATCACAGGGACCAAAAATACAAAGGTTTTGGCCATTATATATGGCCTACCATCATAGAGATTTCAAAAGAAGCTAATGATAAAGCTAGTAATGATATTGTTATGAAAGTTGAAGACATTTTTGCATGTAGAAAGATATGCTTAAAGACATAAACACGTTTTTGCCGACGAAAGCATTTTATTTAATGAATATTCAGCTCGTAAATACAGAAGGTAATTTTATTGTTAATAAAATTGTCGACATTTTAGAGTGTAGAATTTAATTCTTTAAGACAGAAGTAGGTTCTAATCGACGAGTGTATTTCATTTAATGAATATTTAGCCCGTTGATAAAGCCTGTAATGGCAATTATAAAAAACGTTGTTGACATTTCAGCATGTAGAAAGTTATTATTCGAGAAATAAGCAAGTTCTAGTCGACAAATGCACTTTATTTAACTAATATTCTGTAAACAATTGAATAGATATAATATTTGTGCTGCAAAAAATTAATATTCTTGAAACAATCCAATGAATTGATCCTTTGTACTACAGAAATCAAATAAACATTGTTAAATACACCGCAGAGCAAATATTTCGCTAAATGAAGAACAACTGAATATTTCGAAATCTGAATGGAATTTGAATTCATCGAAAGGATTATCAATGGTTTAAGGAATTTGCAAGGTAGTTTTGCGCGAGGAACCAATGCGTCATTACAAAATTTCTAGAAGAAGATTCCTATTGAGGTAAAGTTTCTAAATTTTGTAAATCCCTTACTACCATTTTTAACCACATTTGAATGCCTAATATGACGCTAAGTCAAAACCCACCTTCATGGAAATGAAAAAAAAAAAAAAAAAAAACTTTCATCTGTTTCCACTTTTACTGTAATACCGTGTAGAAAGTAACACATAAAGATATAGACAAGATATAGTCTACAATCATCAGCAATCCCTCTTCTTTTTTTTAGTCTTGTGAGTCATTTATAGAACTTTCGAAGAATTTAGTTCTGCGCAATATGCAAATAAATTTTTCTTTACGTTTGGTCACGAAAGTTATGCTTATGTCTTTAAGCATAAATTTCTACCCGCGAAAATATCTTCAATCTTCATAACAATATCATTACTGGCTTTATCATTAGCCGCCGTTGAAATTTCTATAATGGTAGTTCATATATAAAGGTCAAAACCTTTTTATTTTTGGTCATTATGAATATAAATTTCCTAAATATCTCGTAACGGAAAATCATAGAACGTCCAAAAAGGGAGGTGCATAATTAGATGTTATAATAAAACTATATACCAATTTGAAGCGTTCTACGTCAAACAGTTTTTGAGTTATACAAGATACACACCCACCCACGCACACCCACATACTTATATACAGACGTCACGAAAATTCGTGTAAAGTCGTTTATATCTCTGAAACTTGAAAACAAAAGTTGCCAGTGTACAACTAGACGTCATAACTGTCACACATATAAATTTGCAACATTCTACGATCAATCATTTTTGGACTATGCGACATACAAAATTCATTTCGCAAAGCGGGATTACTATATTTCCTTATATTTTGTATAAGGAAGTAAAAAAGAATAAATAGATTTTTAGATGTTAGTGTTCGGTATAACGTGCATTGTTTACGCTAAGATTCTTGGTCTGTTTCGTTTCTAATGGAACATAGCCCGCCTTTGCACAAGTTTCAGAGAAAGAAAGAAAAAATAATAATAATAATAATAAAATAAATAAATAAATAAATACACTGAACAGCTAGACCATTGAACGAGACATTGAATCGAATTCGGAGGGCAGAAACTCTCATATTTTCTAACATTTTCGTAAATCCTTATGTTAATTTATTGAGTAATACAGTTGAATATAATGTCAGATATTCATGAAAATTGTAAAAGATGAAGGTATAATAAGCACGTAAATAAAATTTAAAACGCATACAAAAAATAAACAATGCATTTAAATAAAAATAAAGGGAAAAATTGGAATACTAAGATAAGCCATTTTGTGATTATATATATATATATATATATATACAAGTTACCCCGGACTTAGTGTTGTCTCGTTGTTCTTATTAATATAATACGTGATAAAATGTATGACTTACTATAGAGTTCATAAGCGTTTACTGTTCTTGTTACTACAGGCTCCTTAGCTTTGATTTTTGTTGCAAAAAGAACGCAAAGAAAGGGAAGGGAACGTTTTTATTACAAAAGTTTATTAAAAAGATTTATCACTGAGAATTTCATTTAAAAATTTAGAAATGGGATTATTTTTTATTTAAGTAGTTGGACTTTTTTTTTCCAAATTCATAAATTCGTACGCAGTTAAAATGCCTGTAAATCTATTTTCTTTACAAGGACACTATGAAAGCAGAGAAACTGCACAAGAAAGGAAGGACGGGGGGCATTTTTATTACGATAGTTATGTAGAAATTTTTATCACCGAGTATTACATTTTAAATTCAAAAGTGAGATTGCTTTTATTTATTTAGGTGTACCATTATATATATATATATATATATATATATATATATATATATATACTAGCAGACCCGGCCACGCGTTGCTGTGACTAAGTTATACGTTGAATTATACGGCTGTAAACTATTTAGTACAGTCAAATTATTATTTACGAACAAAGACGAAAACGTTGTAGCCGATGTAAAAACCCACAGGGTTGAGATTTGAAACTTAGGTCAAAATTTGGAAGCGATTGATAAAATTTTTCGTAGTGTTGATATTAAGCACAAATTAATTTTTTTGTAGGGTCCTATAAATTTTAATGGAGAAGTGATATATATTATTTCTAATGCTACTTTGGATAAAATTGCTAAAATGACTAATATATAAATTAAATTCTATTAAAATTCTATTAAAATAAAAGTATAAAAGAAACAGACGATTTTAAAAACATTTTTTATGGAGGAATGAAATATAATATATGCTATAATGGATAATTTTACTATAAAATGACCTCATCATTTTAAATATTTTAAAGAGGGCAACAGCTGTAGTTATAAAAAGGAAAACAATAAGGCTAAACCAGAAAAATAAGTAAATTTGATAAATATTTTAAAACTTTAAAATTGGAAATCTTATGAAATATTGGACATTTAAAGTAAATACATGTATCATTTTAAATAGAAAAAGATTTTGGAAAAGATTAGTGTATTTTAACGAAGTCATGAGAAGTTTTTGAGTATGTTAAAATTTTAATAGTAAATTCAAGTTAATAAAGATGGGAAACATTGAGGATTAAGATAAGAATAATTATAAGATTAAAAAAAAAAAAAAACAAAAAAAAAAAAAAAAAAAAAAAAAAAAAACTTTTTATATACCATGCTTTTAAATTTTAATATACTATTAATATACTAATTAAAAGGAAAATGATAAATATTCTATCATAGTTTGAAGTCAAATTTGTTTTCAAATGTCTAAATAAAATATCTGATGTAAGATACTAATATTTTGCAGCGGAATAGATTTCATTTCTGTCATCCTTGTTGAAAAAAAAAAGAATATCGCCAAATTATCTGGCGAAAATATTTAATTCCTTTCAAAAATCATGGTTATTTTAACAACTTATATTAAAAGAGTAATGAATAATATGAAACAATATTTCGTACAATACATATTACATGTCATACATACGTACAATGAATAATACATATTACACTTCGTACAATGCATACATCTGGCATGTATATTTTCGTGTTACGCTTTTGATCGCCAAATAATAATAATAATAATAATAAAAAGCCAAGGGCGACAGAGTTTTGAAATTTAAAATTAAAATTTTGTCAATTTGACAGCAAAATAATTCAATCCAATACCCGCGATAACTAATACATATCTATACCCAAATATAAGGATTAAAATCGGGAAATAAATTTCCTCGATTTTTAATAATTTCTTACAAAAATTCCAGTGGGCAATTAACATAGGAAATCTTTTTCTTGGCTGCACAGACGGTCAGTGATTCACACTTCGCTTGCGTATAGAACTCATAGATATAGTATAGCATATATAGAATAGAGTGATCATTGGGGAGAAAAAAGTTATTCCTTTTCATTTGGGAAAAGACGACGTTTTTACCAAAATATGGCCGTCTTTCCCCGAGTGAATACACACGGGAATACATACTAATATTTTAGCAAATAAAATTTATGAATAATTTATTTGCTAAAGGGGAATGGAAGACTCCAGATACAGTTTCAAATTCATATTTCTTTCTTTCTTTTCTTTCTTTTCTTTCTTTTTTTTTTTTTTCAATACCACTTAATGGCTGTTTCCAAAGCTTTTATTTATTTATTTTTTTTTTCGGCATCAAAAATCTTTGTACGATAACATGGGGATGAGAGATCTATATATATTACTATATCTATGATAGAACTACATTAGCACTTTATCAATGTGTATAAAATCTTTAAATTGATTATGACGTCAATTTTCGTGAGATGCATAATTTAACTTTTTATATTTTTTTAACGTTCACGTTTGATTAAATGTATTTATTTTTATGTCGAAAGAAAATGAACTCGTATTTTTTTTTTGGCAACAATTAAATTAATGGAACTCACAGATATTTTGGAGCAACTTTAATAAAGGTCTATAATTAACAAATAACTGCAATAAAACAATATTGTGACAATAAATTGAGATAAAAACTATCCTATCTCTCAAGTTGGACCAAACTGCACACAGTGTGAAAATTTCATTAAAATCGGTTCCTTAGTTTAGGAGTTTACCCCGGACAAACATCGTGACACGTAATTTATATATATATACAGATACATATATATATAAGGAAAAACCTATTGACTGTTAAAATAACACAAGATTTGTTAGTCTTTCTTTAACTTAATAATAATTGATTTTCGATTTGAACGTGTTATGTTCACTTCAATAGCAACTTCCATTTATTTATTTATTTATTTATTTATTATTATTTTTTTTTTTTTAGGAATGCTACTTTTTTTTCAGATTAAACATATTACACTATGTTAGTTTTTTTTATTATATTTTTTTTCCTTCAAATAATAATGAACATTATATAAAGTATTAATTTTATATTTAAAAACAGGACAAAAAAAAAAAAAAAAAAGAAGTCATAAATTTCATATATGTTGTACAATTATAAACGTATGCTAAACTATTGATTTCAATACATAAAAATTATCTATTACTGTTCATTTTTAGAAATAATGATGCACCGATCGAATATGTATGTCCAAAAAGTCCTTCGAAGACACTGGTTAAATCACTTTGCAGATTGGTAGATGATGACGTTTACAAAGTTTTGTGAAAATTAGGCACTTTGATATATTATTTGCTTCTGTGAGATTTGCTAGTAGAATTTGCTTCGACTAATATAAACACACACAGGTGCTACTGTTTTTTTTTCTCTTAATCCAACAATATTTTAATGTTGCAATGCTACATTCTATATAATGAGGGCTTATTTCAAAAGTTTATACGTCTATCTAAAGCAATTATTGAATTATCAGAAAAAAAAAAAAAAAAAGGAAAATTTCAAGAAAAATTAAAGTAACAGTTTAATAATAATAATAATAATGAAGACATTTAAATTTCATGAGAAAATTAAAATAAATAATAATAATATTAATTAATAAAGAAAAAAATCTTGTTTGATATAGATTTTGTTATAGTTTTAAATGTTTTTTAGTTCAGGCAATGTGTTTTGAAAGATGGAATAAAGAGCGGATAATTTTATGCACCAGTATTATATCCTGTAACGTAGAAAAGTTAGACAATCTATCAAATCATAAGAAAATATATTTTTTTTTTTTTTCACACTCAGTTATTTCTAAATAATCAAGTCATCACTCAGTTATTTCTAAATCTAATAAACATAAAAAAAAAAAAAAAAAGTCCTTTTACATTTGGTTCTCAGTTTTATAAACTCATTTAATAAACTCATTTCCAGTTCAGATAGCAGTATTTTAAATTTTTTGTTATGACATTTCATTATATTTTAATATTTTAATTTAAATCCTCAATTTTAGAAACTAAAAGTATTATATATATATAAGGATTCAAATAACATATTTTCTTTTAAAATTGAAGATATTAACGCCAATAAAAAGATAAAAGAAAAATTAATGTTATTAATAAGCGGGACCATTTAACTGTATTAAAAATCATAACATACGGTATACGTTAATTAAAATATATTAGCTTGTTATTAATTTCAGTCTTTCTATCTTTAAAACATTATTTTTATCTGTAATTAGTACAATGAATATAATTGAACAATATCTACATCTCTTGTTTTGAATTGATTTTAAATATAGCATTAAAATATGTTTGATTATCCAGATTGAATTTCTCTAAACTAGAATTCATGCTTTATATATACAATTTTATATGGAATTTTCTTCATAATTAAATGCAAATTGTTTCCTTTTATGAAACATAACATATTATAATCAGAGGAAACAAGAAAGTCAGATTGCAAAATTTTAATCCTTTGCACTCTGCAGCGCTAACTGAAAGCGTAAGTAAACAGTTACGCGCAAATTTATGTTAAAACTTGCATAAGTACTTTCTGGTTTTCCTAGAAAGTATAAAGCGTGTAATTAAAGCATGAGTGATTTTAATTATCTAAGCGTAAATGGGAAGCGACTGGTTTTGTTTGGGGATGTTTAACATTTCACTTCAAACTATATGAAATTATTTTTCCTAGGCACATAATATCCAATGTTTAAAGCATAATCAAATACACATGCTTAAATGACAATTTATGGAACTTATTAGACCATTAAACATGTTGTAATATTAAATGATATGCTAAAACAAGGCATATTTATGATAATAAATATTGACGATAAATAATGCGTTCGTATTAAAAAGATAAACAATCTAGAGCAAAATGTTTAAAACGTATAATAAAAGGCTATGTGCATTTTTTCTTAAGGTAATTAAAATTAAACCGATTTTAAAATATCGATCTTTTCTTAAGAATCCGATCATGCGTAATAGTGTAAATTTTGCTATCAGTGTAATAAATGAAGAATGATTAATGTAAGAGAACGTTACTGAAATTCATTATATTTGTTTTCAGTTTTTTAATGAACGTTTATTAATGAGAAAAAAACTAGGCGCAACATCCTCGCATACTTGTTTTCAATAAGAATACTTATAAAACTGTCTTTACTTATAGCTGAATTGAGTGCTTGTCATTTGAAATAATTTAAAAGTTATATCTTATTTTTAATTTTGTTTTAAAGGGAACCACACTAAATCAAAAACAAACTTATATATTTTAAAACAATATTTTCTGGTAAGGCAACCTTACCGTTTTTACTTATCTGCATTTAAATGCTGTAAATACAAATTATACAATACGATATAAGGTAACAAATGCTAAATAGATAGAAGTACTTTATACGAAGTCGAAATTTATTTTAGATGTGATACTTCTGTGTAAGTGGGATACTGCACAGTCAAAAATCATGTTTAAATCAAACACAAATTCATTAGAAAAATAAGGCTTTTTTTACTTTCTTCTATCTTCAATAGAAGAAAGTATTGGATTCGTAAAAATTTTCGATTTCGGGTTTTTGATGGATTTACACGTTTTGAGAGCTGTAGAACACGATTTTACAATTTTTAGAAAATGTCTGTATGTCTGTCTGTCTGTCTGTCTGTCTGTGTGTGTGTGCGTGACAAAATTTTGTGGCAACTGTATCTCTGGAACTACTGCACAGAATTTCATACAAATTGGTATGTAGTTGCACCTTGACATAAATTAGTGCATATCAACTTTTGTTAAAAATCGTCTTACAGGTTGCGTACCATCCCGCTTTTTCTAAATTTTTAACAGGGTGATATAGGGCAAAAATTTTCAAGATGGGTATCTTTCGAAAGGTCTCGTCAGTACCTTTAAAACGAATGGTTGAACTATAAATCTGTGATAATTTAAAACAAAGTTATCGATTTTTTTTTACTTTTTACGAAAAAAAACTTAGAAAAAAATTCTGTTTTTTTTTTCTCTCCCCTTAATTTTATCAAACTCCCACGGTTTTCGTGTTCTGACAAACTTAAACTAGTTTTTTGCTTTTTTCCCCTAATTTTGTCAAAGTCCCACGGTTTCCGTGTTTTGACAAACTTTAACAAATTTTCAAATTTTACCCAAAATTTTGTCAAAGTCCCACTTCTTTTTTTCTCTCCTCTTTATTCTATCAAACTAACACGGTTTCCGTGTTCTGACAAACTTAAACAAATTTTTGCATTTTTCCCTGAATTTTGTCAAAGTACCACGGTTTCCGTGTTTTGACAAACTTAGAATAATTTTCACATTTTACCCAAAATTTTGTCAAAGTCCCACTTTTTTTTTTTTTTTTTTTTTTTTTTTTTTTTTTAACTATTGTTACTGAGTGAATTTGTATAGGAAAATATAGAAGAAAGTCTCGTGGTGGCCACAACATACTAGTTTTTATTTTGAAAATTTATTCCAAATAATTTTGAACAAACACATGACAATCAAACGACAACCGAACAACATTTTCAAAATTTGAAATAATAATAATAATATTATTATTATTATTACAGTTGTATTGTTTTTAAATTATATCGATAACAGATACACAGTAATCTGGCAAAAATGTTGATTTTCATGTTTAGTAGAAAAACGGATTTTATAGCAATAAATAATCGTTGAATATTGCGTTTCTATCAATTGTTTGTCTACTATGTGGATGTGATAAAATATTTTACACTCTTAAGCCGAATATATATATCTAACAACTGTGTGTACTACACCTAAAATAATTTTTACTTAAACAATTTATAAATGATTTTAAAATAATGAATGCCTTAAATTTAAATACATTTCGTGAATACATTTTTTGAATAAAATTTACACACAAAAACATCGTATACAACTACTACTACTACTAATAATAATAATAATAATATACACTATCCTTTAACTTAAAGTCCATTCTACACGAGAAGTTAAATATATTTATAAAATTTTATGACACTATTGCAAATCCATCCATAATTAAATTTAGGTCAGCAAGTGGCCTCCGACGCAAAGAGGCAGACAATTGTTTATCTGCCTATGGAGAGATTGATACTAATTTATAGCGTCTATCTGTGGAAATTTTTCCACGTTAAGGAGGTCCGTTAAACAGAGATCTATAGTCTTATGTAGATTATAAATTACTATGAATATTAGAGTGTGAATACTACTTCGAATCAGATATCCGGTTGGTTCGTTGTAGGTTTTAAGGACGATTGACTAAGCCAGAGTCCTAGGACTATGGGGGGAATACCCTCCGTTGGGGTATTCCCCCCATACCATTGGTAATGGAAGTATTGTATTCGGTGCAAAATTTTGATATCGAGATTTCACCTGATTTAGAAGTTTTAAGGTTCCTTGAGTGCAAAAAAAGTGTTTTTTGGCAATTGGACAATGTGTGTGTGCATGCGTGGAACCTTTTGTCTAACATATCTCTGAAACTAATAAAGAAGCAATTACAAAACTATAGAATTAAAACAAGTCTGGTGTACTGATAAAGTTTTCAAATTTTGGTGAAAATTGAATAATGGGAAGTGGACATCGGAAACTGGAAGTGGGACCGTAAGCTCATATAGCAAAAACGGCTCTAACGATTTTCTTCAAATTTGCTATATAAAGACTTTACTAAATGTCCTTTCGAATGATATAATTAGTTAGTTCAGGAAAATTTATAGGCGGCCTGTATAAATAGCTCAATTTCAGGGTTCGCAAACACGTTCTTTAAAAACGGCAGTAAGGATTTGATTTTCAAACTCGCCAAATTAACACACTTTTAAACATAATTTTGTATATAATTATTGTTTTCCGGTCATTAAATTAGTTTTGGTAAATGTTGGTGTCTTAAAAACGGCTCTAACGATTTTTTTTTTTTAATTGTAATATAAATCCATTCATTCTTCATGTATTACGTGGTTATTAGATGAAATTTAACAGTCATCCTGCTTAGGTAGGTCAGTTTCAGATCTCGGAAAATCTCCCTTTTTTTTTTTTTTTTTTTTTTTTTTTTTTTCATCTTGCTATATGTAAGCTTCGTTTTATGTATCTTTACATGTACATAAAGTTTCTCTTACCAGAAACATTTTAAGTTTCTACTTATTTAGGTCACTTTTATGTCTTCTGATCACATTATATCCAAAAAATGCATGTCATTCGTGTAATAGTGGGTATGGAAGTCGTGTGGTTGTTTTACACGAGAATTGTTTTCTTTTTTTTCCTATTATAATTCATTAAATTTTAAATATATAATAATACTTTTTTTTCAATGGTTTTGTCGAATGAAATATAAAAAAAGTAATATTTATTAACCAAATTTATTTTGAAGGAGCGTGTAAGAATTTCATACATTTTAATTTTAAAAACGAATTGCCTTGTATGTTTCATTAAAAAAAATTAAAAATACACCGAATTTACATTATTCACTTCGCAAACAGACAATAAAAATTAAGCAAATATGAATCTTTTGAAGATAACTATATACGCACATTCTCATATTTATATACATATCTATCATTGGCATCATTATCAATTCCAGCCGACATCCATCCAGTGAAGGATGAAGTCATCTCTTAGGTGATCTCAATCTGTCCTGTGATCTGCAATTCATCACAATTCTGCTCTTCCAAACTTCTCAGTTTCATCTATCCAACGACAACCTGGTCTCTTCCTCGGTCTTTTTATATCTCTCGGTATCCAAAATAGGACTTTGGTGATCCAATTGCCATCGTTTATTTTTGCAAGTTGCCCAATCCAGCTCAATCTTAACTTCTTAAATCTTTAACTCTACAAATGACATCAGCAACTTTGGATTGCTCTGTAATCCATGTGTTTCGCTTTCTGTCATTTCGGGTGAATCTTAATATGTACTTCTCCCTGCTTCTCATTGCTGTTTGAAGTTTTTATACTGTCATACATACAAACATATATATATGTATGTCATTCAAATTTAAAATAATTTTATACTTCAATATTTTATCAATCTAAAAATTAACTTTTTATTATCATATTTTTGGTTTATGTTTATAATGTATGTTTTATTATTACATTAAAATTTAAAACGCTTAACATAGAATAGATAATGTAAATTTGTGTTGAATAAAACGCTATTTAATTTATAAACAGTAATAATTCTAATAAAAAATTTCGCAATATTTAAATTTATGTAATTTGGAATTTTATAATTTTTATTATATTTGATATCTATCGAAACCTGAAGCTGCGAAATTTCAAAGTGAACATTAAAGTAAATAAGAAACTGTTTGAAAATTTAGTCACAAAAAGAATTTACTATTTCATTATATATATATACAGTCGGTAACAAAAGTGTCCGAACACTAGCGATAATTCCTATGTAAAAAAAGTACACTTGATACGGTTTTGTTAAATAAATCCTTGTCGAATCCTGTTCTTAGTCAGTATAAGAACATGATTCGATAAGGATATATTTAACAAAACCGTATGGAGTGTACTTTTTTTACACAGGAATTTTTGCTAGTGTTCGGACACTTTTGTTACCGACTGTATATAATTTGTTTACATATTTATTACCCTGTACATCACATTTCAGATTAACAACTTTTCTAAAACTGAAATAATTTAAAACGTGATAACATTTTATTTTTATTTATTTATTTATTTTATTTATTTTATTTTATTTTTTTTTTTTTTTTGCATGGAAAAGTTATAATTTCTAAATTTGACTTTATCTCTTGGAAAGGGCAAACGCTAAATTACCTTTCTAATACATATAATAAGCGTGTTTTATATTTATCGTACTCAGTCTTTGATTTCTTATCATAAGTTTATTTACAGAATTTAAAACTAACATGATATTTTATCTTTTATGCTTAATTGCTTTTAGAGTACCCCAACCCCCCCACCCCCCCTTTTTTTTAAACTTTTGTTTTCCTTTTAAAATCCCAAGTATATGTAAGCTATATAACCACTTATACTATAAAGGTACCATAAAATATTTATCAGAATTTTCAATAAAATATTCTATTAAAATTTATTATATTAATTTAAATTTTATGTTTTTATGTATTTTAAATATTTTAGTGATAGTGTAAATGAACAAGATTTTTTTTTTTTTTTTTTTTGTGAAATATTATATTTATTTTCTTAATTAAACGACCCAATTCTTCAAATCCGATTTTTAGATGTTAAAAAGATTCTGATGTTTTTCCAACACATTGAATGTGAAAATGATTAAAATTGTTAACGTAATGTATATTTATTTACGTAACTGATTACATTTACTTAATTTATTTATTTATTTAAATGATTCTATCTCTATCATTCTCTCTTTCTCAACACCTCTAATACATTGCTTAACAAATTTTGATAAGTTTTCTTTAACTTATTTAGCTGAGTATGTTCCACAATTTTGCAGCTATAAACTAACACAATATTGGGACTTCAATCATAGCCTCCTAAAGTAGATGTCTGTCGCGTAGCTAGAACACTTGGCAACAGTTGAAGCGGTAGACAGCGACGCCTGGTACAGATTGTGCAACTTTTTCATTCAAAATCCACCAAAATTTTTTTTTAAAGTGGGATTTAATATACATAAAAGGCGAATGGAATCGAAGAAACGTCTATTATACCTGTCATATATCACTTCTTAAAATTATTGGTGACAGTTGAATAAAAAAGTCGCGCAATCTGTACCAGGTGGCGCTGTCTTCCGCTTGAACTGTTGCCAAGATTTCGAGTCACGCGACAGGCATCTAGTTTAGGAGGCTATGCTTCAATATGTAATAAGGTTTAGTACGTGAAATAATTTTTTAGAGAATGTAATTAAATAAGTACATGACTGATGGTTACAAAATGAAATGTAAAATATCCTTCAACACTTTTTTTCTGAACATCAATGTCAAACTAACACTACATGCAGAAAAGTGAAAAAGAAATAATTAAATAACTGCATAAAAGGATATGTTCGAATGTGTTATATAATATTTGGATTTTTTTTTTAAATCCACGGTACTATTTAGAATTATCAGGTGTATAATTTGCTTATTGATTTAAAAATATTCCTATTCAGAATGCTTTGGGATATTTACAACTAACATATTTATGATTATTAATGGTAGAAATATAAAAAATATAAAGCTTTTGTTATTAACATTGACTTCCTATTCGACAGCCAGATAAACGATTATAGACCATCTCAAGTAATGTTGTTATAGCTTGTTTCTGAATAGAAAGGGCTATTTCCCTATAAGCGAAGTAAAAAATATCTAGAAAGCTCATACAAGCTCAAGGCATTCTAAAATAAATAAATAAAATAAGCATCACCGGGCGATAAACAAAAGAAATCCAGAAATTAAATGGAAATTTCCATTTATAATGTCAAATAAAACAGTAATTACAGCCTTCTCCATGTATGTCGTGTGCCCAATAAGTCTGTACACATTTTAAAAAGTCATAAAAAATGAAGGAGTTGGTGAAATTGAAATTGGTTTTACGAAATTAATATTCTCTTCAAGGGGAAACATTATTATTTGTATTATTATTACTTTAACTGTTATTAATATTTGTTAAAAGTATAAAAGTTAAATATTAAATTTTTCGTCGATAGAGGGATTTGTACGGACGAGTTAAGAGAAATATGCAAATCACAGTCCTATAAATTGCTCAGTTACACAATAAAGACTTCTTCTTTCTCATTTTGCTCCCTCCTTGCGCATGCGTGAAATTTTAATTGTGTAGATAAAGCGTTCTTGGTGAAGGCGGTTTTCCCTCATTTAAGAACTTCTGATTGAAACTGCAGTTAGCGGTATTGTAAGTTGTTTTCTTTCTTTAATTTAAGATTGTGTCACGCACATAGATTAGAAGTTATGCGATGAGAATATATATATATATATATATATATATACCGCATTTTTCTAGAACGAATATGTTGTCATTTTCGGAATTCCAAAACTATGAATATAGATTTCCGAGCTCTGCGTATAAGGTACAAAATAACCTTAATATCCAAAACGATCGAAACTTTCTTCTGTACATGTTTCTAGATGCTGAAAAAAATATTTTAAATAATATAAATTCTTTCGTTTACGAGAAATTCTGGCTTGTTTCCTAGAATTCCGTCACAGAACCATATTATAGTTACTATAATTAAACTCTTGTGTTTTTAAAAATTTTATAAATAGATTTGACAACAATGATACAGTAAAATGCTGTAAAATTCTAATAGGGGTTTAAGATCATTCTATCAAATGGAACTAGAATTTATAAGGATGACATCGAGCAAATTTAATAGAATCAGTTTGTAGATATCTGTCCTTGAATATTTTTTCAGTGTATGCCTGAAAACATTTGCATGCCAATAAATGTAGGTCTTCATGCAAATGTGCAATTTTCTGACGTACAGCCCCTTCTATCGAGGAATTTTTTTACTTTTTTACTTTCTCATACCCATAAGGTAGAGAAAGTATTGTTTTTGGATTAAATTTTCGAACGCGAGTCTTTGTAATATTTACATGTTCTGAGGTCCCCTAAATTCGAAAATCATGTTTTTAGCAAATGGTCTGTGTGTATGTCTGTGTGTGTGTGTGTCTGTGTGTGTGTGTCTGTGTGTGTGTCTGTTATCAGCATATCTCAAAAACAAATTATGGCAGAAAGTTCAAACTTGTTATTCTAAATGTGTATCATATAGGCATGCTACAGTAAGCTTTTCGTTAAGATCAAGCAAATGGTTCGTGTACAGGGACAATCAAGAGAATTCTAATACATTATGGCTATAGGGAAAATTGCAGATAAGTAGAGTTTAACGTCTATAGACTGCACTAAACCAAATGAAACGAATATATATTTTTTGTAGTAGAGATAGTCAACTGGGAAAAATATTGTGTATGTAGGAGCCTCGCCTGACCCCTGGGGGGGAAGTCCCCCCTCGAGGGGAGTAAATTTTCATGATGGGTATCTTTCAAATGAGCTCGCCAATACCTTTAAAACGAATGGTTGAACCATCGATCTGCGATAATTTAAAACAAAGTTTTCGATTTTTTTAACTTTTAACGATTTTTTTTTTTTTTTTTTTTTTATTGAGAATAAAATGTACTTTGTTTTGGATATTTGGTGTTATACTACTCCTCTAACATCGAAATCGTCTGCATTATCATAAAAGATAATTTTTTTAAATAATAATTTTATTAAATTGTTTTTTTTAAAAACAGAATTATTTTTTAATAACCGAATTAAATTGTATATAAACGTAGGTGCATTAATGAAACGGGGGGTTCACACAGAACTAATTATCATATAAAACTCTCCCGAAGCCTAATTTGAATTGTTTAGCATAGGTTTACATAACATCGTTATCTTTCCTCTTAATCTCCAACATGTATTTATAGTATTAAATTTCAGGGTAAGAGAAAGTCGTGTCAGTGACATACCAGATTATTTTTTTTTTAACAGTTTCGCAAATAGAGTTCAATTCTACCAATTCCTTCATTTTTTATAATTTTTTTAAAGGTTTGCAGATTTATGGGGAACCTGGAATCTGATGTTTCATTTCACACTATTTACTGCACTGCAAAACTTTTTTTTTTTTTTTTTTTTTTTTTTAACCATTTACTGTTTTAATCTATTCCATACAAATATTTTGCATTTATTTTATTTGTTATTACTTGTTTGTTTGTTTGTTGTTGTCTATTTGTTTGTTTTATCCATACAAATATTTTACGTTTATTTAATTTGTTTAATATATATATATATATATATATATATATATATATATATATATATTTAAATTCGTACTCTAAATATACATCCATTACATTAATGCGAATTAAATTGATAAATACACCACCTTCAGTTAGTATTTCTAGTTAGTCTTCAATATTTCATTTTAGATCAAAATACATAAAAAAGTAAAAGAAAATAAATTATTAACCTTTCTTTTATAGATTATTCTTTCTTTTTTCAAAAGTAACATAAAGCCAATATATTTAAAATAGCAATTAATTAAATAAATACAGACATGTATAAAAATATCCATGCAATTTCTGATAAAAAATTGCAGAAAACAATCAAAGTAGTAATTAAACTTTTTTTTCCCGGAAAAAAATTATTATATAACAAAGACTAGTAAAAGAAAATTCTTCCACAAATTAGTCTGTTATGTTGGATTAATTCAGTTTAATGTTCTTACCAAATGATCGCACTAAACATTGATCGAAACCTTTTTTTATTTTCCTTAACAAACACGGAAGCAGAAAATTGCATCGATTAAGTATTGCAAAAACTTTGTATTTAATCTGTTATTTTTTCAGACATTTTTATACTCTTGATTAGTCAAATTCCCTTAACTCAATTTTACGTTAAAGCTACTTTTTTTCTGAAGCGTGTACGTAACAGATTTTTCTAATCGACTTAGTATTTGTTTATCGATTGTGCACAAAAATAAACATGCATTGTATTTTTCTTCTTTGTGTGTAATCTTTTAAAGAAAATATTTCCTTAAGTCAATTTCAAAACTAAGCATATTCAGCATCCCCCAAGGATTATTCTTGCTTGATTTGTCTTAAGGAAGTCATTTTGCATTTTAATAGAAATTAGAAAAATCTCTTAATGTTTTCTTAACAATGCTATTTTAATGAACCGATGCACATGATTTTTATTACTGGTTCACATAAATCTTAATACAAAATGTTGACTTAGATCCACCAAAATTTGTACTCTATTATGTCTTTAAAAATTCCAATTTTCTATGCAGCCCGGTGTTAGAATTTTTTTATAACTTATTTTATATATTTCTAATATCTATGGGATATGTAATATCTATGGGATAATTTTTACAGATAATATTAGGATAACCAATTTAAAACTGTATACAATTGTTTTTTTATTACTCGCACTTTTAATGTAAGTGGAAAAACTGTTATCATCAGAACTTATAAAATATGTCTAGTCTATATTTGTGCAAGTTTCCTTTAATCTTTTTTTTTTTCAATATTTAAATACAAAAATTAGTTTTTCAGTATAAAATCTAGAGAAATTTGCAAATGGTTTTTAATGAAATTCAGCACATAAGATTTGAGTAAATCGTATGTTTATTACTATATATATTTTTTTATTTTTATTGTTCTTGATATAAGCGAATATGAGTAAAAATGTAATGCAGGTATTCACGTTAATTTAATTTAAAACTTGCATTTAGAAAATGAAACAGTCTTGTTGAACAGTTGGTACCTGTCCGAAGTAAATGCGACCATTAGCGGCCGAGCCTTAGCTGCTTCAAGCCGTTTCTCACAGACAGACACACAGAAACACAGATACGCAGAAACACACACACACACACACGTACAGATTTTAATAATATAGGAGAAGAGAAATCTCTTAATGTTTTCTTATCAATGCTTTTTTAATGAACCGATGCACATAATTTTTATTACTGTTTCACACATATTTTAATACAAAATGTTGACTTATATCTTCCAAATTTTTTACTCTATTACGTCTTTAAAATCTATAATTCTCTACGCAGATTCGATTTTCTTTATATGTTGTTTTGTATTTTTCTAAAAGCTATGGAATATGTTGATGTAACTGTTTACAGATAATATCAGGATAATCAATTTAAATGTGTATTCAATAGTTTTTTACGTTACTCGTATACTGCTAATGTAAGGACAAACTGTTATCATCAGAACTTACTAAAAAAGTCTAGTCTATATTTACTGTGTGAGTTTCCTTTCATCTTTTTTTTTTTTGTTTGTTTGTTTGTTTAAATGCAAAAATTCGTTTTTCAGTATAAAATCAAGACAAATTTATAATTAATTTTTAATTAAATTCAGCACATAAGAGTTAATCGTCTGTTAAAATATATATATTTTTTATTTTTATTGGACTTAATAACAGTGAATCAGAGTAAAAAAAAAAAAAAAAAAATAATAATAATAATAATAATAATAATGGTATCCGCGTGAATTTAAATGAAAACTTGCATTTAGAAAATGAAACAGGCGATATTTGCACGTTAAGCATACTAAATATGTTTTGACATTGGTATGTTTTGAGTTTTGTAACATGCATTCAGATTTGTCAATTAAACTGGTTACATACAAATCTAAGTATATATATATATATATATATATATATATATATATATATATATATATATACATATATTAGAACTAGTTTATATCAGATTAGGAAAGCCAGCAAGCTGAATTTCTACTCTGAGAATAATATATACCGCATTCATCTTCTATATCTATATCTATATCATTATATAAAGCGCAAAAAATTGTTTGTTTGTGGAGGGTAATCTATGAAACTACTGAACCGATTTAAAAACTTCTTTCACTGACCGAAAGCTACAGTATGCCATATTGTTATAGGCTATATTTAATTTTGATAAAATAAATTTTAGTTTAAAATCTGAGCATTTTAATTAAAATCCCCATAGAAGCCGTAATAGAAATGGAAATAATGAAATATTAAAAAAATTAGCTGCTGCCAACATAAAAGAAACATTTACATATTCATTTCGTTTTTAAAATATCTTGACGTGAAAAGAAAAGAAATATATTTGCACGTGCATTAAATTGAAATTCATATAAAGCTTTTTTAATTGTTAAACTTACACGTTAAATCTGACGTCATTATAGAATTAAAAGTGTTTATTTTTCTAATAATTTCATTTGATATGATATGATATAATATCTAAGCATCAATGTTTAAACCACGGAGTCTTTATTACTCCGTGGTTTAAACTGATGTGTGTAAACGAAATTGGAATTTAAAAATATATAAATAAATAAAATAAAATAAAATAAGAAATTCTATTTTATAATATTATTTATTTTAATTTATAATTGTTGGCAAAAAGATTTAAGAATTAATTTATTTTTAGACATATAATAAAATATATTTTCACGCAAACAATAATATAAAAAGTGAACTGGATATTTTGTAAAAAAATAAAGATTGAGGAAAATTATTTCCCCATTTTAATCCCCATATTTGGATATAGATATGTATTAGTTATCATGTGCATCCGTTAGATTAAATTGTTTTTGTTGTAAAATTGATAAAATTGGAATTTTAAATTTCAAAACTCTAGAAAAAAAATGGCAAATTTCCATATTCGATTGAAAACATAAACATTTCATTTCAAAGGATGATATTTGCACAATAAACATCCAACTAATAAACTAATTAAAAGGGAAAGGATAAATATTCTATCATAATTTGAAGTCAAAATTGTTTTAAAATGTCTAAATAAAGTATCTGATATAATATACTAATATGTTGCAGCGGAATAGATTTGATATCCGTCATCCTTGGCAGAAAAAAAAAATATCGCCAAATTATCTGGCAAATATAATATAATTCCTTTCAAAAATCATGGTTATTTTAAAAACTTACATTAAGAGTGTAACGAATAATATGAAACAATATTTCGTACAATACATATTACGAAAATATACATCTGGCATGTATATTTTCGTATTACTTTTTTTTCGCCAAATACAAAAAACGCCAAGGGTGACAGTTTTGAAATTTAAAATTAAAATTTTGTCAATTTGACAGCAAAATAACTCAATCTAACGCATGCATACAATAACTAATACAATCTATACCCAAATATGAGGATTAAAATCGGGAAATAATTCTTCTAGAATTTTAATAAAAAAAAAAAAAAAAAAAAATCCAATGAGCGATTAACATGGAAAATCTTTTTCTTGCATCCATGGGCGGTCAGTGATGTCACACTTCGCTTGCGTATTGAGATGTTTAAATTTATTTGGCGACTATTTTTAGCAACTAACAGTTATGGCAAGTAGCTCAATATACATAGCGCATACAGCCATTACTGAAATGTAAATAGCATTTAATTATTTGAGTTACATTATGTTGATTGGAAACCTATTTAATATACCTATGCTCTATAGCTATACTAATATAAAAAGAAGAAAGGTTTATATGCATATGTAGAGAACGATCGCTAGAACTAAAAAGCCGATTGTTTTTTTTTTGTTTTTTTTTTCTTTCAATAATCAAAAGTTACACTGTCTCTCTCTAAGTGCTAGAAGCTATAATAAATTTTGGTAAAATAAATTTTTAATTAAAAGTTTCGATATTTTAATTGAAAACAAAGCATAGATTTGATATCTATCGTCATTGGCGATTTTTGTATTTGGCGATCGAAAACGTAATACGAAAATCTGTATATTATCGTAGTAAATACGAGATGTATGTGTTTACTTCAATTACCCTACTACCGTAGGTAGTGGAAGTATTGTATAGGTTTTGGCAATTGGTCAGTGTGTGTGTATATGTGCACGTGTGTGTGTAATCTTCTGGCTGTCATATCTCCAAAACTAATAAAAAAAGAACTACTAAACTTCACAAGTGATTCAGGTCTGGTGTACAGATAAATTTTCCAAATTTTCGTGAAAATTGAAAAACCGGAATTGGGTCATCGAAAACCAGAAATGGGACCGTAAGCCCATATTCAAAAACACCTCTAATGATTTTCTTCAAAGTTGCTGTATAAATAATATATTAGATGCCCTTTCGATTGAAAAGTTGCTTAGTTCAGGAAAATTGATAGGCGTCCTCTATAAACAGCTCAATTTCAGACTTTGCAAGTGCGTTCCTTTAAAAACGCCTGTACGGATTTTTTTAAAACTCGCCATGTTAACTTCCTATTAAATATCCTTTTGTATGTAATTATTGTTTTTAGGTCAATAACTGAGTATGCTAAGTTTTGGTAAAAGTTGGTATCTCAAAAACGGCTCTAACGAATTCTTGAAAATTTTTTCTTTAATCCAATTTAGATAACCTTTCTCAAGTATTACGTGCTTATTACAGGAATATTAACGGTCAACCTGATTAGGTAGTTCAGTTTTAGATCTCGGAAATTCGTGTTTAAAAAAATAACTATCTATTTTTTCCCCCTTATTCTTTAACTCGCTATGCAAACTCTGTTGTCTGTGTCTTTATACGTGTATCAAGTTTCTCTTACTCGAAAATCTCAAAAAATGCAAGTAATATCTCCAAAAAATTGTATATATTACGTGTAATAGTGGGTAATGGAAGTCGTGTGGTTGTTTCACACCAGATTCTGTAATAGTATACATTGTACGAATATTGTTTCATATTATTGATTTCTCCTTTAATATACATTATTAAAATAATAATCAATTATGGAAATAATTACATATATTTGCGAAATGAACAAATAAATAATAATTAAAGCTATTATGACGTCAATTTTATCAAAAACATTTTCATGTCATAGGTTTATTTTTCAATATTTTTTATTCATGAGTAAAGAAATGTTTCTTTTTATGAAATAATTAAATAAATAAATAAATAGCATTAAGTAAAAATTGCCAACATTTAACAACTAATTAAAAAAAAAAATTGTAAAATTATATTTTGACTTTCCAGTTAATAATATTGCCTGACTATAACATATAAACTGATATATTTCTTGATTTTTTACATATCAATCCATCTTTAACTAAAATTTGTTCATCAGTGCGAAGCCGGACGGGTCAGCTAGTATATAATAAATAAGTGGTTATTTTCTAAATTCCTTAACTAGAAATATAGTTTTCCGAGTTACGTGCATACGGTACGCCAATAAACTGAATAGGCGAAATGATCGAGAATTTCTAGTCTACATATTTCTAGATGATGAAACAATTTTCTGAATATTCTGAATATTTTGTATGAGAAATTCCCGCTTGAATTTCTAGAATTGGGTAATAAACCAAGATTATTGTTGCTGAAACCCACTTCTTTTATTCGCATTTATTTACAGAGATTTTTAAATAACTTTTTTTCCCACGAGAATATAGACAAACGCTCTAGAATTCTAATAGGGGTTTCTAGAACTCGCTTTCAAATGGGACTAGTAGTTAAAATGATGACATGGAACTATTTTCTTTTTAGAGCCGCAATTTAGATTCTACATGTCAGTTACAAAAATGTTTCTGAATGTACGTGAAATGTATCACGCTACACGAACAACACGTTTATGATTGCGAAAGGAGGAGGATAAAGCCTTCATCAGTATACATGAGTTCGCCATATTAGTCAGGTTGTTTTAAGGCGCACGAACAGCCTATTATTGTTTAACACTGCCCAAATCCTTTACAACAAGACATCGAATAAAGGCCACATAATGTATTATCGATTGAGAAAATCCTACGCTGATATTTTTCGTAGTAAAAATCTTAATTAATTATTAAATTTCAAATGCTCCTTGTGCATTAATTTTTTTATTTAGATGTCCAAAATTTAGTTATATTGGTAACTATAGATGTTAAAAAAAAAAAAAAAAAATCCTCGGAAATTTTTATTTACAATCAGATGCGGAAAAAAAAAATATTGAAAACATTTAGTTATTTTTATTTAATTCTAAAATTTTAAAGTTTTAGGAAGAAAAAAAGCTGGAAAACTAAAACTAATTTTGTGCTAAGCTATATGAAATAACTGTAAATAATGTTTCATAAGGATTCAGCAGAACGTGTAAGATGCGTAAAATGTTTTAAACTTGACACAAACGCGAAAAAAATAGTTCGGTAAAAATGATGTGTATAAGGTATTCATTTTACAACATATTCAACTTTTTTTTTTTTTTTTTTTTTTTTTTACAAATATTAACTATTATAACTAATCCTAAAATAATGAGAATTAAAAAATTCTTTTGTCCCGTATTGCTACATTGCTACTGTATCGTAGTTTTATGTTTTAGTAAAATAAATTTTATCACACTTACCAATTATTGTAGAAATTTCTTTAAATAACTCCACTTCAATTTCTACAGCCTTTTGCCATTTCTAAAGGTTTTTATATTTATTGCAAATTGATTTTATAATTAAACAAGAACGAAACCTCATACAGTCTGTACAAGTTATTAACACTTTTCAACTTTATGTGCTCTCTGAATCGTTTAACCTTCTATGTATTTGGAAGGTTAATGATATAACGGTCCACAATAAAGTAACAGGCAGATAGGGCACAATGGCAGGCATACAGAATAACTAATCTCACAATTACAGTTAAGTGCTGTTGTAAAGTTTTTAAAAACTTAACACAAACGAAAAGTTACTCCCAGCAATTTCTAACTGTAGTCTTTAATACATCTAAATATATTTTTTAGCAATGTACGTATTAGGTATAAGGTAAAGTTCTGTCGTTTTTGATTGCGTGCAATTTCATGCGCTGTCGATTATCGACTGAAACCGGTTTATATAGTTAGATTAGAGTGTAGTTAGATTTACAAACATTTTTTTTTTTTTCATATTGTAGTCGTGTTTTTTCAAACTTGTAGAACTGTCACCATGGGTGAAGAAAAAGTGCACTTAATACATTATATGTTGTACAAGTTCTAAAAAAGGAATAACGCGATGGATGCCACAAAAAACTTGTTTGACGTGTTTGGAGAGGACGCAGTAACAGTTCGAACATGTCAAAGATGGTTTGCGAAATTCCGTTTAGGTGATTTTTCTTTGAAAGTTAAACCCAGATCAGGAAGGCCATCAGGTGTCAATAACGAAGTTCTACAATATGATCAGGAGAAATCCCTCGTTAACTTCCACAGAAGTGGGCTTCAATCTTGGAATTCACCAGACTACTGCTTTGGATCACATTAAAAGGCTTGGTTTTGTGACCAAACTCTCTGTTTGTGTGCCAAACAACGACATAATTTTCCTTTACACCTAATATTAACATATACTTTTTTCTATCGAAACTATTTATAGCATATTGACAATGAATATCAATTTCATTTCATTTTGTGCAGTAGACATTTTCTTAAATATAATTTATAAATATTCCTTTCATAAAAAACACTTATTTGACCTTTTCTGTGTATCTGTACACAAACCATTTGTGCTATTTATAACGTATTAAATACGGAACATGCCATAGTAAATTTGAATAATACATATCATTTAAAGAAGTTCTGAAACTATTCACATATGCAAGAGGCTGATAGACAGATACACAAATAGACTATATCCAATAACAATCACTCTTAAATATTGTTAGAAATCATTAAAATGCTTAAAAAATTAAAATGAGATTCCGTGAATTTACATTTATAGTCGTTAATGTACCTGAAAATGTTTCTATGTCCCTGTAAAAATTAATAGTGATCATTTGGTATTTTATATAAATCATTTTTTTCTGGAAGTAAATAATAATTAATGTATTTTACAAAATAAAGCTATTTAAATATAGTTTATGGAAATACCTCTTATAGAACACAACATTTCCGGAATTCTTTTGTGCAACCTTAAACACAAACTAGTGGAAGTATTTACGCCATTTTCACCAGTGAGCACTGCAAATAAAGACGCCTTAAAGTAAAACGAAAAAATGTCTGAGAACGTACATAAGGTACGTAAATATCTGAAAAAACAGATGAAACATAATAGGTATGTTTATTTAAGACACTTTTTGTATCTTAGTAAACTGGTGGTGGAAATGAACTATTGTATAATCTTTTAATACAAAAATATATCTTAAAATCAGACATTTAAAAATATCTTAAAATAAAAGACTTGGCATTGCATCATTCGTTGTTTAAAAGAAGAGTGATGGCGCCATCTACTATTCATTACATTAAGGTGAAGTTTTAAAAAACAAATACGGATAATAATAATTTTATTTAATTAAAACAATTTTTAACTTCGCAGCAGAAAAAAAATGTTTGCTAAAATTGAAATTATAATGAATGTATCAAAGTTTTAATTATGTTTTTATAGAGAGAGAAAAAAATAAAACACGCTCATGGAATGAAATAAAAATAATAAATGTATACAATTAAATGTTAAGTTAATTACAATGAAAGTTTGTTCGAATGATGGAATTTATGAAATACAGTAAAATAATAATAATAATAATAATAATACGGACATCTTTGTTTTTTTACTTAATGTATACTTTATTTAATCTTTTGGGCAACGATACGTTTTTGTATAAAGGGATTTTTATATGAGTCGTTCATAGAAAAAGTGAATTATCTACTTGTAAATGGATTTTCAAATAACGAGCTTTATGTATAATTATGCGAATAGAAAAAAAGGCAAGTTTCAGTAAGTTTTATTGATTTTTTGTGTTTAATACAATTCAGAATTATAAGATTTTATAAATTATATTAAATATAATTTATGGTAACTTAGAAACTTCATTTTTATAATGCATATATAGAAGTTTTCTGAAAATAACAAGTAATATCATTTATCGGATTTTAATGCAATTATTGGAGTTTCTTCACTTTTTTTATGCAAGGTGTGATTAAATGTGATACAATAATATATATGTATATATTTATAAAATAAGGAGTTACACCACTTTTATAATGAACCGTCCATATGATGCTTTAAGTTACCTTAATTTTTATAAAATTATTAATTTGGATTAATTCGACTGTAATAAATTTGAAAATTACCAGGTTTTAAAATGTATTTACGCTAACATAATTTATACTCAGAGAAGTATAAATGTCTTCTTTTAATATGTTTGAAAAATGCCTCTCGACTGTTGTCATAATAAATTAGAAGTATAATAATTAATCAAAAATATTTCACTCATTAAAAGAATAAAGAAAAGAAAAGACCGTAAAAGAAAAAAATAATAATGTCAGTAACCATAAAACTAGCTTGAT
Source organism: Salticus scenicus (assembly GCA_963930645.1). Taxonomy (NCBI): domain Eukaryota; kingdom Metazoa; phylum Arthropoda; class Arachnida; order Araneae; family Salticidae; genus Salticus; species Salticus scenicus. Next base: position 237,524,940 of record OZ005656.1, read on the forward strand.
ATGATACCTTCTAAAGAAAAAGAAAACGCAAGACAAGAAAACATTTATAAGCATGACAAGATTTTTTTTTTAAGAATGGTAATTTATTTTATTTTCCACAAAAAACAACTTTATTTCTTAAAAGACAATTTAATCTGTTCTCCAAAAGAAACTCTTTAAGATATTTTTTGCACTTGTGTTTATTCTTATTAGTATCATTGTTATGTTATTAAGATCATAAAGCTACTTAAAATTTCCCTCTCAAAAGAAAGTTAATTATTTTATATAATTATATAGATATGCATATTTGTGCATTTGTTGAGTCAGCACGTTAAAGTAAAATAAAAACATATTGGTATTTTGACGAACATTTTCTGCGTTTGATTCCTACAATAAATAAATCATACATAGCTCAGGACAAAGAATTATACGCAAAAATACGAATTAGATTATTAAATTTGTTACATAATATGAACACTACCTACAGCATCAAAAATACAATTTTTCTGACAGTTAACGTATACGAAAAAAAATATTGTTAACGATATGTGTTACTTATGCATATAATAATATGTATAGATAACACATATTATTAGCAATATTTAAAAATATTCCAATAATGTTTCTTTTTAATCCTATAAAGATACTAAAGACCATCTTAAGATAATCATCTTGCAGAATTTTTTTACTAAATCAAATTTTTCCCAATATTTGATACAAGGGGAAAATTACATTTTTCTTCTACATGCAAGTTTTCATGCTGTATTATATTGCAATAGGATTTTTCTTTCTTCTTGTGTAACAAGATATTGTAAGTATTAAAATTTTATTAAATATTTGCTTTTAAAACCATAAACACAGATCATAGACCTTATTATTATTGAAATAATTTTGCACTGTGTGAAGTAATGAAAGAATAACTAGAATACATATAATTTATTATCTCGATGTAATTAATACTTGCAATTTTTTTCTCTCATCGTATCTACATAATCTCAATTCTAAGAATATCATCGTTATATCAGTTTTAATTCTATCTTTAATTTGAAGTTAGATGCAAAACCCAACATTTAAACATATTATTAGATGATTTCATTTTTAATTATTAATATCTTTACTTTCATCTTGCTTAATAATAATAATAATAATAATAATAATAATAATAATTATATATATATATAATATGTAATGTAGATCGTACTGTTATATATATATATATATTTATATATATATATATACTGAAATAAATAATGTTATATGTACTGATTACAAAATAACTTTTACTTCATAAATACGTATCACATTCATCCATTATAGATGTATGTAGGATTGGACACAAAATTTCTCGTCGTGTGGTTTTGTTATGACTTACGCCGATTGTCCACATTATAAACCATGATTTTTTGAGGTAACGTCCGTGGGGTCTTTGTAAGTAATTCTAACCTTTATTTTTGTGAGTTTCTATAATTTATAATAAATTTTATTTGCATTTATGCATTAAAGTTTTATGAAAGCAATGAACATATAATAGAAATAAAATTCATGAAATAAATTTTTTATCATTTGCATAATAATAAAAAAACGTTGTTTTACAAAACTAACTCTAAACATTTTGCCTTAACTAAAATAATATATTCAAATAAAAATGTAATTACATGTACATGGTTTCTGAATAAAATGAAATGAAAATGTATAATTTAACAGTAAAACTTACTCTCAAAATTGCAACAAAGTATTGAAATTTATAAAACAAAATTTTAGCTATGTATTGCATGGTTTTAGAAGATTCATTGTTTGATTCAAGAAGGAAATAAAACATACAAAACTTATTGGCTGTTTAGAGCGATTTAGTCAAACAATAATAATTCAATATCGTGTATAATAAATGTTATCATTTCACAAAACAAATCTTGAAAAAAAAACAGAATTTTTGCTTTAAAAAAAAAAAAAAAAAAAAAAAAAAAAATGCTAAAGTAACGTAAATAAATTTCTAATTTTTTAATACACTTCTTAATGCTGTGCGAAACTATATGAAAAGAGAGAAAATAATAATAGCCTAAATATGTAAAATTCAACTACGTCGAGCAACATTAATGATATACATAAATTGGTTGCCGTAATATTTAAATTAATGGGTTGCACTGTCATTTTTAATTCCTTGAAAATATTTGAACCTTAAAATATATGAACATAATCATATAAATATCTATTTCCTATAAAAGGCATGAAGCCTATTCTTTAAATACACTAACTTTCCATAAATCACCGGACACTTCCGGTTTCAGACGTTTTTCGAAATATCGCAAAAAAACCTTGACAAATCATCTTGAAACTTCAAGAATGAAGAGAACGTTATATACTTAATATATTTAAGTGAAAGTTTTGTCCCGAATGGGAAAAGGGGGGCCAGTAAAAAAGAAAATTAAAAAAAATGGCATTACACTGTAAAAAGTAATGTCCCAAATGCGATCTGCCTGTAACATGTGATCATAGGGCTCTTTCTTATTATCTGTATAAATTTTCATACCTTCGCCGCATGTAATTAGTGCCATATAACGGTTTCTTTAACAATTTACAAAGAAATAAATATATATATATATATATATATATATATATATACTACTTTAGCTATAACACGCAGAATATTGTATCCTGTGCAAAGCAATTTTCAGAAAATTTGACATGCATTATTAGACACCGTGTACTGCAATCAGAATGTAAAAAATAATAAATATCTAATGAAATATGAGCATTTTTACTAAATAATTTTGAATTGCGTATGCGTAAAGTTCAGCGAAATTTCATTTCCTTAATTTAACAGCGAAGTATATTGAAATACTTATTTAAAAACACCAAATATGCATCGTGTGAACTCAAAAAATTGTACGCGATAGTGGGAACTGTTGTTCAATTTCTCTTGAAAAAAAGCTAAATTATTAGGAGTTTTACTCACATTTTGATTGAATGAATGCTAATATAGTTTTCGATGATCGGAAATAAATATTGAAAAGAACCCCATATTATATTCTTATTTTTGGAAACAGATGAAATTCAGTCAATTCTATCGCACGCAGACTTTTGAGTTTACACGACACTTGTTTGAGGTTTTTATACAAGTAGCTCAATACGTTTGGCTATTCTATTATGCGAATGAAATTGAATGTGCAGTTAAAAATTACTTTGTGAAAATGCTCATATTTCATTAAATATATATATATATATATATATATATATATATATATATATATATATATATATATATATATATATATATTCATTATGGTTGTAGTAGTACGTGTCTAATAATGTATGTCAAAATTCCTAAAAATAGCTTTGCTCTGGGTGTAATATTTTCGGTGATATAGCTAAAAACGTTGGTGATATTGGTAAAGAAACCGTTATATTGTCCTGCTTACCTGCGGTAGAGTCATGAAAATGTATACAGGTAAAAAAAAAAAAAGAAAGAGCCCCATAATCACATGCTACAGACAGATCGCATTTTCAAAGTGATGCCAAACGATATCAATTTTCTTTATGTTTTACTGATCCCCCTTTCCTTTCCTGTGCAAAAGGTTATATACGATGTAGGTAATATGCAGTAATATAGGATGTATTATATGTTCTTCACACTCTTGACGTTTCAAGCTAGTTTGTCTAGAATCTTTTTGAAATATTTAAAAAAATGTCTGAAATCGAAAGTGTCCGGTTCTTTATGGAAAGGTGGTGTACTACGTAAAACAGTGTTTAGTACTTTAAACGGACAAGGAGAAAATAAAATTGGAAATACACGCAAAAAAAATCATGCAGACTTTAGAAAGTTCAACCTAAAAAATAATTATATAAATATCATCGTGGAGCATAATTTACTAAAAATATACAGTATATACAGTCGGCTGCAAAATTATTCGAGCACTAGCAATAATCCTTGCCAAAAAAAAGTACACTTAATACAGCTTTGCTAAATAAATCCTTCTCGAGTCATGTTCTTAATCAGTCTAAGAACATGATTCGACAAGGATTTACTTAGCAAAACAGTCTTAAGTGTGCTTTTTAATTATAGGAATTATTGGCTAGTGCTCGAATAATTGTGCAGCCGACTGTACTTGTATATAAAAAAATAGAAGAAATACTATTATCTTATAACACTTACGAACTTTTTAATTTCTCTATGCCAGTTACATTTTTTTCCAAATTTAATATAGCTTTCTTCCTGAGATTTCTCTTAGAATCAAAATAAATTTGCTAACTCTGCATAAACGCATATTATATTCCATAATTAAAAAAAAGTGTAATATGTTAAATGGTGCGAGTGGATTTAATACTACGAAATATATTTTAAAAACTCATTTTCTTCTCGATAATTGGATTTCAGCACTAAGGTAATTATGATTCTGAAAATTATGAAAATGATATTTTCTTACATGTCAGGGAGTAAAATTGTGTAACAATTTAGGAAAATGATTAGGAAAGTGATTTTTTTTAATACTTAATATTTCGTATTTGATTCATATTTTATACATAACTATTTTTACTTTCTTCTATATGTAATATAGAGAAAGTATTGGATTCGTAAAAATTTTCGACCTCGGGATTTTGATGGATTTACACGTTTTGAGAGCTGTAGAACACGATTTGACCATTTTTAGAAAATGTCTGTCTGTCTGTCTGTCTGTGTGTGTGAGTGTGACAAAATTTTGTGGCAACTGTATCTCAAGAACTACTGCACAGAATTTCATACAAATTGGTATGTAGTTTCACCTTGACATAAATTAGTGCCTATCAACTTTTGGTAAAAATTGTCTTACAGGTTGCGTTGCCATCCCGCTTTTTCTAAATTTTTAGCATGGTGATATAGGACAAAATTTTGTATAAATGTGCATAAAGAGAATTACTTTTTAATAATCATTATGAAATTTACAAGAATTATTTATAATAAAGATAGTCAACTGGGAAAAAAATTTTGTATGCGTAGGAGCCTCGCCACACCCCCTGGGGGGGAAGTCCCCCCTCGAGGGGAGTAAATTTTCAAGATGGGTATCTTTCGAAAGGTCTCGTCAATACCTTTAAAACGAATGGTTGAACAAAGTTATCGATTTTTTTTACTTTTAACGAAAAAAAAATTTAGAAAAAAAAATCGTTTTTTTTTTTTTTTTTTTTTTTTTTTTTTTTTTTTTTTTTAACGAAATTTAACCAGACTTGGTATTTAGTTGGCCCCTGACATAAACTGAGGCTGATTAGATTTGGGGATCAATCGTTCAACAGGTGGCGCTGTGATCGTATTTTTTCTAAATTTTTAACATGGCAGTATAGGAAAAAATTTCGTATAAATGTACATAATGAGAGTTATTCTTAACCTGTGATTGTGAAATTAATATGAATTATTGATAATAGTAGTAGTTAATTAGGAAAAAAATTTGGGGCATCGCTTCCTCCCTTAGGGGGAAGTACCCCCCTCCCAGTGGGGGGTGTAAATTTTCAAGGTCGGTATCTTTCGAAAGGTCTCGTCAATACCTTTAAAACGAATGGTTGAACTATAAATATGTGGTAATTTAAAACAAAGTTATCGGTTTTTTTTTTTTACTTTTAAGAAAAAAAAAATCTTTGAAAAAAATCGTATATATATATATATATATATATATATATATTTTTAAATATTGTTACTGCGTGAATTTGTATAGGAAAACATAGAAGAAAGTCTTGTGGTGGCCACAACATACTAGTTTTATTTAGTGTAAAATTATTTTGTAAAGTGAGGTAAAAAGATTTAAAAAGAAAACTTAGTATTTATAAATTTAATAACAAGTGTTAATTGTTATTTTTTTGCAGTTAAAGGTAATACAAATGTTAAATATATGTATCAAGTTAAATAGTTGTGTTCATTAAACGTATTAATTTAATGTTAAATTTGATTAAAAAATATATTAAATATATATTAAAATGTGACGAAAATTGATAGAAATAGATTTTAAAAAGTCATATTCCAATTGTTCATTTAAATAAAGATATATTTAGTTATATTTCAATAACATCTAAAAAATATATGCATATTCTTAATGAAAATTTTATAAATGCATACCCACATTTGTCAATTTACTGACAAAAACAAACACTGTATGAATTTTGGCTCAAAAGGTTTAACAATATTAAAATTGAACCATTTATAACAAAATTCCGCATAAAATTATTCTTCCGGGTTTTAAGTTTTAAACTTAAGTTAAAAAATCGCTAATAAAACTAAAATAATTTCCCGTTGCTCAAGATTTACGCTTTAACGTGGATTTTTTTCCACGAAAATTAACAAAATACAGCATTCATAATTACCACAATAAATTTTATTTAAAGATAAAATTTGAATGGAAAATAAATCTGGAAATTGTGCCAGTATATTGGTGGCATGAAGAATATTTTTCTATTTCTGGGCTAAGATAAGTAACAACCATCCATTACCTTCATTTATAGCTACGAGTAAAATATAATTATTGTATTGCTTTATTAAATTAAATTATCTTAATATATGTATAATGTGTTTCCAAAATGTTTTAGCTGTGCTTTTTATTTCTTAAACAATAATCTTATATATTTGTATACATTGCCAAGTAAAAAAATAAAATAAATAATATATATATATATATAATTAAATACATATTGTAGGGTATAAAATTTCAAAAATTTAATTCCATAAGAATATATACATCAGGGATGAAAGAGTTCCACTTTTTTTTGGTCACTGTATTTTCCTACAAAAATTTCTAACCAATCAAGTATCAGAACTAAGTGTAAAATTACGATTCAAATTTCTGTACAGAAATACTGGTGGCAAAAAAAAGTGGAACTCTTTCATACCTGATACATATATATTTATAAAATACAATATTATATAATATGTATCAATATCCAAATTAAAAGATATATAAAATCAGTTTTGAGTTAAAGTAAATTTGATATTTTAAAAGGACACATAAACTGATGTATTTCTGAAATTCCGATATAAGATTTTAAAAAAGAACCAATATCGATAAATGGCATAAGGGATTATAAATAAGTTACAAGCAAAAATTTGACAGCGTAAATAAAGATATACTTTGACGTTTTAGTTTTTTACAATATTCATCTAAACGCCGGAAGAAAATATATGCCCAAATTATACAAAAGCCGTTTGAGTGCTACAATTTGGAAATCTCGTACTTTTCTATCAAAGGCTTGCGCTAATATAAATATATATTAGAACGTCCAAATTAAACCTTTTTTTGTTGAAGGAAGTTTTCCTCGGTAAAGAACCGCTGGCTGAAGCTGCAGTTAAAGATATTTTAACTTGTTTGCAAATTGTAATTTATGATTAGGGCAGACACATAGAACAGGAATTATATAGTGAGAAAAAATGTACCGCCTTCATCTTAAAGGAAGAAGTAGTCATTTTCTAAATCCCTAAACTAGATATATAGATTTCAAAGCCATGCGTAATAGGTAAACAAATAACATAAATAGAAGAAATGATCAAAAATTTCTTATATACACTTTTCCAGAGGGTAAAACAATATTTTTAATATTGTAAAACACTTGTATTGCGAGAAACCTTCACTTGTTTAATAGAATTTTGTCATAAAACCAAATTATAGTTACTATAATTGGCTTATTGTGTTCGCATTTATATTTATTTTTTTATTTTTTTATTTTTTATTTTTGAGATTTTTAAATAAGGTTGACCACAATGATACAAAAACAAGAAAGAAAAATCATGCATTACGCATTGATTAGTAACACTTTCCAACTCTACACAAATGTTGTATCGAAAATTTTAATATTCTTTGCCTACGTTATCACACAACAGACAGAAGAACTGAAAAACATACAGATAGACTATTTGGTTTTAAAATTACTCATAGGCATTTCAGAAAGTCTTAAAACGGCTAAACGAAAAAGAAAATGCAGCCGTTAGATTATAATTACATCCTTTAAACTCTCTGAATATTTTACTGTAGCCCTGTAAATCTGAAAGTTAATCACATCATATTCTATACAAAACAATATTTTAGAATATTAATAATACATGCCAATGTTTTTAGGATTTTTATAGTAGAAAGTTTTTTAAATATAACTTTTAAAAAATTCCGTCCTAAAACGTAATACATTGGCTTTTGTTTATTGTTATTATCCCTGTAAACAAACTAGTTGTACAGGACCTATTAATGACATCTTAATTAGGGAACATTCCTTAGGGAACTTGAGTGTATCATTTTCTAACAATTCTCAAAATATTCACGTATAATAGGAGCCGGCGGCAAACATATAGAAAAGTAGACAATCGGACAGACAGATGCACAAATTGAAATCATATTCCCAATAAAGTTATAAGAAAGTGTTAAAACGCTCATCTAAACAAAGGTGCAATTCCAGAAAATTTTTATTTATAGCTCTTAATGAAACTGATTATTTTTGTGTGACCCTGTAAATCTAATGCTGACCGTACTATATTACATAGATGGCACACTCTTTTGTGCATACGAATAATATATTTCAATTGCATTAAGCTCTGTGGAAAATATTTTTTTTAAAACGTGGTATATAAAAATAACTCTCATACAACACAATGCTTTGGAGTACTTTCAAGTGGCCCTGTACACAAACCAGTTAGAAATGTACTCTATTTTACATAGGAAACATCAGACGGGGAATTGAATAACATATTAAAAATTCATTAAAAATTCTATACAATAAAGGTATTAAAATATGGTTCATAGAAACTCCTCTCATAGAACACAGTGCTTTCGAATAATTTTGGGTGTCCCTGTACACAAACCAGAAGAAGTAGTCATTTCATTTTCAATAGGGAACATCAGCTAGTGAACTTGAATAAAATAAGAAATTCCATAAAAATTTACGGAAATTAGAGCGCAGAAAAACAGACAAAGAGACAGACAGACACACAGAAGAACAGTCAGACATATATAGAAACTGAAATTATATTCACAATAAAAAAATGATAGAATGTGTCAAAAACGCTTAACGCAAACGAAAGTACAATTCTAGCAATTTTTTTATTAATACCTCTTAATATAACTGAATATTGTGTGTCACCCTGCAAATCTAATAGTAACCATACTATATTTTATGCAAAGCATTCTTTTGTGCATATAAATAACATATCTGAATTTCGTAAAGATTCCTGGAAAGAAAAGTTATCACAATTTGATTTATTGAAATATCTCACAAAGAACGCAAAGCTTTGGAATACTTTTGTGTGTCCCTGTACACGAATCAGTGGTGGTATTTACTCCATTTTATACAGCAAACATCCGATAGTGAACCTGAGTAACATATTTAAATTTCATGAAGATATTGTACAGCAAAGTTATGAAAATATGGTTTATAGAAATACCTCTCATAGAACACAATTCTTTGAAATACTTTCGTGTGTCCCTGTACACAAACCAGTAGAGGTATAAACTCCATTTTCAATAGGGAACATCCGATAGTGAACATGAGTAACATATATCAGTTTCAAAAAATCCCATAAATATTTACGGGAGTTAGAGCACTGGCAGACAGACAGACGGACATACGGACATATGCACAAATTGGTATGATATTCACATTAAAAGTGTTAGAAAGTGTTAAAAACGCTTAATGTAAACGAAAATAGAATTCTAGCAACTTTTTAATAATAGCTCTTAATATAACAGAATATTTTTGTGTCACCCAGTAAATCTACTGCTAATCATGCTTTATTCTATGTAAATCATTCTTTTGTGCATATAAATAATATATTTCAATTTCCTAAAACTTCGTGGAAAGTAAAGTTATTAAAATTTGGTTTATAGAAATATCTATCATAGAACACAATGCTTTAGAATACTTTTGAGTGTCCTTGTATATAAAACTGTATTGGTATTTAATCCATTTTCAACAAGGAACATCCGATAGTGAACTTGAATGACATATATCAGTTTCAAGAAATTCCACAAATATCTACGGGAATTAGAGCACGGAGAAACAGACAGATGGCCAGACAGACAGACAAACCGAAGTCATTAACACTTTTCAACCTTGTTGACCTAAAAATGTTAGAAAGTATTAAAAACACTTAATGTTAACGAAAATACACTTTTAGCAAATATTTATTAATATGTCTTTACATAACTGAATATTTTTGGGTCACCCTGTAAATCTAATGCTAATCATGCTATATTCTACGCAAAGCATTTTCTTTTGTGCTTATAAATAACACATTTCAATTTCATAAATCTTTGTGCAAAGTAAAGTTATTAAAATTTAGTTTATAGATACATAAACTGAAAATAACTGCTTTGAAATACTTTTGTGTGTCCCTGTACACAAATCAGTGGTGGTATTTACTCCATTTTATACAGGAAACTGCCGATAGTGAACTTAAATGACATATTTCAATTTCATTAAGATTTGTGTACAATAAGGGTATGAAAATATGGTTTATAGAAATGCCTGTCATAGAAGACAATGTTTTGCAATATTTTAGGGGGTCCCTGTACACAAACAGTAAAGGTATGAACTCCATTTTCAACAAGGAACATTCGATAGTGAACTTGTATAACATATTTCAATTTCATTAAGATTTGTGTACAGTAAGGTTATGGAAATATGGTTTGCAGAAATGCCTCTCATTGAACACATTGCTTGAAATATTTTCGGGAGTCCCTGTACAGAAACCAGTAGAGGCATAAACTCCATTTTCCACAGGGAACATCCGATAGAGAACTTGTATAACATATTTCAATTTCATTAAGATTTTTGTACACTAAGGGTATGAAAATTTGGTTTATAGAAATGTCTCTCATAGAACACAATGCTTTGAAATACTTTTGTATGCCCCTATACACAAATCAGTGTTGGTAATTTACTCCTTTTTCACCAGGGAACATCCAATAGTGAACTTGAATAACATATTTTAATTTCATTAAGATTTGTGTACAGTAAGGGTATGAAAATATGGTTTACTTAAATGCCTCGCATAGAACACAATGTTTATAAATATTTCCGGGGTCCCTGTACACAAACCAGTAGAGGTATAAACTACATTTTCAATAGGGAACATCCGATAGTGAACTTGAATAACATATATCAGTTTCAAGAAATTCCATAAATATTTACGGGAGTTAGAGCGCGGACGGACAGACAGACGGACAGAAAGACAGACACACAGACAGACAAACCGAAATCATAAAAACTTTTCAACCTTGTTGCAAAGTGTGAAAACGCTTTAGAATTCTAACAGGGATTTATAGAACTCGTTATCAAGGGAAACTAGTATTTATAAAGATGGCATCGAACTTTTTTTATTGAACAACAATTTAGTTTCTAGTTCTAGGTGCTATTCAGTACATGTTTGTAAGCATTTGCATGCAAATAAAGATTGGAAATATGAAATTTTCTTAGCCCCTTCTATCGAAGAAAGTTTTACCTATTTTTTCTTTTCCTTACCAAAAAAAAAAAAAAAAAATCACTTTCATGAGAGTAACATTTTCACAAACCGAGTTCAATTCTACATATTCCTTCATTTCTTATGAATTTTTAAAACGTTTACAGATTTATGGGGTATTCGTAGTGTGTTTCTTTTTGTTTTAGTAGTTTTAATTCATGTTTCATTTCGCACAATTTATTACACTTGAAATCATCTACAGTCCACATCAATGCTGGTTTAAATGATTCTTAACTCATTTTCTTACTTTTTCAGTTGTATCTAATAATCCATACAAATGTGTTTCGTTTATTGAATTTAAAATTTTGTTGTTAAACAACGTTTTTGATCTATTATATACATTCTATGTACATGAAATCGTTTGTCCTGATTGGGAGAGTGAGTGATTCATCATCAACCAAACTCCTAGACCTAGAGGCATATGATTTTGTGACAATGTTCCTTCTTGCACGTAGACATCCACCAAGAAGAGATTTCACAAAATATGCCCCGCAAAACGGAAGGGGGGGGGGGCGTGATTTTACGAAATCCTTCATATCTTAAAAAAAAAAAAAAAAAAAAAAAAAAAACAGATATCCGTAAAATTTTTGCTTTAAAATATAGCTAATACAAATACCTAAAATCCAATTTCTGGAATTTCAGAAATTCAGAAAAATGGAGGAGGGGGCAAAATGTGATTTCAAATAAATAAATAAATATATATATATGTATATATATCTATATATATATATATATATGTATATATATCTATATATCTATATATATCTATATATATATGTATATATATATATCTATATATATATATATATATATATATATATATATATATATATATATATATATATGTGTGTGTTCATCTAAAATATACCTCACACAAATATCTAAACAGGAATTTCGTGAATTTTGGGAAGGTGGGGGACTATGGGGCACACACACACACAAAAAAAAAGGAAGAATGAAAGAAAGAAAGAAATACATTTAGACCTTTCAAAATTGGTACAGATAGGATTTAGATGCTGCAAGTCGAATGAGGTTATTTTCAGTTGGAGCGGAGAAGCAAAAGAAAATTTAAATAGAATTAGATCGTTCAAAATTGTTACATAGAGGTTTTTGATTCCTACGCACACTTTCGAATTTGTAAAATTTTTAGGAGAGCCGGGAAGGGGAGAGCTTGGGCGAAGGGGTAAAACAATAGAAATAGAGATAGACCGTTTAAAATTGGCACGTATAGATTTTTGGGATCTACAAATCGAATGCAGATATTTCGAAAAGGTTAAATCTATTTTGACAGACGGAAAGGGGGGGGGGCTGAAGGGACAAAAATATAGAAATAGGAGTTAGAGCGTTGAAAATAAGTAATATTAGCTTTTAAGGCCCGATATAATAAATCGATTCCGGATATTTTCGAAAGTGTAGAATTATTACGAAGGACAGGAATGGGGCTGGCGCAATAGCAAAATTAAAGAAATTCAGATAGAGCGTTGAAAATTAGTATTACAATTAGGTTTTAAAACCTGAGAAAATGATTTCGAATATTTTTGAAAATGTAAAATAATTAGGAGTGGTGGGAACGGTGGGCGAAGGAACACGCGCTCCGTGCGCGCCTGTATACGCTGCCTCAGGCATTGGGCGCCCAGACTGATTGTTCCACTGTTGAGTGAAGATTTTTTTGTATTTATATTTTTTCCTGACGATAATATAGCGATTCATTAAGAGTGTCGAACATAAATGCAGCGCACAATGGCCTGCGCTGCGAGGACAAGTGCGACATTTTCCCCAATCTTTTTTTTTTTTTTTTAACGTGAGAAAAATTAACGCAATTTTGTGAATTAGTTAATTATTGTGGTTCATTTAAAAATAGCGACCATTGGAGCTGGCGCAGCCTACTAATATATATATATATATATATATATATATATATATATATATATATATATATATATACTAATGTAAATCCGCAAAGTATTTTTTCAAAAACAAACTATCTATAGAACAACGTAATTATAATTTCAGTTTATATTAAAACTGATAAACACAGCACTAGTGCTGGGCGATATTGACATTTCTTAAATCGATATATCGTTCATCTTAAATACCGATATAAGGATATATCGATTTAATGTAGCGTTACCAGCTGTAGGGATTAGTCCCTACACGTAAGGACTTAAAAAAAAAAATCAACCGAGACAGGGATTGAACTGAGAACCTTCTTGTCTCAAATCAAACAATATGTCACTGTACCACGCTTTTTTGCCCGCTAATTAAGTTTCGAGCATTTTGATAAAAGGGGATTAAATTTTCTAAGGCCTACATTATCTTGGCCTATGGGTGAGTTGTTGCACAAAATTTGCCTTTTATCCTATGTTTTCGACCACACTCTTTAATTTAATCTTAGTTTAATTTCAATAGGAATTTTACTGATTCATACTTCCCTTGTAAGTGGATGTATGGTAGCTCCAAATTTTGGCTCAGCTTAAATTCAATCGCAAGAAGTAGAAAACTTAAAAAAAAAAAAAAAAAAAAAAAAAAAAGGTTGAACCATTTTATGATATTGCTTATAATTTTGCTCCATATACAGTTGGCAGCAAAAGTACTCGAGCGATAGCAATAATGTCTATGTATATAAAAAAAGTACTCTTTATACTGCTTTGTTAAATAAATCCTTCTCGAGTCATCTTCTCAAACATTCAAGAATTTTATCTTAGTTGACTTTTACTATTACAGAAAATTGTTTTTTAGTTTTTCAACATTCCTTATTGTTATTTCGTACATTTATAGAAAAAATTATCATATACTGGAAAGTATTTATTATATCCTTATGTTCTAAAACGGGACGGCAGTGCCATTTGTATACTGATGTGTACAAAATGCGAATAAGCGCTAATTTATATCAAGGTGCAAGTATGTAAAACTTTTTAGGAAATTCTGTGCATTATTTTTCGCGCTAAATTCGTTGGAATTTTTTTTTTTTCCACTCAAGCAGAGGAATAATTTCTAAAAATGATCAAAACGTTCTTTAGACTTCTCGAAACAAGTAAATTCATTGAAAACCAGAAGATAAACATTTTTACAAGTACTTTCTTGTAATGAATACCTACAGAAGAATGCAAAGAGGCGAAAATCAATAATGAAACATAAAAAATTTATATTAGTTTGACAAAATTTAATTTTTTTCCTCGAAATTATCATTTTTATCACAGAAATATTTCCCACTGACTCGTGACGTGACATTTCGTGAGTAACCTTTAGAACGTATGAAGCACCCCAATTTATTTATTTAATTTTTAACCAATTGATAAATTCAGAATTTTATTATTTCTTATCACTTTTTAATGCATTAAAATATTTACATTCTCCACTTACATGCAAACGAATTGCAAAATGGCTTCACACAAGATATTAAATTTTTATAATGCTTTGACTCTCCTAATAAATGTAAATCTTAATTAAAATTTTCTAAAATACTTATTGAAGTTTAAAATTTTTACTTATGTTAGATTAAATTACATCAAGACGAATTACAAAAAGACTAATAATTGGCTAAGTGTAAGAAAGAAAATTAGTAATAGAAGGAAAAACAGTTTGGTACACTTGAAGACAAAAAAAAAGCATCAATTTTTACCGTATTCAAAATTATTTTTTAGTATCCATACTATATACTGTTAAGTAATTGATTTCGAAATAAATAGAAATCAGATAATTAAATGTTAGAATAATCATATCCAAGATGACGCTGTTGTTTGAATTAATTTATTTTTGACAATATGACAATGTCATAGTCTTTGCTGAAATTAATAAATTTAATGAAAGAATATTATTTATTACAGGAAATATTAATAAAGAATAGCGAATTATTCATTTATCTAATAAACAGAAACTGGAGTATCATATTTTTTAATTATAGGAACAGGAACTATAATAAAAATAGCCGAAGAAAATATTAATATTGATAAAGTAAATCTCCAGTAATCAAACGAATTTCGAATGAATGAATGGATAGATCTCATTTCTCGGTTTTCATTTCGTTACTACGCATGCGTTCCTAAAACCGTAATCCAATCGAAAGAATATGCTTCCTCGGGTCGGGTCTTAAACCGACATTCTCTTCCCAGTACGCTTGCGCAACACTAAATCAAAACGGCTACTCTCTTGATTCTTTTCGGTTTGATTGAGTAAAGATTTTCATGATTTAGCTGTTTATAACTGCGCATGCTTTACACTAAACCGGTATCCGACTGAATGAATATCCACCTGGCATTATTCCAGCATTACTGAATCGGTTTAGCCTGGAATCAGAGGTTCGCGTTTTTTTTATGTTTCTGCATCGATATTTCACGGAAGATGAAATATTTAAATCGAATAAACGATATTAGCGTTAAATCGATATTTGATTTTACATCGATATAAAGCCCAGTCCTACACAGCACCTTCAGTTTGTAAGTGGAATAAGTCTTCATATGTTTTATTCCAGATAAAAATACATAAAAAAAAAAAAAAAAAAAAAAAAAAAAAATCAATAAATCATTAAAATTTATTTTACAAAATTTTCAAAAATAATACAAAGCCAATATACTAAAAAAAATTAAAAAATAAAAATAAAAATAAAATAAAGAAATAAGAATATATATATACACAAAGCGACAAAAAAAAAGCCGCACTGCAGAATAAACGGTTTATACCTTTCTTATTTGCAATAACTTTAAAATTAATGGTTGAAACAAATAAAACTGCCATTTTTGCTAATGCCGAAGGGAAGAAATGATACCTATGTACATTTTCGATTTACTAATTCGCTTTATTACACTCTACGGAGTACGTTATAAAATTCTACATGAAATTTCTTTTTGAACATAATGCAATAACAATACACTTTGTATTCTATTGTGATTTATAATATGAAATAAACAAGTTATATTTTAATATATGAAATAAAACAATTTATTTGTTAGATCTAAGCAATTTTTTAATACAAATATGTATCCTGCGTTGGGTTAATTCCACCTTTATATAGAATTACTGTTTTAATGCACAGTGGCATAGTATTATGCCGTTTTTTGATATAAATTTAAAAAATATATCACTGCGTTAAATATTGTAAATAATTTATCTAGTTCTTGCAAAGTTATTGGCTGCAAATGTCGAATTCTCCTCTCTCTCTCCGCGCCTTTTTTATGACTAAATATTTTCAAGCAAATTGAGATTCGGACTGTTTCCATGTCTGATAAAGAAGACATTTTACGATATTCTTTGTGGGGGATTTAACTTGGAGTGAAAAATGATATTATTACTTACAGAATTATAGGTGCTCATGGGAATGGATAGGTAATTTTAACAATTTGATACAAATTGACGTACGACAGATAGCGTACAGCAAGGTGCATTATCATCTTGAAATGCTGTTTGAAGAGAGAAGTCTGAAATACATCCAAAATAGTCGGTCAGGCGTCAATTTTATATTCACCGGGTTTTATTTTGCGTCAAAAAGCATACAAATTTGTCTGATTCTTTGAAAAAGTACGCACCTCCGTACCATAATGTACGGTGAATGTGTCGTTGTTTTAATTTTCTTTACGTCAGTCCCATTTTTACCGTCCTAGTATATATATATTTTTTTTTTTCACCAGCTCAAATTAAATTAAACTTGACTCATGAGAGAAACCCAGTTCAGCCGGATAATTAACTGTTAATTTTTTTTTTTTAATTTTTGGTCAAATAATGCTTGTTTTTTTTTTTTTTTTTTTTTTTTGGTCCTTAATAATGGCTTTTTTTTTTTTTTTTTTTTTTTTTTTTTTTAGATCTTCTGGTTTTAACTTTTCTTGTTTAATTGCTTCCGGACAATTTTTGAAGAAAGTATTTTGCTATACACTTTTTTAAAAATCTTTTTTAAGTTCTCAACATAATACAAATCGATTTTTTAAACATTTGCTTTTTAACTTGCGGTTATCTTCCTTAGATGAGCAACGTGCGCTTTAAGTCAAATATCCAGTTTAAATGTACAAACAATTTTATATTTTGATAAAAACTATTTTACAAATATTTCGTTAACATTTAATTATATTGTCATCTCACGTATCAAAATATTTTTTTTTTTTCATTCAAAAATTAATACTAAATAAACATGTATTGTATTTTCCTTCTTTGTGTGGAATCTTTTAAAGAAAATATTTCTTTAACCAAAGAAGTCAATTTCAATACAAAGTACATTAAACATCCCTAGGACTTTTTTTTTTTTTTTTTCTTGATATATTTGTTATATCTTAAGAATGTCACTTTGTATTTTTTTAATATAATAGAAATTAGAGAAATCTATTAAAGTTTTAATAACTATGATTTTTTTAAAGAACCAATGTATATTATATTTATTAACGTTTCACATAAAAATTTATTTATATTAAATGTTGAATTAGATCCAGCAAAATTTGTATTTTGTTATGTCACTAAAAAATTTAATAATGGATGCAGTCAGATGATGGATTTTGTTTACGAATTATTATATATATATATATATATATATATATATATATATTTTATTCTATGGAATATATTTTTGTAATTGTTTACAGATAATATCAGGGTAATCAATTAAAAAGCGTATATGATTGTTTTAAGCATTATTCGTGGTTTTAATGTAAGTAGAAAAATTGTTACTCTCACAACTTATAAAATATGTATTGTGCAAGCTTCCTCTTTTTTTTTTTTTTTTTCAAAATTTAAATGGGAAAATTCGTTTTTAAGTCTAGAGAGAATTGTAATTGATTATTAATCCATTTTAGCATATAAGACTTGAGTAAATTGTCTGCTTATTGCTTATATTTTTATTTTTAATGGACTTGATATCAGTTGATCGGAATAAAACATAATAATGGTTTCCACGTGGATTTAATTTCAAACTTGCATTTGGAAAATTAAACAGGCAATACTCTAGAGAGATAATTATGAACAAACTAAATATGTTTTTGCGTAACAGGTATTGTAATATACATTACAGATTTGGATAATAAAGTGGTTATATATATATATATATATATATATATATATATGGTTTATTAAGTGTAGTAGAATTCAAACAACAGATACAAGATCATTGAAACGAAATAGACCAATAAGAATGAAAAAAATCTGTATGCAGTAGAAGCTCAGGAAGGAGAAAAAAATCATTAGGGGATAAAATACACATATTTAAAGAAACCAAATTTATTAATTAACAGCCTGCATAACAAACGAAACATTAAACATATATTAGCACTAGTTTAGCCAGATAAATAAGTCAGTGAAAGTTTCTACGCTAAATATACCACGCTACACGAAAAGTATGTTTGTGGTTGCGAAAGGGAAAGGATTACGCCTTCGTCTGTCAACAAGAATTTTCCTTATTAGACAGAATTTTTCGTGGCGCATGAACAGCTTAGTCTTGTTTAACGCTGCAAGAATTGTTTAGGGTAATACATGAGATAAAGGACACAGCATGTATTGTGAGAGCATTCGACGTTCAAAATTTTCATATAATGTAAAATTTTTAATTAATTGTTAAATTTAAAATGTTCTATGTGCATTTTTTTTTTATTTATATTTATACAGGTGGGTTAAAAAATTTTAAACAAGTAGTTTTTTTTTTTTTTTTTTTTATGTAAATAAATGATATGATGTTTTTACAAGATTTTCATATTTTTTCTATTCTTTAATCGATAGATATATAAATATATATTTTGATTGTACACAGATAAAAACGCCGATAATGAACCTCAACGTAATCATTTTGGAAACCTATTTTTATGTTTTAAAAATGCTTTTTTTTTTTTTTTTTTAATATCGATTAATCATATCAATATTAATAAAGAATATATTATTAATCTGTTATTTAAAAAATAACTGAAAAAAAAATTGGTCATGTAAAAAAAAAAAAAAAAAAAAAAAAAAAAAAAGAGCTGAAAAATTCTTTCGCAAAAAACAAGTTACTTTTCTGAAGAGAAACATCTGAACTTGCATACAGAGAATTACAATTTTGAACTAATGAAAAAAAATAATAATATATTTCACTTAATCTGAAGAATAAGTTCTCATGGAAAAGATAAAACTTGTAATTTTTGTTGTTGTTTCTTTGTTTGTTTTGTGCCTTTTCATTTTTTTTTTTTTTTTTTTTTTTTTTTTTAAGAAAATGATGATTCTTTTTTTTTCCTGATGACGTAACGTTCTATTATAATGCAATATAATATGATATAAACAAAATAGAAAGTAAACAAATAAATTACCGCATAAAATATTCTATATTTTTGTGCATATTTTAAAGAAAAGCCTGTAATAAATATATATTTGTAATTAACATTTTTTTTTATAATACTGTTTTGAATACGCATATAAAAAGTATTTTATGTTCTTAATTTATGATTGAAATTGAAAAGTTTAATAAAGCTTATTTATGCAATTTACATTGGAGACAAAGATGTTACTAAAAGTAAATAAATGAGAGTTTACTTTAATTTAAAGCATTTATGCTCAAAATAATAACAAATATTAGGGATTTTTTTTTTTTTTTTTAATTTTTAATTTATAAATTATCTGCTTTAAAATCTTTTTTAAATTTAGATTTATAAATGATATAATATTTTCAAAAAAAAAAAAAAAAAATTACGACCATAATTACTGGAACAAAATCATTTTAAGATAAAATCATGGAATTTGCACTGTATATTGAGATTATTAAATGATCCGTAACTGCAATAAATATTAATATATACACAGTACAAGTTAATATATCCATATTTTTCGGATATATTTTCATCAGAGTAAAGTCTTAAAGTAAAAGTTATAAACACTTTTTTTTTTTTTCTCTAGATATAAAAAAAACAGTAATTTATTCAGTCTTTCTTTATATTGGGTTGCTCGATAAATAATGTCGTTTTTTTCATGTTTTCAAAGTGAATTTATTTATATTAACAACAAACATTAATCAATGTTATATTGACCATTCTGTTGGATGTCCTTTTGCCATCTTCGGTAAGGTGAAAAATTCCACGTTCGAAGAAACCTTGATTTTTAGAAGCGATGGTTTTACAAAACGACATTATTTATTGAACAACCAAATAATAAGTAGAGTTTTCGCTGAGAAATAATTTCGTTTTTATACATGTGGATAAAGGATTGTAAAACATTTCAATTATAACATTATATAAAGTTTCAAGCGTTCTCCATCCCTACAATTTGCACCAGTTTTCACCACACTTACAATCGAAATTTAAAATAACCGTTAAATATCTTCTATGAATTTGAATCCACTGGAGCTACAGTCTATGGTTCTAGGTGATCTAACGCGGGCTGACTAAAATTCCTAGATGTTATTAAGTATTTTGTAAGGCTGACGAACACTGGTGCAAATTTAAGAAGTGGCGAAAATTGCTGTCTTTACCTTAAACACATAAAAGAGCTATGAAATATGAGCTTTTGTTTGAAAAAATCATTAAACGCTGAAATGTGAATTTTCTAAAAATAAATTTTTATTAATTTGTTATTCAACCATTTTAAACCCCTGAAATTAATTTTTTATAAGGGGTTATTCACAAATCACTGTTGTCAATAAAAGACCACTGTGTAATTATTCTATATAGCTTTCTGACCGCCTGTGAAAATGGCAAAAATTTAAGATTTTTTTTCACTGCATAGTATTTTGAATGTAGTAAGTTCAATTGTCAATTAAAACCATGACTGTGTATATCATGATTATCCTAATGACTATTGTAAAAGACCTTAAATTTTTAAGAACAAGCTAAAAGTTCATGATTATATGATTTTGAATTATGACTGTATTGGGGAAAAAAGAGCAGCTCCATGACGGGGTATATCTGAAAGCAGCGGATAGTCTAATGTATATAACAGTCTTATATGATTCAATTAAGTTATCCATTGTTTTATATTAAAAATAGAATTTTTTTTATATAAAAATTATTATATTTTATTTAATATACTATTTTTTTATTAAATATATTTTATTAAATATATTTTGTTATTTGATATAACCCTCCCCCCTCCTTAAAAAAAATAAAAAAAAATAATTACTTTTTAAGCATTGTATTTCCATAAAATCTCAAACATTAACATATAATTACTATGCTATTACTCTATTTACGTTTTATTTGCAGTACAATATTTTTTCATTAGATTTTTATGTCATTTTGGATATTACATCGTCGGTACCTCTAAATATGGTATATAAAAACTAGTCGATATTCTTATAATTTGCAATAAAAATGCATAGTAATCCCTAATTTAACATGTTATTCTCACAGAATAGGAATGGGCAACGAATTCAAATATTTCACGTTATGTAATGAAATTTAAGAAAATCGCATATATATATATATATATATATATATATATATATATTATTTATTTATTTATTTATTTATTTATTGTGATTGTGATACCGTTTTCTTTTTGACGCATAATGTTGTCTGCTTCAATAAATATTATTAAAGTAAATCTTCACTGAGAAATATAAAGATAATTTAAAACATATTTTATGTAATGGTTAATTTATAAATCGTTTAAAGCCAATACATTGGTCATCTTCATAAAAAATAAAGCTGGAATGTATAACAAAGAGATTTTTTTAAATATTATTTTAATTTAAACCACCCCTCACATATATGTATATAATAACGTAAAGTAAAATCATATCATTATATAATTCAGAGATAAAAATAAATAAATACGTATTTAAATAAATAAAAATGTACGTTTTAAAGTTTACAAAGCTATAAATTGATATAAAACGTAACTTTTTTTTTTTTACCTTCATGACATTTTTACATTTTTTTTTTTTTTTTTTTTTTTTTTTTTTTTAACGAAAATATTGCAAACACTATTACACCCATTTTCTGCACAAGTACGAATAATGTGTTCTGTTTTTATTTTTATTTTTATTTTTTGTTTATTTTTTGTTTTTTTAATTGGAATGAGGCACATATACTGACTCAAATATAACTTTTACTATATACAAATAACTGACTCCAATCCATTCAGATGTATGTAAGCTTGGGCACATAATTTCTCGCCGTATGAATTTTGTTAGGATTTAGGCCTATTTTCCACATTAGAGAACATGATATTTTTTAGGTACTTTTGATGGGGTCATTCAAAGTATTACTTGCCTTTATTTTAAGGAGTTTCTATAATTTATAGAAAATTTAATTTTAACTTATGCGTTGACTTTTGCTGAAATTAATGAACATATAATACAAATAAAGTTCTTGAAATGCATTTCTCATCATGTATATAATTATAAAAACCCTTGTATTTCAAGACTAACGCTGATAATTTTGTCTTGACTAATATAATATATTAGAATAACTAATATAATATATTAGAAATTAATTTCATATATATGGTTCCTAAAAAAAAAAGAAAAAAAAGAAATAAAAAAGGGTAATTTAATAGAATAACTTATTCTCAAAATCGCATCAACGTATTGAAATATATAAAAGAAAATTTTATCCATGTTTTACATGGTTTTAGAAGATTCGTACCTTGATTCAAATAAGAAATAAAACATAAAATACTCATTGGGCATTTACGAGAAATATGAGTATCGTGTATAATATATGTTATCATATCAGAAAAAAAAAAGAATATTAGCATCTATAAAATGAAGTTTATATAGTGTACAATAATTTCTATTTCTTAAACACACTTTTGAATTCTATGCAGGATTATATTGTACATAAAGGGAAAAAAAAATAAAAAACAATAGCCTAAGTACATAAAATTCAACTACGTTTTGCGGAATTATGTACATAAATAGATATGTGGTTATAATAATTGGATTAAAGGGTTACACTGTCATTTTTATTTTCTTGAACCTATTTGAACCTTAAAACGTATACAAATAATGACGTAAAAAAACAAATTAAGTTCTTTAAATATTATGTAATACAATGTTTAGTACTTTGAACAGGCATGGAGAAAATAAATTTGGAAATACGGGTAAAAATCACAAACATGTATATATATATATATATATATATATATATATATATATATATATATATATATATATTTCACTTTATGTGCGTTAATTAAAATGTAATTGTTCAACATAATTAACTAAAAAATATAGTTTTTACGTGTAAATAAGAATGAAAAAAATAATATATATATATATATATATTTTTAATTTAAGTATAATTTTCTTCTTATTATTTCTTTAAAATAAAAACAAATTTGGTCAATATGCATAATTTCATATTAGAATCGACAATTTTCTTAAAAATTATGCGTAATAAGTTAAATGGCCCGTGTGAATTTAATACCACGATATGTATTTTAAAAACTCATTTCCTGCTCGATAATTAGATTTCAGCTTTTCAGCTCTCAAGTAATTATGTTTTTGAAAATTATGAAAATAATATTTTCCTACATGTCAGGCAGAAAAAATTATGTAACAATTTAGGAAAATGATCCTGACTTTATTTTTTTCATAAATCTTTTAGTTTATTAATTTGTTGTATTTCGGATGCATGTAGTATTTATTAAAATTAATAAAAGTGTAGTATTTATGTATAGGACTGCAAATATCTCTTTTTCTAAGGTAATGAAACTTAAAAGTTAAATTTATTAAAACACATTATTTCGTATCTGCATCATATGTTATATATAATAATTTTTATTTATGTATAAAAATACATGATAAATTGAAGTAAAATTTAAAACTTAATCTTTACATATCTAATTATAAAAGTTTATTATTAATTGTTGCGATTAAAGATAACATAAATGTTGAGTACAAGTGTTAAGTTAAATAGTTGTGTTAATTAATATTATTAAATGAATGTTAAATTTTATTAAAATATGATAAAAAATCATTTAAATTTTTATAAATAATAATAATAAAAATAAAATAAAAAAAGCCAAATTTTATTTCTTAATTCAAGAGAGAGACCTTTAGATATACTTCAATAAAGCTTTTAAAAAGTTATATTCTTTAAAAAATTAAAAATGCATACGTACTTACATTAATGAATTTACCTCCAGAAGAAACATCGTATGAAGTTACCTTAAAACGTTCAAGAGTATTAAACTTAAACCATTTTTACCAAAATCTCACTTAAAATTATTATTCTAAAGTATTGATTTCTAAACTTAAGGTAAAAATTTGCGATTTAAATTAAAATTAATTGCCGTTTCTCAAGTTTTGTGCAATAACGTGGATATTTTCTATGAAAATTACCAAAATACAACATTAACAATAAAAACAATATTTTGCCTTTTTAGTTAGAAGGTTTTTAATTGAAATTGACTTTGTCATCGTGTCTTCGTGTCACGCTAGTAAACAAGGCACCTTCATTTTAAAGTAAATATAAGCTGTTTCATTTGTCGCTCTGTTGCTCAGTTGGTAAGCGCGTCACGTTAAATGCGCGGTGGTTGTGAGTTCGGTCCCCGGAAAGTCAGGTGTGTTAATTTTTGCAGATAATTAGTAGAAAAGATGTCAATTGATACAAGAAAAGTTTTCGTTGCTTACACTAAAAATTTTTTAGGAGTTTTTTTTTAAGAAGCATTTTATTTATTTATTTATTTTATTTTATTTTTTTTTTATTTAGATATTAGAAAACACAAAACATTTTAGATATTAAAAAAGCACAAAATAAAATAATTTAAGTAAAAATTACATAAAAAAAAAATATTTTTAAAAGCTTTATATATATGTATATATTACTATTATATGAAATTGGATTTGTCATCGGCTGTTTGTCACGTTATAAAACCAACACGCTTCCATTATATATATATATATATTAAAAAAAAATAAAAGCAACTCATTGTATCTCTTAATGAATCAGCTAGTTACAGCATCATGTTGATAATGCGATAGTCGTGTGTTCAGGCCGAGGTGTTATTTTTTGCAAATAATTAATAGAAAAAGTGTCAATTGATAAAAGAAAATATTTCGTTGTGTACACAGTATCTTAATAATTTTTCAAGAGTTTTTTAAATGGCTTTTTATCTAGTTTCAAAAAGGACGAAATAAAAATGTAAGTAAAAATAAATAAATAAATAAATATTTTTTTAGAAGCTTTTTATTGAAATTGGAATTTCTCATCGTGTCTTTGTGACACGCCAAAAAACAAGGTGCCTGCCCTTTAAAGTAAGTATAAGAAACGCGTTGCACCCCTCATTAGCTCCGCTGGTAAGAGCGTCATGTTAATAGCGCGGTGGTCGTGCGTTCGGTCCCCGGAAGGTCCAGCGTGTTAATTTTTGGAGGTAATTAGTAGAAAAGGTGTCAACTGATACAAGAAAATTTTTCGTTGCTTACACTAAGAGTGTTTTGAGGAGTTTTTTTAAGAAGATTTTTTAAGGAGCTTTTTATATGAAATTGACAGTGTGTCAAGTCATCGTATCTTCGTGTCATGCTAGTAAACAATTAAAGTAAGTATAAGCCGCTCCGTTTGCAATTCCGTGGCTGAGTTCCTTAGAGCGTGACGTTAATAAAGCGATGGTCGAGAGTTCGGTTCCCGGAAAATCCGGCGCATTAATTTTGGAGGATAATTAGTAGAAATGTTGTCAATTGATAAAAGAAATTATTTCGTTGGCTACACAATGTCTTAAGAATTTTCGAAGAGTTTTTTTAAGATTATTTTTTTTAGATATTGGAAAACACAAAGTATTTTAAATATTAAAAAAGCTCAAAATAAAAAGTTTCAAGTACAAAATAAATATTTTCAGAATTTATATATATATATATATATATATATATATATATATATATATATATATATATATATATATATTATATGAAGTTGAATTTGTCATTGCGTTTTCTGTCACGCAAAAAAACAAGACACTTCCACTTAAAATAATAATAATAATAATAATAATAATAATAATAATCTCAGTTGATAAACGAAAATTATCCGTTGTCTACAAAATATCCTAAAAAATTTTGATTAGTTTTTTATAAGAGGCTTTTTCCTTTCTTGTAACTAAAAAGCACAAAATAAAATTTAAGTAAAAAATCATTTTTTAAAGTTAGAAGCTTTTTATTGTGAAGCCCTAAAAAGCATAAAATAAAATTTATTCTGGCAAAGACATGCTACAAAGAATTGAAAGTTTCAACACTAAGAAAATTTTAGAGAAAAAATATAGGTACTTTCCTTTTGCAAGATATGAAAATTTTTTAATGTTCAAAATATTTTAAAAAGCTTTCGAGACGTTTGAAATTTCTTGCCTAACGAATGATTATACAAAATCTAATAACTAAGAATATTGGTCTCGTAAGCTTTTTAAAATATTTTGAACATTAAACAATTTTCATATCTTGCAAAAGGAAAGTACCTATATTTTTTCTCTAAAATTTTCTTAGTGTTGAAACTTTCATTTCTTTGTAGCATGTCTTTGCCAGAATAAATTTTATTTTATGCTTTATAGGGCTTCACAATAAAAAGCTTCTAACTTTAAAAAATGATTTTTTTACTTAAATTTTATAATAAATTGACTTTCTCATCGTTTCTTCGTGTCACGCCAGTAAACAATTAAAGTAAATATAAGCCATTCCGTTTGTCGATCCGTGGCTCAGTTAGTTAGAGCGTGACGTTAATAAAGCGGTTGTTGAAAGTTCGGTCCGGCGTGTTAATTTTTGAGGATAATTAGTGGAAAAGGTGTCAATTGATAAAAGAAAATTTTTCGTCGACTACACAATATCATAAGAATTTTCGAAGAGTTTTTTTTAAGAAGTTTTTTCTTTTTTTTAGATATTAGGAAACACAAAATATTTTAGATATTAAAAAAAGCTTAAAATAAAAAGTTTCAGGTACAAAATACATAAATAAATATTTTTAGAAGTTTATACATATATATTACGTATTATGAAGTTAAATTTGTCATCGAGTTTTCTGTCACCCTAAAAAACCAGACACTTCCACTTAAAAAAAAAAAAAAAAAAAAAAAACTGTAAGCAATTTATTGTATCTCTATCTCTTAATGCCTCAGTTAGAGCGTCATGATAATTTTTAAAATAATTAATAGAGAAGGTGTCCGTTGATAAAAGGAAATATTTCGTTGTGTGCACTGTATCCTAATAATTTTTGAAGATTTTTTTTAAATTGTAAAAAGCACAAAATAAAAATTTAAATAAAAATAAATAAATAAATAAATATTTTTTTAGAAGCTTTTTATTGAAATTGGAATTCGTTATGGCGTCTTCATGTCACACTAATAAATAAGGCAGCTCAACTTAAAAGTAAATGTTAGCATTTCTTATAGTCGCTTGTTGGCTCAGTTGGTTAGAGCGTCAAGTTGCTACTACGATGGTGGTGAGTTCATCCCTGAAGGATCGATGTGTTAAATGTTGCAGATAATTAATAGAAAATGTGTCAATTGATGATCTACACAGTATTCTAAGAATTTTTGAAGAGTTGTTTTTTAGGAAGCTTTTTTTTTTTTTTTTTTTACTTACTAAAAAGCATAAAATAAAAAGTTAAATATATATGTTCTCTTAGAAGCTTTTTATTGAAATTGGATTTTTATCATCGTGTCTTTGTGTCATTCTGAAAAAGAAGGCGCCTCCACTTTAATGTAAATTTAAACAACCTTTTCCGTCTCTCGTTAGTGTATTTGGTTAGAGAATCATGGTGATTACGCGATGCTCGTGGGTTTGTTCCTCGCAAGCCGATGTGTTACTTTTTTGCAGATAATTAATAGAAACGATGTCAATTAATAAACGAAAATATGTCCCTTTTGTAGAACATGACAAATTTTAAATATTCTAAATATTTTAAAAAGCATTCGAGAACAATATTCCTTTTGTATAAGTATTTGTTAGATTTTTCTAGAATATTCTATGATTTTTCTTGACAGTTCTTAGACTTTTGGTTAGAGCGTCATACTGATAACGCAATGGTCCCGAATTCGGTCCTCGAAAGACGATATAGTACATTTTTTGCAGATAAATAATCAAAAAAAAATCAATTGATAGAAAATCTTCCATTGTCTACAAAATATCTTAAGAAATTTTAATTAGTTTTTTTAAGAAGCTTTTTCCTTTTTTGTAACTAAAAAGCACAAAATAAAATTTAAGTAAAAAATATTTTTTTTAAGTTAGAAGCTTTTTATTGTGAAGCCCTAAAAAGCATAAAATAAAATTTATTCTGGTAAAGGCATGCTACAAAGAAATGAAAGTTTCAACGCTAAGAAAATTTTAGAGAAAAATATAGATACTTTCCTCTTGCAAGAGATGAAATTTTTTTAAATGTTCAAAATATTTTAAAAAGCTTTCGAGACATTTGAAATTTGTGGTCTAACGAATGATTATACAAAAACTAATAACTAAAAATATTGGTCTCGAAAGCTTTTTAAAATATTTTCAACATTAAAAAAATTTTCATTTCTTGCAAAAAGAAAGTGCGTATATTTTTCTCTAAAATTTTCTTAGTGTTGAAACTTTCATTTCTTTGTAGCATGTCTTTACCAGAATAAATTTTATTTTATGCTTTTTAGGGCTTCACAATAAAAAGCTTCTAACTTTAAAAAATTATTTTTTACTTAAATTTTATTGTTTGATTACAACATTTGAACGAAAAAAAAAAAAAAATCTGAAAATTATGCTAGTATATTGTAGACATGAAGCTTATTTCTCTTATGTTAGGGGCTAAGACATAATAACAACCAACCATTCCCCTCATTAATATCTACTAGTAAAATAAAATTATTGCATTGATTTAATAAATTCAGCTCTCATATAATATATAGAATGTGTTTCAATTTCTTTTTCCTAATTATTATTAGTATTATTATTAAACATTAATTTTAGACATTTTGTATATATTACTTAGTTATTAAAAAATACTTATACGTAATTTTATAAAATCGTAGGCTATACAATTTCTACAGTTTAAATCTAAACACACAAAAAACTAATAACTGCTCGGCATGAAAATCGCCCCAACACCATTTTTGCAAATTCTCAGGTGAAATGACCTCCTGATCCCGAATATGACGCTCATTTTGCCCTTTCACCTACCGTTTTTTAGAGGCGGCCCCCTATTTTTATAATTTTTTTTGTGATTTTATGGGTATAAAATTGATTTTTAGGGAGAGGGAAGGATTATTTTAACTGTTAAATATCTTTTGTGGGGCTACAGAGATGGAAAATTCTAAAAACATGAACATTTGAAGCAAGGAGAAAATTAAGGAGGATGATTTGCCACAAAAATTATGTATTACATTTCATATATATATATATATATATATATATATATATATATATATATATATATATATATATATATATAATATATTATTAAAGCTATTTATTAAACATTATTTAAGCATTATATATATATATATATATATATATATATATATATATATATATCGTTTTTAGGTGTTAAATTAATTCTTATTCATTCTCCAAATCAAATTCATGGACATAAAATTACCGAACAGTGGTAGAAATTGGGGGGAGGGCTAGGTGTTCATAGAAAACGGTGGGTGACTGGGCAAAATTAGAGTCATATTCGTATTCAGGAGGTCAATTTACATAAGAATCAGCAAAAATGGTATCAGTTTGTGTGACAGTATATTTTATATATAAAAAGACCAATAAGCTGACACATTTCTGACACATAAAATTACCGAACAGTGGTAGAAATTGGGGGGAGGGCTAGGTGTCCCAAGAAAACGGTGGGCGACTGGAAAAATGGGTGTCATATTTGCATTAAGGTGGTGAATTTACATAAGAATTAGCAAAAATTGTATCAGGGCCTTTTTTTTTTTTTTAGCACAGTGTAATTACTTATAAAACACAACTTTAAGTAAAATGTATCCATGATCCAATTAAAATATAGTATATAAAATCAGATTTGTTTGACAGTAAATTTGAGATATAAAAAGACAAAAATCTGACACATTTCTGAAATGTCTCATTAAAATTTTAAATGGAAGTACTATTATCGCTAAATGGCATTGAACGATTATAAATAAATTACAAGCAAAAATGTAACAGTGTGAATAAAGATATATGTTTACATTTCAGTTTTGGGACAATATTCATCTGAACGCCAAAAGTGTAAGAAGTCGTTATTACTTATATTTTTCTTTGAAATGCTCATGCCAATATGAATGTATGCGATCGGGATCATCCAAATTAAATTTCTGTTTATCAAAGAAAATGAGTGTAGCCCAATTTATATGTGTTTCCAGATGTATTTATGAAAAATGGGTGCATTTTTTTTTTTAATGGCAAGGTGTTAAAGGCGGATGTTGACATAGTTTTACTTATCGATGGATTTATTATTTTTTAATTAACGTTCTTTTGATTCATGCTAACGGTTGTATTTTTATATAGCTTCTTATTCATTTTTCTGTCAGTATTCGTTTTTGCTACAATGTGAAATGTCAAGCATCCATGTAATTTCGAAATAATTCTCGGGTTTTCTGTTGAATTTTCTATGCTTAAAGTAGTTTCAATCTGTATATATATATATATATATATATATATATATATATATATATATATATATATATATATATATATATATATATATATATATATACATATATATATATCTTTATATATATATTTCTTTTGTGCGTGTGTATGTCACTGAACTCCTCCTAAACGGCTGGACCGAGTTTAATGAAATTTTTTGTGTGTCTACAGGTGGAATCGAGAATGGTTTAGAATTACAATTCAGTTCAATCGGATAATTGGATCAAAAGATATTAAATAAAAACTCCATTTTAACTTTAAATTGATTAAAAAGAAAAATATATTTGATGCCAAAATAAACAAAATTCACGTTTATTTATTTTTTTCCGGAAATAAAATATTTTTAATTTCGCGTGATAAATAATAAAAATTAGAAAAAAAATTAATATACTAAGAAAATATTCGCGTGTAAATAAATTCATAGAGTTACTTGGTATTAGCTTAAAATTTTTATTGAATTTAGTAGTACTTTTCTTTTCTACAGTAAAACAATTTTTTTCGTTTTAATTGATACTTTATATGTAACTTATAAAGATTCTTTTATGTTTTCACCTTAATTGTAAATACTAATAATAATTTCGAATTTATTAGAATTTTTTATTTTTATTTTGTATATATCATAAAACATTTTTTTTTTTTTTTTTGTATGGAACAGCTCTAGTTTGGAAAAATTTGAAATTTGGCACCGAGTAGTACGGACGTTTCTCACGAAGATCGTCAGTTACGCAATTGAGATAGCCATGTTAATTCATCGCAAAAATGGCCAAAAATATTTAAAGTCGACAAGGGGGGGGGAGGTCTGTACTAAAGCTGTGCCTTTGTATTTATCTTTATATATATATTTCTTTTGTGCGTGTGTATGTCACTGAACTCCTCCTAAACGGCTGGGCCGAGTTTAATGACATTTTTTGTGTGTCTTCAGGTGGATTCGAGAATGGTTTAGATTTACAATTCAGTCCAATTTAAATTGTTTATTTAATTAATTTATCACTTATAAATTGTTGTTGATTTTGGAATGTTTCACATTGGATCCGGCAGACTGCGCTACGATCGTAGTATCGAATATTCAATAATACGCAAGCGAAGTGATGACGTCACTGACCGTCCGTGGATGCAAGAAAAATTTTTCCTATGTTAATCGCCCATTGGATTTTTTGTAAAAAATTACTAAAAATCGAAGAAAATTATTTCCCGATTTTAATCCCCATATTTGGGTATAGATATGTATTAATTATCATGTGCATGCGTTAGATTGAGTTGTTTTTGCTGTAAAATTGATAAAATTTGAATTGTTAATCTCAAAACTCTGTCATCCTTGGCGGAAAAAAAATATCGCCATATAATCTGGCGAACATATTTAATTTCTTTCAAAAATAATAGTTATTTCAACAACTTATATTAAGAGAGTAATTAATAATATGAAACAATTTCGTACAATACATATTACGAATATATACATCTGGCATGTATATTTTCGTATTACGTTTTTGATCGCCAAATACAAAAAACGCCAAGGAAGACAGTTTTGAACTTTAAAATTAAATTTTTGTCAATTTGAGAGCAAAATAACTCAATCTAACGCATGCATACGATAACTAATACATATCTATACCCAAATATGGGGATTAAAGTCGAGAAAGAATTTTCTCGATTTTTAATATATTTTTATAAAAAATCCAAAAGGAGATTAACATAGGAAATCTTTTTATTGCATCCACTGACGGTCAGTGACGTCACACTTCGCTTGCGTATATTCTATTGTAATTCCAGTTTGTCCCGACAGTTGGTGCTGCGATCAACTTCAGGAAAATATTTTGTAAATTCGTGTTATTATTGTTATACAAAAAATTGTGTCCTAATTGAAATATTACATCAAGATGTAATTAGTGTTTGAAGAGTTTTGAAGTGTGCATAAAACACTATATATTTTGCAAATTTAGTGCGGAATTGGAGTGAATATTTTACATAATTTTCTATCAAATTCACACGCGCGTTGATTAACAACCACCCTAACCTACAAATTTATTTGTGTATCTAATATATTATATTTTATTTATTTATTTTTTGAATGGAACACCTTTAGTATCGGATCCCTTTGGCAAAATTTGAAATTTGGCACTGAAGTAGCTCGGACGCTTCTCGCCAAGATCTTTAGTTCCACAATTGAGATAGCCATTTCAATTCATCGCAAAAATGGCTTAAATATTTAAAGTCACTAAAGGGGTCCCATACTTTTGTGCGTATGTATGTCACTGATATTTTATTTTTATTTTTTTTTGGATGGAAAATTTGGCACCGAGGTAGCTCGGACGCTTCTCGCCAAGATCTTTAGTTCCACAATTGAGATAGCCATTTCAATTCATCGCAAAAATGGCTTAAAATATTTAAAGTCACCAATGGGGTCCCATACTTTTGTGCGTGTGTATTTCACTGATATTTTATTTATTTATTTTTTGTATGGAACATCTTTAGTATCGGATCCTTTTGGCAAAATTTTAAATTTGACACCGAAGTAGCTCGGACGCTTCTCGCCAATATCGTTAGTTCCACAATTGAGATAGACATTTCAATTCATCGCAAAAATGGCTTAAAATATTTAAAGTCACTAAAGGGGTCCCAATTTGTGGCTTAGATTTAGAAAATCCGTGCTTTTCTCACGGCCAATTATATGTTGTGTGTTCCAGGTTTGGAAAACCTTCGAATTTGTTTGTGTATACTCCTCAAGGATTAACCAAAAATATTGTACATCCAATGGCAATACGATAAATTAAGTTTTTGTAGATTAAAAAAATATACCTGTTATAAAATAAATTGAGTTTCAACTTTTTCACCTTTAATTAAAACGAGTTTAAGTTTTTATGTAATACGAACTCTACTTTTCACTTCGCTCATACTATACACATACTCACATGCATCGATTGATTGAATTGTGATAAATGTACAGTTAATGATGTTAGATATTGTAATAACTTTTTGATAAAAAAATTTATCAAATCGGTCCAGAATGTTACAGCTTATTCAAAAAAGACGGAATTTTCATGTGAAATTCGTTGCTATCAGAGATTCTCCCATAAATTGAAATATTTGCCTTATGAAATAAAATTTTGTGCTGTTCGACATTCAGCGGAGGTTTTAAATAACAAGTAGCAAGTAGAAAGTACCAAGTAGCAAGAAGCAAGAAGCAAGTAGCGAAAATTTCGGTAATTATGTCTTTTACGTTATAATAGGAATTCACAGTCACCGTTTACAGCGCTCCATACCTGTTTCACTTATATACCACATCCTTACACACTTACAATAAGTTAGTTATTTTGGTATTAGCTTAAAATTTTTATTGAATTTAGTAGTACTTTTCTTTTCTACAGTAAAACAATTTTTTTCGTTTTAATTGATACTTTATATGTAACTTATAAAGATTCTTTTATGTTTTCACCTTAATTGTAAATACTAATAATAATTTCGAATTTATTAGAATTTTTTATTTTTATTTTGTATATATCATAAAACATTTTTTTTTTTTTTTTTGTATGGAACAGCTCTAGTTTGGAAAAATTTGAAATTTGGCACCGAGTAGTACGGACGTTTCTCACGAAGATCGTCAGTTACGCAATTGAGATAGCCATGTTAATTCATCGCAAAAATGGCCAAAAATATTTAAAGTCGACAAGGGGGGGGGAGGTCTGTACTAAAGCTGTGCCTTTGTATTTATCTTTATATATATATTTCTTTTGTGCGTGTGTATGTCACTGAACTCCTCCTAAACGGCTGGGCCGAGTTTAATGACATTTTTTGTGTGTCTTCAGGTGGATTCGAGAATGGTTTAGATTTACAATTCAGTCCAATTTAAATTGTTTATTTAATTAATTTATCACTTATAAATTGTTGTTGATTTTGGAATGTTTCACATTGGATCCGGCAGACTGCGCTACGATCGTAGTATCGAATATTCAATAATACGCAAGCGAAGTGATGACGTCACTGACCGTCCGTGGATGCAAGAAAAATTTTTCCTATGTTAATCGCCCATTGGATTTTTTGTAAAAAATTACTAAAAATCGAAGAAAATTATTTCCCGATTTTAATCCCCATATTTGGGTATAGATATGTATTAATTATCATGTGCATGCGTTAGATTGAGTTGTTTTTGCTGTAAAATTGATAAAATTTGAATTGTTAATCTCAAAACTCTGTCATCCTTGGCGGAAAAAAAATATCGCCATATAATCTGGCGAACATATTTAATTTCTTTCAAAAATAATAGTTATTTCAACAACTTATATTAAGAGAGTAATTAATAATATGAAACAATTTCGTACAATACATATTACGAATATATACATCTGGCATGTATATTTTCGTATTACGTTTTTGATCGCCAAATACAAAAAACGCCAAGGAAGACAGTTTTGAACTTTAAAATTAAATTTTTGTCAATTTGAGAGCAAAATAACTCAATCTAACGCATGCATACGATAACTAATACATATCTATACCCAAATATGGGGATTAAAGTCGAGAAAGAATTTTCTCGATTTTTAATATATTTTTATAAAAAATCCAAAAGGAGATTAACATAGGAAATCTTTTTATTGCATCCACTGACGGTCAGTGACGTCACACTTCGCTTGCGTATATTCTATTGTAATTCCAGTTTGTCCCGACAGTTGGTGCTGCGATCAACTTCAGGAAAATATTTTGTAAATTCGTGTTATTATTGTTATACAAAAAATTGTGTCCTAATTGAAATATTACATCAAGATGTAATTAGTGTTTGAAGAGTTTTGAAGTGTGCATAAAACACTATATATTTTGCAAATTTAGTGCGGAATTGGAGTGAATATTTTACATAATTTTCTATCAAATTCACACGCGCGTTGATTAACAACCACCCTAACCTACAAATTTATTTGTGTATCTAATATATTATATTTTATTTATTTATTTTTTGAATGGAACACCTTTAGTATCGGATCCCTTTGGCAAAATTTGAAATTTGGCACTGAAGTAGCTCGGACGCTTCTCGCCAAGATCTTTAGTTCCACAATTGAGATAGCCATTTCAATTCATCGCAAAAATGGCTTAAATATTTAAAGTCACTAAAGGGGTCCCATACTTTTGTGCGTATGTATGTCACTGATATTTTATTTTTATTTTTTTTTGGATGGAAAATTTGGCACCGAGGTAGCTCGGACGCTTCTCGCCAAGATCTTTAGTTCCACAATTGAGATAGCCATTTCAATTCATCGCAAAAATGGCTTAAAATATTTAAAGTCACCAATGGGGTCCCATACTTTTGTGCGTGTGTATTTCACTGATATTTTATTTATTTATTTTTTGTATGGAACATCTTTAGTATCGGATCCCTTTGGCAAAATTTTAAATTTGACACCGAAGTAGCTCGGACGCTTCTCGCCAATATCGTTAGTTCCACAATTGAGATAGACATTTCAATTCATCGCAAAAATGGCTTAAAATATTTAAAGTCACTAAAGGGGTCCCAATTTGAGGCTTAGATTTAGAAAATCCGTGCTTTTCTCACGGCCAATTATATGTTGTGTGTTCCAGGTTTGGAAAACCTTCGAATTTGTTTGTGTATACTCCTCAAGGATTAACCAAAAATATTGTACATCCAATGGCAATACGATAAATTAAGTTTTTGTAGATTAAAAAAATATACCTGTTATAAAATAAATTGAGTTTCAACTTTTTCACCTTTAATTAAAACGAGTTTAAGTTTTTATGTAATACGAACTCTACTTTTCACTTCGCTCATACTATACACATACTCACATGCATCGATTGATTGAATTGTGATAAATGTACAGTTAATGATGTTAGATATTGTAATAACTTTTTGATAAAAAAATTTATCAAATCGGTCCAGAATGTTACAGCTTATTCAAAAAAGACGGAATTTTCATGTGAAATTCGTTGCTATCAGAGATTCTCCCATAAATTGAAATATTTGCCTTATGAAATAAAATTTTGTGCTGTTCGACATTCAGCGGAGGTTTTAAATAACAAGTAGCAAGTAGAAAGTACCAAGTAGCAAGAAGCAAGAAGCAAGTAGCGAAAATTTCGGTAATTATGTCTTTTACGTTATAATAGGAATTCACAGTCACCGTTTACAGCGCTCCATACCTGTTTCACTTATATACCACATCCTTACACACTTACAATAAGTTAGTTATTTTGGTATTAGCTTAAAATTTTTATTGAATTTAGTAGTACTTTTCTTTTCTACAGTAAAACAATTTTTTTCGTTTTAATTGATACTTTATATGTAACTTATAAAGATTCTTTTATGTTTTCACCTTAATTGTAAATACTAATAATAATTTCGAATTTATTAGAATTTTTTATTTTTATTTTGTATATATCATAAAACATTTTTTTTTTTTTTTTTTGTATGGAACAGCTCTAGTTTGGAAAAATTTGAAATTTGGCACCGAGTAGTACGGACGTTTCTCACGAAGATCGTCAGTTACGCAATTGAGATAGCCATGTTAATTCATCGCAAAAATGGCCAAAAATATTTAAAGTCGACAAGGGGGGGGAGGTCTGTACTAAAGCTGTGCCTTTGTATTTATCTTTATATATATATTTCTTTTGTGCGTGTGTATGTCACTGAACTCCTCCTAAACGGCTGGGCCGAGTTTAATGACATTTTTTGTGTGTCTTCAGGTGGATTCGAGAATGGTTTAGATTTACAATTCAGTCCAATTTAAATTGTTTATTTAATTAATTTATCACTTATAAATTGTTGTTGATTTTGGAATGTTTCACATTGGATCCGGCAGACTGCGCTACGATCGTAGTATCGAATATTCAATAATACGCAAGCGAAGTGATGACGTCACTGACCGTCCGTGGATGCAAGAAAAATTTTTCCTATGTTAATCGCCCATTGGATTTTTTGTAAAAAATTACTAAAAATCGAAGAAAATTATTTCCCGATTTTAATCCCCATATTTGGGTATAGATATGTATTAATTATCATGTGCATGCGTTAGATTGAGTTGTTTTTGCTGTAAAATTGATAAAATTTGAATTGTTAATCTCAAAACTCTGTCATCCTTGGCGGAAAAAAAATATCGCCATATAATCTGGCGAACATATTTAATTTCTTTCAAAAATAATAGTTATTTCAACAACTTATATTAAGAGAGTAATTAATAATATGAAACAATTTCGTACAATACATATTACGAATATATACATCTGGCATGTATATTTTCGTATTACGTTTTTGATCGCCAAATACAAAAAACGCCAAGGAAGACAGTTTTGAACTTTAAAATTAAATTTTTGTCAATTTGAGAGCAAAATAACTCAATCTAACGCATGCATACGATAACTAATACATATCTATACCCAAATATGGGGATTAAAGTCGAGAAAGAATTTTCTCGATTTTTAATATATTTTTATAAAAAATCCAAAAGGAGATTAACATAGGAAATCTTTTTATTGCATCCACTGACGGTCAGTGACGTCACACTTCGCTTGCGTATATTCTATTGTAATTCCAGTTTGTCCCGACAGTTGGTGCTGCGATCAACTTCAGGAAAATATTTTGTAAATTCGTGTTATTATTGTTATACAAAAAATTGTGTCCTAATTGAAATATTACATCAAGATGTAATTAGTGTTTGAAGAGTTTTGAAGTGTGCATAAAACACTATATATTTTGCAAATTTAGTGCGGAATTGGAGTGAATATTTTACATAATTTTCTATCAAATTCACACGCGCGTTGATTAACAACCACCCTAACCTACAAATTTATTTGTGTATCTAATATATTATATTTTATTTATTTATTTTTTGAATGGAACACCTTTAGTATCGGATCCCTTTGGCAAAATTTGAAATTTGGCACTGAAGTAGCTCGGACGCTTCTCGCCAAGATCTTTAGTTCCACAATTGAGATAGCCATTTCAATTCATCGCAAAAATGGCTTAAATATTTAAAGTCACTAAAGGGGTCCCATACTTTTGTGCGTATGTATGTCACTGATATTTTATTTTTATTTTTTTTTTGGATGGAAAATTTGGCACCGAGGTAGCTCGGACGCTTCTCGCCAAGATCTTTAGTTCCACAATTGAGATAGCCATTTCAATTCATCGCAAAAATGGCTTAAAATATTTAAAGTCACCAATGGGGTCCCATACTTTTGTGCGTGTGTATTTCACTGATATTTTATTTATTTATTTTTTGTATGGAACATCTTTAGTATCGGATCCCTTTGGCAAAATTTTAAATTTGACACCGAAGTAGCTCGGACGCTTCTCGCCAATATCGTTAGTTCCACAATTGAGATAGACATTTCAATTCATCGCAAAAATGGCTTAAAATATTTAAAGTCACTAAAGGGGTCCCAATTTGTGGCTTAGATTTAGAAAATCCGTGCTTTTCTCACGGCCAATTATATGTTGTGTGTTCCAGGTTTGGAAAACCTTCGAATTTGTTTGTGTATACTCCTCAAGGATTAACCAAAAATATTGTACATCCAATGGCAATACGATAAATTAAGTTTTTGTAGATTAAAAAAATATACCTGTTATAAAATAAATTGAGTTTCAACTTTTTCACCTTTAATTAAAACGAGTTTAAGTTTTTATGTAATACGAACTCTACTTTTCACTTCGCTCATACTATACACATACTCACATGCATCGATTGATTGAATTGTGATAAATGTACAGTTAATGATGTTAGATATTGTAATAACTTTTTGATAAAAAAATTTATCAAATCGGTCCAGAATGTTACAGCTTATTCAAAAAAGACGGAATTTTCATGTGAAATTCGTTGCTATCAGAGATTCTCCCATAAATTGAAATATTTGCCTTATGAAATAAAATTTTGTGCTGTTCGACATTCAGCGGAGGTTTTAAATAACAAGTAGCAAGTAGAAAGTACCAAGTAGCAAGAAGCAAGAAGCAAGTAGCGAAAATTTCGGTAATTATGTCTTTTACGTTATAATAGGAATTCACAGTCACCGTTTACAGCGCTCCATACCTGTTTCACTTATATACCACATCCTTACACACTTACAATAAGTTAGTTATTTTTTTCTAGCAAAATATTCTCTAGAAATAATTTATATGACAAAACAACGTTTGTCGGGTCAGCTAGTATATATATATATATACATATATAAGTCTTTTAAAGTTTATTTTTTGAGCAAACCAATGCTATTGTAAGTTACAAGTTTGTTTGTTTTGATATTGGAGAACATTTGTTCTTTGCAACACATTCAGATCTTTTATAAACTGATTTTTGAAATTTTCTTTTCTGAATGGTGATTAATGTATCTATATCCACCAATAACAGGACGTGGAACTGAAATAACTACAAAGTTCCTATTTATTTCCTACTGCGTAAACTAAACAAGGTACACATTAAAAATATGTTTAAAAAATACATATTTGCAATTATTGAAATTTATTGTTAAAACTGCCGTTTTAAATTTCAGTTCCATGTACTTTTTTCTAAATAAAAGATTTGTGAATCTTATTATCATAGTTATTTTAATTGTGTTTATATTGTGTCGTTTCTATCACTTAACACATGTTTATATTAGCATCTGTTTATGTATCAATACAAAAACCCTTAACAGGTTAAAAGTTTGTGGCACACAACTGTACTTTATGGCTTCAAGTATTGAAAATAAGGATCTTAAAAACAATTGTATAACATTTTCAGATCTTTGCTATCTAATTTATATTTGCTATTGATTGAAACAAACATGCATAGATTTTCTTATTTGGATTTTCTTTTTTCTTCTGTTTATATTTACAGCGTAAACAATATTTCCAACATAAATATAAATTTATGTATATATATATATATATATATATATATATATATATATATATATATATATATATATATATATATATAACATTTACTCACTTATACCTTTTCATTCATATCTCTTATAATATCAAAATGTGTGTTTTAAAAGAAATGATATCGAAATTTCTGTAACGCAGTGGTGTTACATTACATGATATGTTTTTAAATTCAATTGCAATTATTTCATTTTGCATATTAAAATATTTTTGTACATTGAAAAATTGCATTTAATTTTCAAATATGCTGTCAAATATATGACATTCATTAAGCTTATATTAAGTACTAAATTTATTTATTTCAATGAATTATTTTATATTTTGCGTTATGAAATTTTTGCAGCACACTATCTGTTTCCATACATATTTATTGATTTGGATAAGATGGCATATGATATTTATGAATTTTAGATATGGATATTTTAATTATTATAATTTCTGTAAAATATTTCATTTATTTACTGTATTGCATAAATTTAACTGTAAAAAATCTTAATATATTACAACTTAACATTTTGTAATATATATATATATATATATATATATATATATATATATATATATATATATATATACACTAGAAACTTAATGAGAAATTAATTAATAAATTATTTAATTTAATTTAATTTATTTATTTAAGTACTGTAAAAGACTAACTTTTTTAGAAACATATTATTTTTAAAGCATAAAGTGTTTTCCTAAAAAATAAATTAATACTACTTTTTTAAATAAGTTACTTAGGGTTTAAATAAAGAATATATTTATTTATTCATATTTGATATATTTCTTAAATTTCAATTCCGTTTTCAGGATTTGTCTATACATAGGTTAAGTGATTTACCACCCAGTCATCGTTGTTTTAAACCAATTACAAATATTTCCATATAATTCTCATATTAACATTTATATAAAAGTAAAGAAGATTTTTTATTGCAGTCACTTCTTTAAATAAAACCAATTCTGAAATTTAACAATGTAAATTCAGTGAACATTTTTGATAATCAAATGTAATACAATATAAATGAATAAATTTCTCAACTAATATATATATTAAAGAAAGATTTTTTTTTCTTTTTTAAGTGTAAGTTTATTTTCCCTAAATATCCAGTAGATGGAGAGAAAACGCCTATTTGAGACTGAATATTTCAGATGGAAACGAAGTCTTTATTCGTCCGCTAACATGCAAACTGGATTAACAGGAACCGTCAGTCTTCTCAGACAAAAGAAATTAATATCATATATTAATTTAAAAAAATCGAGAAAAATTAATACACCATTACCCCTGTTCCCTTAATGTCTTAATATACCATTTCAGATCTCAAAATGCACTGCAAAAAATTCACTATACGATCAGACAGAACATAAAAGACTATTTAGAAAAAAATCAGATCTCATATTTGATGAGATAATAAATGTCGAACAAATTAATTTCGTTTGATCTTAATTTAGCTGTATATATAGTGTCGCCTTTAAGCTTCGTTTGAGCATTGTTGCGTCACGGAGACACTGCCGCGTCTCGTGAACTTTTACTTTAATTTTATTTTTAGATGGCACATTAAGTTATTCATTGTTAATATTTTTCATTTTCTTTTAAAGAATTTTGTAATATTTATTAATTAAAAATTGATGTACACCATTTATTTTGATATAGCTTACAATACATAATTAATACAGGTGATTATTATTATTATTATAAGGTTCATATAGTTTTGAAGTCTATTTGCTTAATATATTCAAAAGTAATTAAAAGTAATAATAGACTAAATTGTATTCGCTTGATGAAAATTTTAATTTTGGTTTCAAGCTAATATACTGCTAATATAATATTTAATCTAAATGCAATTAAAATTTATAAGTCAACGATGTAGATGTTTAGATATTATAAAATCTAATATTGGTATGAAAAATATTATGTTCTAAAAATAGAAATAATAATAATGATAAAGAAAAACCTTACTTAATGAATTGCCACTTAATGTTATCAATATGTAAAGACATTTTTCAACAAATTAATAAATTAAGTTGTTTTATTCAATTCATTAATATTTCCTATAATTGATGTTTTCCTTTGTAAAAACCGTGCATATTAAATATGATACCTGCATTAAATTTATATATATTTTCTCAAGAAAATAAACAAATCACTGATATTATTGTAATTACGAAATCGTAAACAAGTTAAATTTAAAAATAAATGTCGAAAAGTTAAATATTTTTCAAATTATTAGCAAAAAATTATATCCTATAAATTAGTTTAAATATTTATTAAAAAAAGAAAGAAAAAAGTACATAAAAAGAAATAATAAAAATGTGATGGCTCTCCAAGAAAATCTGGTACACGCTCTTTAAGGGAATTGCAATTTACAACTGATAAAAGGAAAAAAAAATATCCCCGTATATTTTACCGAAAGGGTCTCTTGGGGAAGATAAATCTTATGTATTTTTTAGTTTTATTCAATTATTTCAGTATCTTTTAGTTGTACCATATTTTACCTTTTTTTTTTTTTTTTTTTTTTTTTTTCTTTTTACTTTTTTCTGTATATATCAGGAAAATATTTTGTATTCGGGATTTTTTTTCCTTTCCTGTCTCCTGTTTATGTGTTGAATTAACATTAAAAAAAAAAAAAATAAATAAATAAATAAATAAATAAATAAATAGCGCAAAAGTGTCTGCCGGAAACATGTTGTTTGTCCTC
Source organism: Salticus scenicus (assembly GCA_963930645.1). Lineage (NCBI taxonomy): Eukaryota > Metazoa > Arthropoda > Arachnida > Araneae > Salticidae > Salticus > Salticus scenicus. The sequence continues at coordinate 237,568,400 of OZ005656.1, forward strand.
TTCTAGACATTTTAGAAATAAACCATTTGTGATTAGTACACAACGAGTTCTTTTCTAACAACAAATAATAAGGTGCTTTTATATTCTTTTTTTAGGAAATTAACTTTCATATATATATTTTTTTTAAATTTCTTAAAGCTATGTATAACAACAAATATAGTTCTTAATGAGAATTAAAATCTATGCATATATATAATATAAAACGTTAAAATATATGTAGGTAAAACAGTTGAAAATAAAAGGAGAAAGAAAATATTTATTAACCCAAAATAAATACGGAAATTGTATTATTGCACTTGTCATAGATGTGTTCGCCATTGCCTCGAAAGGTTGAACTTTAACCTGTTGGTCCTCGGAAGATATTTTATTTCCCTTCTACCACCCACTGGAAAACCAGTGGAGGCATTTCCCTATCCACCACCTGGGGACGCGCTCTCTAGGGGTTACAGGCTCCCCCGAGAGGCTAGGAATGTAAATACCCCTCCCATGCAAAACACTTGCTTTGATGCAAATGCCGTCGCAAAACATCAGCTCTGTGGCGGACTTCGGAAGAAATGGTGCCTTCCGGAGCTTCATCTAGACTGCGAAATAACCACTACCATCAGCAGATTACGGAGGGGCACATGACAGGTATGATCATGCCCGACGGCTCTAGAACCTACGCAGAATGCAGGCACTCCCCAGGAACTCAGCTGGATCCGAGGCATCTCTTCAATTGCATCTCTGTTGCCTCGACCCTCTTCAACATCGACCTCAACTGCTGCCATGACACCCTTTATACCGAAAAAGTCGGAGATGTGGCCAGGGCTGTGCTCCATGCCTTTGGTCCCATTTGACTTGTCCATACACATTTTGTTTTCTGCACTTGTCACACGACAACAACAACAACAACAAATACGGAAATAAAAAATTTTCAAAAATGTTGGAAACTGTTAAGAATACTCAAACGTGGTCAAATTCCTTAAAATATAATACTGAATTATACTGAGGATTATAGCATTTTCCTTACTCAAATCCATGTGAAATTATATTAAGAACCTTGTATTCTAGGAATTATATTTAAAAAATGCTGTTTCCTGAACAAGTAGGTTTCTACTCTGCACCATGTATTGGAAATGTCTTCCCTTTGAATGTGTCACTAAGTGCTCTGGAATACGGGTATCAATAATTTCTCGTGAAGCAGTTATTATTCAGGTTGAAGTTCTGGCTGCCCTAGAACTTTCACAATGGCCCTGGAGACGCTACTCCTAGGGGTATCATATCACTTATAGTTTTAACAATGTACCAGACCAAGAACAAGTTAAGCAATACAACGTAATGCTAAAAAATCAGCTTGCAGCTAGGTGAATTGCGGTCGGGAGCAGAAACAGCAACCAACGGCAACGAATTACGAAAACATTATGAGTACAGAAAAGAAATTATACAGTGAAACTCAACATTTATATTCCTGGACAGGTTAGAGAAAACTTAAAACGTAAATTTGCATGTACATGCGTTTTCCGAAAATCTAATAACAGTGTTTTTTTTTTTCCTAAGGTATTTCCAATATGAAAAAAATATATAATTATTTGGCGATTATTTTCCCCAAATAGGGTAAAATCGGGCGGGTATTTTACCCATAGGCGTTTTGATGGTTATTCTGTAAATGTTTTGGAGACTACTGACTACTGGATTTTACAATACTAATTATTTTCGTTTTGTAATCGAAGTTTTCCTATTCTTTTTTAAAAATGATATTTAGAAAATGAAAAATTGAAATTAAAAAATGAACTTGATTTACTTATACTGAATTTTTGCTTTTTACGGATATACTTTTACATATTTTTATTAACAAAATATATAGATTACAAAATATATTTAATTCGAAGTTCATATTAAACCTGGATTTAGTATGTTAGGTACTTTTATTTTAATCCAAAAACAACTCATGTTAAAATAAAAACATTTTCTATAATTATTTAGTTTCTTTATTTGATAAAAAATCAATTATACATATTTCTTTTGATACGAATTTTTTGCAATTTCATATTACACATTAAATAAATTGGAAGTTGAAAATAAAAATAACATTATTTACACTTTTGTATTTCCTAAAGGTATAAAAAAAAAAAAAAAAAAAAAAACTAATTTTCAATATTTATTTAGTTTTTTTAGTTTTTTGTGCGTAAAATATAAATATATATCCAAAAAAGTATTATTATACATGGACGAAATACATAACAATTTCTATAAAAAATTAAAGATTAATAATTTGTATTAAGCAATATTTAATTTTATGTTTTTAAAATTCTATATAAAAATTAGGTTGTTTTCGCATACCTTGGATATTTAACAGTTATTTAAATCATATTTTGTACTAACATTTAAAAAATAAATAATGTGAAATTAAAAAAAAAAAAAAAAGTTATACCAAATCTGCTGCATATATATATATATATATATATATATTTTTTTTTTTTTTTTTTCAGAAAGAAACTGCATTAATTGAATTACAAGTATTAGATAAAAAAGTTTTACCCACAGTGTTTGTTGTTTGAGCTTAATTTGGTTAAAAGTATCCATCGAATAATCGCATTAAGAAATGATTGATTTCTAGGAAAATTCATCTTTTTTATGTTTGTTAGACAAGTGGAGCTGAGAAAAAAATTACTTCCACTATCTATTTCAAAAACATATAGAACTTATTTATTTATTTTTTTTTACAGTTATTTTAATGCTTATAAATCTTAGCCGAAAACGATTATTTTATTTAAATGGTACATTTATTCTTATTTAGAAAACTGGAGCGTAAATATGCAGCCATTTCTCTTAGTCTTAGATATTTCACTCTTATGTTACAGGGTTGTAATTATGTAATTTAATATATTATTTTCAAAGAACACTCATATATATATATATATATATATTTTTTTTTTTTTTTCTTGTCGGCACTTATAAGTTTGTGTGAGACCACGTTCTCTAAAAGGAATATTTTGTTAAATAAATTTAAAAAATAATAATAATAATAATGTAATGCAGTTTTTCTACAAAGGATAGTAATAATTTAATTACAGAATCAGTTTTAACAAAATCTCAGACTAATTTCAGATACGGTAATAAATAATCTGTGTACTTTAAATAAGGTGATCAGATGGCCTTGAATCCCTAGGAGAGTCGTCGAAATATGCCGCTTGTTCTCCAAATGTTAGAACACATTTCCAAACGCCGTTACAAAATATAAAAAATAAATAAATAAATAAGTTATTTATGAATAATTTTGAATTTTTGTATTATGTCACAAATGAGAATTTAGAAAGGAAATACGCCTTATAGAATCAGACTTTTTTTTTTTTTTTTTTTAAGATTTTACATTTTCATGTGAATATATATATATATATATTAGATTAGAAATATTCCACATTTTAGGTTTCGTTAATTACGAGAAACAAAATCTCACACTATTTTCAATAGAACAAAACGAAAGAGGAAAACACTAAAAACACTCGGATAAATGTTGGGACGGGTAACTGTTAATTTGCAAGGTTTTTCTTAAATATTCAAGAGCTATTTTAAACCATTACCATTATTGCATATAGTGCAAAAGACCTCTGTGTCTTTTGGGGTTTTATTTCTTTTCATTCATTTGTTAATTTATTCCTATATTTAAGTTTTGCATTTCCTTTTGCAGCAATTTTGCACATTGCTTTGTAATTCCCCTGTTGGATTTTCTTATCTTTAAACTTTTGCTTTAATTTTATTTCATATACATATTCGTTTCAAAAGTTTCTTATATATATATATATATATATATATATATATATATATATATATATATTAATTATTTCATTACATATTTAAAAGTTAATAGAGAGAGAATATATAGTAGGTCTGAAATTGTCGATGAGGACATTCAATCATATTTTCCAAAATGAGTAAATAAAAGTAATCCATGAAATCATCTAAAATAAGTGTTTTACATATTGATGCAAAACAAAGCCATTAAATGTTACCCGTAGTCTTAAAAGGAAGCAAAGTCTTGTTATGGGTGATCTAACTTAATTTAATGAAGCAAATAAGAATAATCGTAAAAATAAATGATGTTTTCCCAATGAATACAGCCATAAAAAGGATTTTGATCTAAATAGGATGTATATTTAGAATTAACTTCAAAATATATAGTAACATCAAAGTATTTTATTTTTATTTATTTTCTTTTTTATTTTCTGAGTAGAATTTTTATATATCTTATTTTAATTCTGAACATAGAGAAATCTAATATTTAACTTAATCATGGAAAGTCATATGAATAAAAACAATATAGAAACTTATTATTATTATTATTATTATTATTATTATTAAGCATATTTTTACTAATATATTACAATATTCTTAAAAAATATATATAAATTAATTTACTCATTGTGTTTTATATAAGAAAAAAAAAATAAGTTAAAGTCTATAAACCATTATTTTAGAATATTAACAATAAATATGAATTTCCTTATGATTTTTACAGTATAGGGTTATTTAAATGTAATTTATAAGAATGTCTGTCCCAAAACGCATTACATTGGCATTTTTTGTGTGTACCGGTACATAAACCAATTGCAGAGGACTTATTAATGTCATTTTAAATAGGGAATATCATATAGTAAACCTGAATAACATATATCATTTTTTTTTAATTTCTGAAAATATTTACAGATGGTGGGAGCAAGCAGACGGACAGATGGATAGTCAAACAAAAAAATATGCTAATTAAAATCATATTCACAGTTAAAAATTATTAGAAAATGTTTAATGTAAACGAAAATGCAATTCCAGTAAATGTCCAATAATAACCCTTAACGTAACTGAATATTTTTGTGTGCCCTGTAAATCTAATGCTAATCGTACTGTACACTATAGAAGGCATTCTTTTGTGCATATGAATAACATATTTCAATTTCTTTAAGACTTATGCAAAGTAATTAAAATTTGGTTTATAGAAATATCTTCACATAGAACCCAATGCTTTGGAATATTTTCGGGTGTCCCTGTATACAAACAATTGATGGTGTTTACTACACTTTCTATACAAAATATCCGATAGAAAACTTTAATAACATATTTCAATTTTATTACTATATTCATAAATTAAATTTATTTAAATATGGCCTATAAAAATAGCTCTCATAGAACACAATGCTTTGGAATGTTTTTGGTTGTCCCTGTGCAAAAGCTAGCAGAGGTATTCACTCCCTTTTCAACAAGGAACATCCGGTAGTCAACTCAGTTGCAGAAAATTCTATGAACATTCACGGGAGTTCATTCACGTTCATTCACGGGAGAACATTCACGGGCAAACAGAAAAAAGGATGGAAGTCCTTAAGAGGCCTCTCCACTTATCGTCCCCAGAAGCCAAAGCCAATGTTATTCTATGCAGAATTTAGACACATTATAACTTATTAACTAACATATATTTTTAAATTTCGTTTTCACATTCAGGAACTTCACAACTATTAAACAATTTATCGCTTTCTGAAAATTATCTTTTTAAATTTTTAATATTTTATTTTGAGGTTGTAAAATGCGAATTTACACAAAGTGAAAGTTTTCGTTTTTGAGCTTAAAAATGAAATCTTAAAAATAAAAAAAATCAATTTTTAAAAAGCGATAAATTGTTTAATAGTTGGAAATTTTCGGAAAGTGAAAACGAAATTTAAAAATTTGTATTAGTTAATGAATTACAATGGGACAACATTTCCCATAGAATAACATTGGCTTCGGCTTTCGGAGGCGATTGTTAGAGAGTCCCCTTAACAACTTTCAACCTTGCTGGAATTGTTAAAGAGCCGAAGTCATTAAATTTGTGAACCATGATGGAAAGTGATAAAAATAAAGCGCAAAAATTTCACGCGGTTTTGCTAGTCTTTTAATTTCCTTCCTCTCTTAACGTGTTTTAATTTCCAGGTGGCCCCTTAAAAAATTTAACTATTGAATTTCTTAACAATACAGAATAATGTAAATTTGCATTAAGTTCTTAAAACTGTTGATTTCACGTGTTTGAATGACTTAAGTTTTTAGTTGCTATTTTAAAATAAAGGATCTTTTTATTTTTTATTTTTCTCATCTCATTTATAAGCCCCTAAAGAGAGCTCATTTGCGTCGAAAAATAGATGCCAAAAAAAGAAAAAAAAGTGGTATAAGTCATCCTTTTCAAATTGCAATAACTCAGCAAGATGACTAAGAGTAGAGTGACCATATTTTTTTCCTTGAATTTGTGGACAAAGATGGCGGTGTCCTCGAATTTCGAGGACAAAAAAATAAAAATCTAATTAAATCACCTTAAATTGTAAAATTTTAGTAATTTTTATGTATAAAGCACCTTATTTCAGCTTATTTATTATACTTATAATAAATTACTATAATAAAACATTAATAACTTTATAACCGGCGTCCCCAAATGTGTTGTAATTTTTTGGGGACGAAGGTAGTTTGTCCTCGAAATTCGTGCCTGTCCTCGAGATTCGAGGACATATGGTCAGCCTACTAAGAGAGATGATTTTTTTTTTTTTTTTTTTTTTTTTTTTATTATTATTTTTATTTTTTACTGGTCTGAGCAAGGAGAATATTTTTCTAAATAAAAGTCACATGGTAGGAGGGGATGTATAAAAATTAAATTTCGTATTTAATGTGTATACAGCCCATTGTACAAAAAAATGCCATATCTGAAATGTACTCTTGATTTGCACTAATTTTGTAATTGGATGTATGTTTCTATCTTTCTTAGTTTACAAGATAATCGTTGTAATATCTAATATATATATATATAAATTAATTTACTCATTGTGTTTTATAAAATAAAAAAAAAAGTCTAAAGTTAAATTCTATAAACCATTATTTTAGAATATTAACAATAAATATGAATTTCCTTATGATTTTTACAGTATAAGGTTTTTTAATGTAATTTATAAGAATGTCGGTCCCTGAACGCATTACATTGGTATTTTTTGTGTGTTCCGGTACATAAACCAATTGCAGAGGACTTAATAATGCCATTTTAAATAGGGAATATCATATAGTAAACCTGAATAACATATATCATTTTTTTTTTAATTTCTGAAAATATTTACAGATGGTGGGAGCAAGCAGACGGAGAGATGGACAGTCGGACAAAAAAATATGCTAATTGAAATCATATTCACAGTTAAAAATTATTAGAAAATGTTTAATGTAAACGAAAATGCAATTCCAGCAAATGTCCAATAATAACCCTTAACGTGACTGAATATTTTTGTGTGCCCTGTAAATCTAATGGTAATCGTACTGAACACTATAGAAGGCATTCTTTTGTGCATATGAATAACATATTTCAATTTCTTTAAGATTTGTGCAAAGTAATTGAAATTTGGTTTATAGAAATATTTTCACATAGAACCCAATGCTTTGGAATATTTTCGGGTGTCCCTGTATACAAATCATTGATGGTGTTTACTACACTTTCTATAGAAAATATCCGATAGAAAACTTTAATAACATATTTCAATTTTATTAATATAATTATAATTTAAAGTTATTAAAATATGGCTTATAAAAATACCTCTCATAGAACACAATGCTTTGGGATATTTTTGGGTGTCCCTGTACACAAGCTAGCAGAGGTATTCACTCCATTTTCATCAAGGAACATCCGGTAGTCAACTCAGTTGCAGAAAATTCTATGAATATTCACGGGAGTTAGAGCGCGGGCACACAGAAAAACGAATGGAAGTCCTTAAAAGGCCTCTCCACTTATTGTCCCCAGAAGCCAAATCCAATGTCATTCTATGGAGAATTTTGACACATTATAACTTATTAACTAACATATATTTTTAAATTCCGTTTTCACATTCAGGAACTTCACAACTATTAAACAATTTATCGCTTTCTGAAAATTATCTTTTTGAATTTTTAATATTTTATTTTGAGGTTGTAAAATGCGAATTTTCACAAGGTGAAATTTTTCGTTTTTGAGCTTAAAAATGAAATCTTAAAAATAAAATAAAATCAATTTTTAAAAAGCGATAAATTGTTTAATAGTTGGGAATTATTGGAAAGTGAAAACGAAATTTAAAAATTTGTATTAGTTAATGAATTATAAAGGGCAAAATTTCCCATAGAATAACATTGGCTTTGGCTTTCGGAGACGATTGTTAGAGAGTCCCCTTAACACCTTTCAACCTTGCTGGAATTGTTAAAGAGCCGAAGTCATTAATTTTTTCAACCATGATGGAATGTGATAAAAATAAAGTGCAAAAATTTCACAAGGTTTACTAGTCTTTTAATTTCCTTCCTCTCTTAAAGTGTTTTAATTTGCAGGTGACCCCCTAAAAAATTTAACTATTGAATTTTTAAACAATACAGATTAAGTTCTTAAAACTGTTGATTTCACGGGTTTGAATGATTTTAGTTTTTAGTTGCTATTTTAAAATAAAGGATTTTTTTTTTTTCTCCTCATCTTGAAAAATAGATGCCAAAATTGAAGAAAAATTGGTATAAGTCATCCTTTTCAAATTGCAATAAAAATTAAATTTCGTATTTAATGTGTGTACAGCCCATTGTAAAAAAAAAAAAAAAAAAAAAAAAAAAAAATGCCCTATCTGAAATGTACTCTTAATTTGCACTAATTTTGTAATTGGATGTATGTTTCTATCTTTCTTAGTTTACAAGATAATCGCTGTAACATCTAATATATATATATATATATTATAGTTCTAAATATATTTATGAAATATAATTTTTCATGCAGAAATTAATTATTGGGAAAAAAAAAAAAAAAAAAGAAAGAATTATATTTTTTAAATAAATTTTTATTGGTTTCGAATTAAAGATGTTATTTATTCATATTGACGTGTTTTACAATATTTGCTATTTCACACGTTTTTCATAAATTTTAATTCTATTTTCACTTTTTTTTAAAATACAGTGTATTTATCCCCTCTTTCATCCCCTAGACATTATTGCTTTAAAAAATAATTAAGAAAAATACGTGTGGCACACGGGGACTGCCAAGGAAAAGCTATTGCATAGCACTTTTTATCAACTTATGCAATTATAATTATTTATTTATTTTATTTTTTACCCTTCCGCTCCCTCCCCCCTTTCCCGCCCCTCCCAATAATTTTAAAAATTCAAAAATATCCGCAATCGCTTTGTAGGTATCGAAAACCTCGATGTACCAAATTTGAATGATCTAACTCTATTTTTTTTGCCCCTCTGCCCCCCTCCCCGGCCATTCTAATAAGTTTACACTTTCAAAAATATCCCCATTCGATTTGCATGTCTCTAAAACCTATCTGTACCAATTTTCAATGGCCTAACTGTATTTCTATTTGTTTTGCCCATAAACCCCCCTTACCGCCCCACCCCCTTGCCGCCCCTCCTAATAATTTTACAAATTCGAAAATATCCGCAATCGATTTGTAAGTATCGAAAACCTCTATATACCAATTTTGAACGATCTAACTGTATTTTATTTTTTTGCATCCCTCTCCCCTCCCCCCTTATCGCCCCTCCTAATAACTTTACACTTTCGAAAATATCTCCTTTCAATTTGCAGGCCTCTTAAACCTATCTGTACCAATTTTGGACGGCCTAACTGTATTTCTATTTGTTTTTGCCCCATAGCCCCCTTACCGCCCTACCCCCTACCCGCCCCTCCTAATAATTTTACAAATTCAAAATCATCCGCAATCGATTTGTAAGTATCGAAAACCTCTATGTACCAATTTTGAACGATCTGACACTATTTTTATTTTTTTGCCCCCTGTCCCCTCCCCCTTCTCGCCCCTCCTAATAACTTTACACAATCGAAAATATCCCCTTTCGACTTGAAGGCCTCTTAGACCTTTCTGTACCAATTTTGAACGGCCTAACTGTATTTCTATTTGTTTTTGCTCCATAGCCCCCCCCCCCTTGCTGCCCCACCTGGGGGCTCAATTTCTAAAATTCCAGAAATTGGTTTTTAGATAGTTGCATTAGCTATATTTTAAAGCAAAAATTTCACGTTTATCTATTTTTTTTGTTTGAGATATATAGGATTAGGCGAAATCACGTTTTACGCACGTGAAATCACGTTTTGCCCCCCTTGGGGACCGAATTTCAAAAATTCCAGAAACCGATTTTTAGACATTTCTATTAGCTATATTTTAAAGCAAAAATTTTACTGATATCTGTTTTTTTGTTTGCCGCATGTAAAAGCCATCTGCTCTGTTTTTGCACAGGAAGTTGGTATTTCTTGGCGTGGCTCGTTGGATCCAAAGTCCTACTGCTTGCTTACTCATCACATATTTTGTATTTACATTCAGATTTGAATTTAACTTTCGTTTGGATACACTACAACAGCAAACAGCTTCAAGATACAGACAGATAAGTTCGTTCACTTACTTTTCCTTTTTATAAAATTTTCATACATATGCATCGAAATCTTACAAAATTTATTAAAATTTATCAAAAAAACATATAATATTTTAAAATTAAATTTGAAATTTTTTAGTTTTTTACATCTTTCACGCTAACTTCTAAATTTATTTCGTTCGATATTTTATTATTACAGTTCAACGTTGTAGTTTAAACAAACCCATGAGAATTTTTCGAACTTTTCTTTTCTTATTTACTTTTAAAATTTGAAACTCATAAATATTATACCGAATTCCCCATCTAATTAAAATATTAATTTACCAGAAGCCAAATTATTATTAGTACCAAATTAATATTGTGCAATTGTGAGACCAAGATCATTCAAAGAAAGGTTTCAAAATAAAATTCATGGTTGAAGTCCCAGTTTCATACTTCCGCAGGCAGTACAGTTATAGTATAGGATTTCCATGATGCCTTTTAAATTTTTGTCGCGATGTTGGTGATGACTTTTTATTTATTTTGGTGTATTTTGTTTAAAAAAAAATAATAATAATAATTCTTATTTTGATTATATTTTTATGTTTATGATTTTTAGTCAATTTATGACAATTATTCATATTCTGTATAATCTTTAAAGTATTTCTATGTTTAAAATGACGCTTATAAAGATTGAAGAAGCAATTTTTAAAAATACAGTTTTCCATAAAATAATGTAAGCAGACAAATTTCGTAATTTTTTCTTATTGGTTCATTGAGTTGAGTCCGCATGCTTAAATATTGTTCATTTTTAAATATTATTTTTTATCCTTGCATATTTCAATAATTACACTACTATATCGTTTCGGCAAAAATTAATTGCAACTGATCCACGTTAAAGAAATATATAGATAGATTTGCTCATGTTTGATCGTTTTACATTACACTGTAGAAATGTAAAAGCAGGGAGAAGTATTAAAAAAGAAATAGTTACTAAGGTGAATCTTAATATTGCTAAATATTTTAAATTTTGAAGTTTACTTATTTAATTTTTATTTATTTATTTGTTTACAGAATAAAATTTTAATTATTTATTTATTTATTTTTCAAAATGTTTCACCATATTTTATACTGTCATATTTCACTGCATGTGTACGTAAAATTTATAAACTCAAAATCAATAATTTAAATAAATTTCGCATACGCATGATTTGAAATATGAAAATATTAAGTAAATTTCACGTAATCTATTTAAATAAAAACAAAATAATAATAATAATATATATATATATATATATATATATTTTAAACGTATTTAAAATACACCGCTGTTCAAAATTAAAGGAACAAACCTGCTTTTTCATTTTCTTCTTTTAATCATAACTTTTAAACAAATAAACACATGGACATAAAATTTGGATGTCATGTTCGTTATCATATCATTAATCGAATTTTACATAATTTTAGAATAAGTGATAATTTAAAACTAATAATTATTAATTTTTCTCAAAAGTAAGCTTTGGAAAAAATTAAAAATTTCAACAATTTTAGCGAAGAAAACTTAATGAAAAATTGTGTTAATGATGCATTATAGACAAGTGAAGACGCACATGCCCTCACATGTTAAACAAAATCCTAGTTTTACTTTCTGTGTTCACTTTTCTTTTACTTTAATAACGGAATTTTTGAAAAAAAAAATAATAATAATAATTACTAATTTGTATAAACTGTTATCATCACCAGAATAATAAAAATGTCGATAAATAATTTAATAATGAACGCCTTATCCGATTTTCATATTTCTATGTAAAGTTTTAAAAAGATGTTTCACACGCGAAAAAATGAAGAAAGAAGAAGAAACAAAAAAGTGACTACATGAAGAAATATACGGTTTTTATCTAACGCATGGATGAGCCTACATTTTTAACCTATCTGTAATGCATCTTCATGACCATTTTTCATTAAGTTTTCTTTTCTAAAATTGCAAAAATTTTTCATTTTTTCAATGTTTACTTTTGAGAAAAATTTACTGATGTTTAGTTTAACAATTATTACTTATGCTAAAGTTATATAAAATTCGATTTATGGTAGTTTAAAAAACATACTATCCAAATTTTATACTTCTGTGTTTATTTGTTTAAGAATTATGTGGAAAAAAAAGAAAACGAGAAAACAGTTTATTGTTTAAATTTTGTACTCTTGTGTACTTCTTTTAACTAATTTTTATTTTTTGTTTTCCATTGATTGTGCATTATTATAGTTTAAAAATAGAATATGTAACATATCTGGGCATTAATTTGAGATTTCATTGATAATTTAAAATTTAATAAAATACTTTTGTGTTTGAATGCCAAAAGTTTGCAGTAGGTTTCAAAATTTAGACATAAATATTTTTAATTTTTTTTGCTTAAGAGCCCTCTTCACTCACCGCCGCTGGAAGCCGAAGCTAATGTTTTTCAATGGGAAATTTTTCTTTACAAATAACTTATTAAGTAATACATATTTTTAAATTCTGTTTTCACATTATGAAAATTCCCAGCTGTTAAATTGACGGACCTCTTTTAAAAAATTATTTTTTTTATTTTTTATATTTTACTTCGAAGCTGCAAAATACGAATTTACAATATGTGATTTTTTTTCATTTTGCAATTTCAAAATAAAATTTTAAAAATAAAAAAAAATACTTTTTCAAAAAAGGTCCGTCAATTTAACAGCTGGGAATTTTCTGAATGTGAAAATAGAATTTAAAAATATGTATTAGTTAATAAGTTACTTGTAAAGAAAATTTCCCCATAGAATATCATTGGCTCGGTCTACCGGCGACGGTATTAAAGAGGGCCGTTAACTTATTAAATTAATATCCAAATATGGTTATATTCTATTGTTAAATTATAATGATGCAAAATCTAGGGGGGGGGGATAATAATTAGTTAGCAGGGGTCATATTATCTTAAAAATTTTCAAAATATTCCAGAACTTGAATTTATTTATTTGTTTCTTTTTGAATTCAAATATTTATCTAGAATATTCAAAATACTTGATCTTTTGTTATACAATATTTCAATGCATGTATGCAAAATTTTATATTACTAAGACAATTATTTATGAAAAATAATAATAATAATAAAAAGATAAAATAAAAACTACACAAAAAAGAAAAAAGAAAAGAAAAGATAAATAAAGGAAAGGAAAAAAAAAAGAAAAAAAATAAGTAAATAAAATAAACAGACACTATAAAATTCAAGAACTCGAAGCAATTGTTCCGGGTCGAGAAAAGACACAACCCTTCATCAACCGAACAAAGTAGGCACGAGTGCTGCAAAAAATCTGCAACGTAGCTCTTGTATTTGCAGCACTCGTGCCTATTATGTTAGTCTGACGAAGGGTCGTGTCTTCTTTCGACCCGAAACAATTGTTGCGAGTTCTTCCATTTTATTATACATTAAATACATTTTTAGCACGTTCAAAGAACGTTAAAAAATTGTTTACATAACGTTGTGAGAACGTGTGTATAGAACGTTTTCAGAACGTTTCTACACTATTTTAGAACGTTTACAGTACGTTTTCTAGAACGTTCTGAAAATGTGTATAACGTTTTGAAAACGTTCTAAAAACATTTAGAACGTTCTGAGACCGTATACATAGAACGTTCTCTGAACGCTTCTATAACACCGATGGTGGTAGCTACACGTTTATTGAACGTTCCCTGAACCGTACTATTGTACTTTTTCAAGATGGACAAATAGAAGTCTATAACACGTTCAAAGGGAACGTTCTTAGAACGTGTTTGCAGAACAATATTTGAACGTTCAGAGAACGTTTCGGTGCTGCTTGGGTATGTACCAATTTTGAACGATCTGACACTATTTTTATTTTTTTGCCCCCTCCCCACCTCCCTTTCTCCTAAACCTATCTGTACCAATTTTCAACGGCCAAACTGTATTTCTATTTGTTTTTGCCCCATAGCCCACCTTACCGCCACACCCCCCTACCCGCCCCTCCTAATAATTTTACAAATTCAAAATCATCCGCAATCGATTTGTAAGTATCGAAAATCTCTATGTACCAATTTTGAACGATCTGACACTATTTTTATTTTTTTCCCTTCCCTCCCCTCCTCCCCTTCTCGCCCCTCCTAATAACTTTACACAATCGAAAATATCCCCATTCGACTTGCAGCCCTCTTAAACCTATCTGTACCAATTTTGAACGGCCTAACTGTATTTCTATTTGTTTTTGCCCCATAGCCCACCTTACCGCCCCACCCCCCTACCCGGCCCTCCTAATAATTTTACAAATTCAAAATCATCCGCAATCGATTTGTAAGTATCGAAATCCTCTATGTACCAAATTGGAACGATCTGACACTATTTTTATTTTTTTGCCCCCCCCTCCCCTCCCCCCTTCTCGCCCCTCCTAATAACTTTACACAATCGAAAATATCCCCATTCGACTTGGAGGCCTTTAAAACCTATCTGTGCCAATTTTGAACAGCCTAACTGTGTTTCTATTTGTTTTTGCCCCATAGCCCCCCCCCCTTTCTGCCCCACCTGGGGGCTGAATTTCTAAAATTCCAGAAATTGGTTTTTAGATAGTTGCATTAGCTATATTTTAAAGCAAAAATTTCACGTTTATCTATTTTTTTTGTTTGAGATATATAGGATTATGCGAAATCACGTTTTGCGCATGTGAAATCACGTTTTGCCCCCCTTGGGGACCGAATTTCAAAAATTCCAGAAATTGATTTTTAGACATTTCTATTAGCTATATTTTAAAGCAAAAATTTTACGGATATCTGTTTTTTTGTTTGAGAAATGAAGGATTTTGTGAAATTACGTTTTTAAGTGCCGAAGTCTGCCGAAGTCTGCCGAACTAACTGTCTGCCGAAGTTTCCGAACTGCGTTAGGTTTTTTCTCGTTACGGAATTTCTGGATTCGGTCGCCGCGCTCAAAGCCCGCGATAGAAGCTATGCAATAGATTAAAAAATAGTTCGATTATGTAATTATTTAAAATATGTATCATTTTAAAGTCTGAAAAGTAAATATATGAATAAACTCTAACTGTATTTAAAAAAAAAGAGATTTTTAATTCTTAAAAAGATATATATATATATATATATACATAGATAGATGGATATATAGATATATATAACCTGTATTTTCCATAAATCTTAAGCCTTACTTGTATTTATTTAACTTGTATTAGCTTTAGCTTAACTTGTATTTTCCATAAAATTTTATTCCAAATGATTTTATCTTATTTTTAAAATTTTAGAAATGTAGAGCTTTATTTACATTTTGTCTATTTTTTCCTCGCAAATATTTTTCTGAAATAATTTTTACCTGCAACTTTGATTGAAATTTAAATTGTGAATATTGGAGCAGTATCCATACTTAGCCTGAAAAATGAAAAGACAACAAATAAATTTCCTTTTTAACACTTTCCAACAAGGTTGAAAAGTGTTTATGACTTCGGTTTGTCTGTCTGTCTGTCTGTCTGTCCGTCTGTCTGTCTGTCTGTCCGCGCTCTAACTCCCGTAAATATTTATGGAATTTCTTGAAACTGATATATGTTATTCAAGTTCACTATCGGACGGTCCCTATTGGAAATGGAGTTTATACCTCTACTGGTTTGTGTACAGGGACACCCGAAAATATTTCAAAGCATTGTGTTCTATGAGAGGTATTTCTATAAACCATATTTTCATACCTTTACTCTAGACATATCTTAGTGAAATTGAAATATGTTATCCAAGTTCACTATCGGACGTTCCCTATTAAAAATGGAGTTTGCACCTCTACTGGTTTGTGTACAGGGACACCCGAAAGTATTTCAAAGCATTGTGTTTTATGAGAGGTATTTCTATAAACCATATTTTCATATCTTTACTCTAGACATATCTTAATGAAATTGAAATATGTTATTCAAGTTCCCTATCGCACGTTCCCTATTGAAAATGGAGTTTGTACCTCTACTGGTTTGTGTACAGGGATACCCGAAAGTATTTCAAAGCATTGTGTTCTATGAGAGGTATTTCTATAAATTACATTTTAATACCTTCACTGTAGACATATCTGAATGAAATTGAAATATGTTATTCAAGTTCACTATTGGATGTTTCCTGTATAAAATGGAGGGAATACCACCATCGGGTTATACAAAGGGACACTCAAAAGTATTCCAAAGCATTGCGTTCTATGAGATATATTTCTATAAATCAAATTTTAACAACTTTAGTTTCCACAAATTTTAAGTAATTGAAATATGTTATTTATATGCGCAAAAGAATGCTTTGCATACAATATAGCATGTTTAGCATTATATTTACAGGGTGGCACAAAAATATCCAGATAAATTAAGAGCTATTAATAAAAAAATTGCTAGATATGTAAATTCGTTTACGTTAAGCGTTTTTAACACTTTCTAATATTTTTAACACTTTCCAACAAGGCTGAAAAGTATTTATGACTTCGGTTTGTCTGTCTATCTGTCTGTCTGTCCGTCTGCCTGTCCGCGCTCTAACTCCCGTAAATATTTATGGAATTTTTTGAAACTGATATATGTTATTCAAGTTCACTATCGGACGGTCCCTATTGAAAATGGAGTTTATACCTCTAATGGTTTGTGTACAGGGACACCCGAAAATATTTCAAAGCATTGTGTTCTATGAGAGGTATATCTATAAACCATATTTTCATACCTTTACTCCAGACATATCTTAGTGAAATCGAAATATGTTATTCAAGTTCAATATCGGACGTTCCCTATTGAAAATGGAGGAATTACCACCATCGGTTTATGTACAGGGATACTCAAAATTATTCCAAAGCATTGCGTTCTATCAGAGATATTTCTATAAATCAAATTTTAATAACTTTACTTTCCACGAAGTTTTTGGAAATTGAAGTATGTTATTTATATGCACAAAAGAATGCTTTGCACAGAATATAGCATGATTAGCATTAGAATTACAAGGTGGCACAAAAATATCCAGTTACATTAAGAGCTATTAATAAACAATTGCTAGAATTGTACTTTCGTTTACGTTAAGCGCTTTTAACGCTTTCTAACATTTTTTTAAGTGTGAATATGATTTCAGTTTTGTGTATCTGCCTGTCCGTCTGTCTGTCTGTCCGTCTGCCTGTCCGCGCTCTAACTCCCGTAAATATTTATGGAATTTCTTGAAACTGATATATGTTATTCAAGTTTACGATCTGATGTTCCCCACTGAAAATGGAGTTTGTACCTCTACTGGTTTGTGTACAGGTATACCCGAAAGTATTTCAAAGCATTATGTCCTATGAGAGGTATTTCGATAAACCATATTTTCTTACCTTTATTGTAGACATATCTCAATTAAATTGCAATATGTTATTCAGATTCCCTATTGGATGTTTCCTGTGTAAAATGGAGGAAATACCACTACTGATTTATGTACAGGGACACTTAAAAGTATTCCAAAGCATTGCGTTCTATGAGAGTTATTTCTATAAATCAAATTTTAATATCTTTACTTTATACGAAGTTTTAGGAAATTGAAATATGTCATTTATATGCACAAAAGAATGCTTTGCATAGAATATAGCATGGTTATAATTAGATTTACAGGGTGACACAAAAATATTCAGTTATATTAAGAGCTATTAATAAAAAATTGCTAGAATTGTACTCTCGTTTACTTTACGCGTTTTTGAAACTTTCTATCATTTTTTTAGTGTTAATATAATTTCAATCTCTGTATCTGATTGACTGTTCTTCTTTCCGTCTGTCTGTCTCTCTGCCTGTTTTACTGCGCTCTAATTCCCGTAAATATTCATGGAATTTCTTTAAACCGATATATTTTATTCAAGTTGACTATCGGATGTTCCCTATTGAAAATGGAGTGAATACCTATTCTTTTTTTTTTTACAGGGACATCCAAAAGTATTCGAAAGCATTGTGTTCTATGGGAGGAGTTTCTATAAACCATATTTTAATACCTTTAATGTATAGAAACTTCAAGGAAATTTTAACATGTTATTCAATTCCCTATCGGATGTTTCCTATGTAAAGTAGAGTACATTTCTAACTGGTTTGTGTACAGGTGCACTTGAAATTATTCCAAAGTATTGTGTTGTATGAGAGTTATTTTTGTAAACCAAATTTTAATAATTTTATTCTCCACAAAGCTTAATGCAATTGAAATATATTATTCGTATGCACAAAAGAGTGCATTCTATGTAATATAGTATGGTTAGCATTAGATTTACAGGGCCACACAAAAAACATCAATTACATTAAGAGCTATAAATAAAAATTTGCTGGAATTGCACTTTTGTTTACATGAGCGTTTTAAAACTTTCTTATAATTTTAGTGGGAATATGATTTCAATTTGTGCATCTGTCTGTCCGATTGTCTACCTTTCTATCTGTTTGTCTCCGGCTCCTATCATCCGTGAATATTTTGAGAATTTTTAAAAAATGATACACCCAAGTTCCCTATGGAATGTTCCCTATTTAAAATGCCATTAATTGGTCCTGTACAACTAGTTTGTTTACAGGGACAACAACAACAACAATAAAAAAAAAAATGTATTACGTTTTAGGAAAGAATTTTTTAAAAGTTATATTTCAAAATCTTTCTGCTATAAAAATCATAGAAACATTGACATGCATTATTAATATTCTAAAATGATGTTGTGTATAGAACATGATATGATTAACTTTCAGATTTACAGGGCTACACTAAAATATTCAGAGAGATTAAAAGCTGTAATTATAATCTGACGGCTGTGTTTTCTTTTGCGTTAAGCCTTTTTAACACTTTCCAAAATGCCTAAGAGTAATTTTAAAATCAATTAGTCTATCTGCATGTTTTTCAGTTGTTCTGTCTGTTGTGTGATAAAGTAGGCAAAGAATATTAAAAGTTATTCGATACAATTGCGTACAGTTGGAAAGTGTTACTAATCAATGCGTACTGCATGATTTTTCTTTCTTGTTTAACATTAACTTGATTTTTTTAATTGTTTAATTTGCATTTGTAAATCTCTAAAAATAAACTTGCAAAATGTAAATTACGTAATCCTAACTTAAATTTGAAATTTCTCACTTATTATTCTTATTATTATTATTATTATTATTTTAAGAGTTTGAGAATCCCACTCAATATATATATATATATATATTTTTTCTAGTGCGAAGCTTCTCCATTTTGTTTCCAAGTGGCAGGCTACTTGAAAATTTGTTAGCATGATAAAGTTTGAAACACTGAATTAATTCATACTAAATTTGTAGCGTAGATTTATCTCAGAAATGTATCTGTTATGTCAATTTGCCAAATTAATCTACCCTCTTTTCCCTGTGCCAGCCCACTGAAAATTTCAAATTTACATTAGAAAGGTTCTGTGAATCTATTTGCTTGAAACTCCACATATACATAGTTTTCTTTAATAAATACACTAAGTCCATTAATCATTTGTAGCTGCCATTTTGAAAAAAAATGGCGGCAACTTCATGATAAAAGATAAATCAGTTTAGCCTTTCCTAGGAGCCGGAAGGACTTGTTTTATTTATTTTTTATTAATAACCCCTAAAAATTATTGATATCAGAACAAAGAACCCTTAATGGGTTAAAAATTTGTGACGCTGCTACTTTATGGCTATGAGAGTTTGAAATATGAGTCTTAAAAATATTGATATCAAAATTTAAGTGATGCTTTGCAATTAGTTAAAATAGACATAGACTTTATTATTTGATCATTTACTTTTTACTTTTATTTATATTTATAATGCAAACGTAATATTTTTAGCTTCGAGATTAGAGAGATATATAAAATACACTCACGGATGCTTTTCATTCACATTTTAAATTCAAAATAACAGTTTTAAAAGGAATGATATAAAAATTCCAGTGGCGACTCGGTGTTATATTAAAAGATTTGTTTTTAGATTCCATTAGAATTACTTTTGTTTTGTATAATAAATTATATTTACACATTGAAACAGTGCTTTTAATTTTCAAATATACAGTCAAATAATCATACATTCACTGAGTTTACATAATAAATTAAAATTATTTATTTGAATAAATTGATTTATCTTTTGCGTCACGCTATCAAAAACATTCAAGTAAAATTTTTGTAAATGTTTTCTTTACGTCACACTACCTCTTTGCGCAAATTTCATTTAGTTGGATACTATGATTCTATATTTTGGATAGCGTGATGCAAAACATAAATCAAGTTATTGAAATAAATAATTTTAATTTATAATGCAAACTCAATGAAAGTATAATTATTTGAGAGTATATTTGAAAATTAAAAGCACTGTTTCAATGTGTAAATATAATTTATTAGACAAAACAAAAGTAATTTTAATGGAATCTAAAAACAAATCTTTTAAAATAACACCAAGACGCCACTGGAATTTTTATATAATTCCTTATAAAACTGATATTTTGTATTTGAAATGTGAATGAAAATGCATCAGTGAGTGCATTTTATATATCTTTCTGAATTTGAAGCTAAACATATTACGTTTGCATTATAAATATAAATAAAAGTAAAAAGTAAATAAGAAAATAAAAAAATCTATGTATATTTTAACTAATTGCAAAGCGTCACTTAAAATTTTATATCATTATTTTTAAGACTCATATTTCAAACTCCTATAGCCATAAAATAGCGGCGTCACAAACTTTTAAACACTTAAGGGTTTTTTGTACTGATCTAATTTACATTCTAAACCTGTCGAGTCGACAAAGTTAACTAATTATTTAGAGGAAAGGGCCCTCACTGAAACAGAAATATATGATTTCGTTCAATTTATTACTCAATGTAAGGACTTGTTCTCTAATACGCCTGGCTTAACGCATGGAGTATTTCACAAAATTGATACGGGTAATCCTGACCATAATAAACCATATCGACATGTCAGGTTAAAAAAAGGAATTATATACTAGGACATTGACACGATTTTAAAGGGAGATATTATTATTCCGGTAACATCCCCCTTTGCTTCACCAGTGGTCTTATGCCGGAAGAAATATAATAAACCTCGTACTGACCCAGAAGAATGGCGATTCGCTGTTGATTATAGAAAGATTAATGCCATTACTTCCCAGAACCCCCAATATCCACTCCGAGTTATAGATGATTTACTAGCGAGTATTACATTAACCTATTTTTAAGTTAAAAAGGAAAATAGTTGAATTTCACTGGTTGAACGAGGTACAAGAGGCTTTTGGAAATCTTAAATAGATTATCAGCTCCCGTCCCGTGTTAGCTTATCAACATTATGAAATAACTTTTTAAGTAGCGACATATGCTTCGTCATATGGCATCGGAGCCGTTTTAAGCTATTTATTATGTATCACGTACGCTTAATACTGCTGAAAGAAATTATCCCGTCACTCAAAGAGAATGGTTAGTAGTGCTCTGGGAGCTACAAAAAATTAGGTTATATTTTTCGCACATTCCAGTAACTGTACTAACAGATCATGCAACATTAAATCCGAGAGTAGTCGCGTCATTTTTATAACACTAGTAGTCACGTGTCGGTCTTTTTGCCGCCTCTGTTTAGTGTTGGAGGGAAGCCGAAAGAAAGCCAGTAGAGAAAGATGAAGTGCCTTTTAGTCACACGAAGTTTTTTCCCGCAAAACTCTAACCTGTCTGAAAAACCGAAATTGGGGCTAAAATTTAATCAACTTTAGTGGTCACGTCGCGGTCAAATAGACCGATTTGAGAAGTAAAATGTTTTAACTGCTCAAAAAATAGCAGGGATATCTTTAAAACATGCTATATTAGAGGACATCCACAAAAGGTCAGGTACACAGAGTTTACCTACTTTATTTTTAAGGGGTGATCTGCAGGATTAATTTATAAGCGATGGGCGGCAGAAAGACCGATATGCGACTACTAACGGGTTAACTCGGTTAACTACCGGGAAAAATCTTTCACCACGAATGATACGTTGGGCTTTAAAGTTATCCAATTAAAATAAGCGACTCGAACACCACCCTGAATCTGAAAATATGTTTCGTGATGTTCTTTCGACAGCCCCTCCTAATAACTGTTCTTCAGAAAATTCAAACGAGGTTAAATCGTCTACAGAGCCGTAAATTACTAATTGTACTGAAAATATTGTTGTAGCACTCATGCCAGATTCGGTTTTAAATTCCCGTGAACGCTTAAACTGAGAACATCGTAACGACCCGGAATTTTGAAAATGGTACAAATATCTTGAAAATCCAGATGCAGTTTCTGTAGTGGAATCGGGTATAGCAATGAACTGTCCCAGTCGTTTTGTCTAGTAGATGGCTTGTTAATTTATTTTAAATTCTTATCATCTAATGGAGAATTGTGAGTTGTAATTTCGAGATCTCTTCGGCAAGATATCCTTTTTGAGTTTCACAACTCACCTACTTAAGGGCACCTAGGTATTAGGAAAATTTATAAAAGACTTGTGGACGACTGTTACTCCCCCAAAATAAGGAAGTCGTTTTGTCCTTATGTTTCGAGTTGTCGCTTGTGCCAACAATATAATTTATATATATATATATATATATATATATATATATATATATATCTGGCAGGTAATTTAATTAATATAAAAGTACAATTTCGAGATCAAATTCTCGGACTTTATTTAATAGGTCCTTACTTGATCCAATCTTCTCTCTAATTCTAATAGGTTTAGATATGTACTATTAATGATAGTTTATTTTATGGAATGGGTAGAATTTGTGCCTTTGCGAAAAGCCTCGGCACACACAGTGGCCACTGCTTTCTTTGAAAACCACATTTCTCGTTATGGCGCCCTCCTTCAAATAGTAACGGACAATGGTATTCAATTTATAAGTCAAATTTTCAGCGTAATCTTGAAATAAAACATATTTTTACTGTTCCTTATCGGCCTTAAGCAAATCATGCCGAAGGAATAAATTGAACATTAATTCAAATTATTTCAACGTACATTGGTAAAAATCATGAAAACTGGAATCAGCTCATCCATCATTTTGGCTATACTCTACACACGTCAGTCAGTGACGCTACGGGAAATACCCCAGCTGAACTATTTTTGGGACGAAAAATTCTAACTTCTTTTCAAAAATTGATTATGATGAGTCAGAACGCCTTCAAATATATGACACAGAATATTGAAACACTACTAACTGAAATTCAACGAAATCTCCAGAAGGCACAAAAAAAGCAGGTTCATTATTATTACCTCTGTCGACGTACTTTAGACATTTGGAGAGGAAATTCTCCTAGAATCTCATTTGCTTAGTTCCAAGAAAGATAAACGTGTTGGTTCAAAATTTATCGACCCCCTTTAATGACTTAAAAGTCGAAAACATCAATTTACAGATAGATTTAAGTGGTACATCTACAATGATTAACGCCGGCCAAGTGTGAATTTTTAAACAACGTACGGACAGTACTGATGAACTAAGTACTTCAGGTTCGAACCCAGGGGACCAAAATTATTTTTCCCCTCATATTGCTAATTACGAGTCCAGGGAGCATGAAATGTCGGGAGCAACAGTTTAAACGAGCCACAAACACCACCGAAGGAACCCCTAAGCACTGAAAGTCCTTCCTTATCAAACTCTACCAGGCAGATACATCAGCATGAAAACGCTCCAATAACTTCCTCCCCTCAGCTCATAGCACAAAGACAGACTAGTCACAAACGTGACTTTACGTTTACATATTTATCTTTTTTCTTTCACAAAAACAGAAAAGGAAAAGTTTTGGAATAAATTTTTCAAGCGACCTCAGTACTGGACATCCAAGAACTGTGAGTAGACAACAGCGTGATATTTTTTTCCCCGCTCCTGTCTCAGTCCGGACCAATGACTATCGTCCATTCCTGCGTCCGAGGAGCCGAAAGCGGCGTTCTCCCCCTTCATCAGCCAGTGGTCGCCACGTCGAAAAGGCCTTTGCAGCACTTGACTCTCTACAAAGTCTTACTGATTACCAGCCTCATCACCATTTTAACACCAGATACCAAGCCTGCCAGAGACTATTGGAGTCCCAGCCTTTCCAATTCAATATGCGTTTCATACAGCTGCCATCATATTGCAGCTACAGCCATCATCAGCAGAGTAGCTGAATATAAACTCTTTTGTAAATCAAATTGCATGATCCTATGTATAAATACCCCCATTTGCTTATATAACTGTATATCTGTATTAACAAAATTTTTGTATACCTAAAAAGTTCATGTATACATTAATAGAGGGAAGAAAGCCTTTTTTTCTCTGTAAGCATACAGTCGAGTTTAACTTTATAACATTAAAATGACTAACTTTTGAGTGTTTCCCGCTTATACTTTAGCTTGGAGGGTAAATTCTGCTACAACATGCAAATGCACATTTAGTTTTTATTTCATATTTTATAGTACAGTTATTATTTTTTTTTCTTTCTTTATTAAAGTAATTTTGTTTCGTTATTAAATTACGATTAGTTTTTAAACAATCCTATAACATTTGAAACATGGCAAACATCATTCCTAGCGAACATCATCCAATACCATAAACAATCTTATACCGTTGAAACATCATGCATCGCAAACATCATTCATAAAGTGCATTCTAATATACACTTTATTTCACTATTATTATGTTTTCAAGTACATAAATTTAGAACGGTTAATATGTAATATTAAGTAAAATCCTTACTTTTCATAAAAATTAATAACTTCTTTTTCAGAACAAAAGATACATAAATAAGTGTTAAAAACACAAACGATGTATATTTAATTACTTCATTAAATGCATTTTTTGCGTTACAGTTTTCCGTACCTCTTAATCAACATGGGAATAAGAGGTATTTAATTAAATTCTGCTGTTATACATGATTCAAAAATATTTAATTTAAATCACAAAGGTAAATGAAATAAAGTGGTTAAAATGAAAGAAATATTCTTTTGTTATTTATCGGCTTTTATAAAATGCTTCCATTGTATTAAAAATGATAATTTCATGTAATTCCGCAAACAAAGTAAATAAAACAAAAGATTAAATACAATGCATGTTTGGAAAATTAAAAGTTATTATTTAGAAACATTTCTATTATTTTAACGAAAAATTCATATCGTGTTCATTTAAATATTTAATGTGATATCTATCATCTTTTATATTTAAAATTATTTTTGATTGAGAAAAATAAACCTTTATTATTACTATTTTTTTATTATATTTTTATTTATTTATTTATTTATTTATAGCTAGGTGTATTTTAAAATAAATTTTAAACTAAAACAAACTGAGAATGTTATTGAATATTTAAATCTATTTTTAAATTAATTCTATGCCAATTATTTAAGACTTTGCAAATAGATAAATAAATAAATAAATAAATAAATAAATACGTAAGTATTCAATACTAACCACAAATTTTGCTCTGTAGATAAAAATAGCCGTTTTTGCAAACAATAACTGAACCATTAGTAGAACTGATATTTTATGTTTTAACAAACTTAATCTTAAAATAAAACATTTTTTTACAAATGTAAGTTTTAAATATTCTATCAATATGCACACAAAAATTTTAACTCATAAACTTATTATAGTCAGTAAGAGATTTTATGCCGCAAGTGCTGTGGATTTTGACACACTATGGACATTTGGCGACAGCCTGCGATACACCCCTAAGTCTAGTTCGGAGACATGCCATCACATTTTGATCCACGGAAGGCATGCCTCTTCTCCTTCTGTGACCCCCACTGGTACAATTAAGATGAGAACAAGGGGGAATTTGCGGAAGTGACAGATTTTGCGTGCACCAACCACCATTTATGTACATATAGTCTTCGAACATATCGAGGATCGAGCCTGGAGACTTTCATAATTTAATACTAAACAACATCATGAAAAATAGAATAGTTATTAATTCAACGGATCTTCATGGAAAATAATAAAATTATAATGCTGTTTTCACTGCGTAATCTATAGGAATGCATTAAAACAGTAAGAATTTTGTATTGAAATAAACAACAAGAAGACCATGCATCTCAATATAAACTTCATGATGTTACAGCCAGCAGAAAACATATTGAAACGCTTGCAATAATTGGTATTTAAAAGATTTGCAACTAATACTGTTTTGTTAAGTAAATGTTCGTCTTTACGCAGTTTATAAAAAAAATAAGTTAATACAAATTAGCGGTAAAACTAAAAGAAAAAAAAAATAAAAAAGTGCGTGTGTGCTTCAACAATTCTTCTGCAGAACTTCACACATAAAAAAAAAAAAAAAAAAAAAAAAAAAACAGTTTATGTATCTTTGAAATATAACAATATTAGGGAAAATACAATCGTTCAGCGAAGGGAAATTTGAAAAACTGAATTACGCAGCCGATTATATTTAGCACAATGTGATGAAATAAATAAAAATATTTGCCTAGGAGTGTATTCTTACTGCGTCATTTTCTGTGTCTACACTAAAATTCTGAAGATTCTACATAATATAAAATTCCGGATATTAATGTTTTTCCATGGCCAGGAAACTAGCCAGATTTAAATTCTATTGAGTATTTATGGAGTATAAAAGACAGAAAAATATCCCAAAAGAAAACAATAATTACAGTTTGGCACAGTGGGATAACACAAATTATTGTTGAAAAGTGGTTCGACTACATACTAAACTCTTTTTACGTAAAATTGAAATTAATTTATTTTCTGATCGTGGGAAATTAAACAAACTCTAAATTGTTTGTTTGTCTATTTATTTATTTAATTTTTCAGGAATACAAAAAACGTATGCGGATATCCAGAATACTGTAATTTTCATTTTGATATGCTAAATTTTAGAAAATAAATAATATATATATATATATATATATATATGTATATATACACTGTAAAAAAGAAATTTCAGTATTTTACAACAAAAGGTGCTGGCACCGCGGCTGCCAGCACAGTTGCTGTAAAATTTACAAACTGCTGTTTTTTATGGTGCTGTAAAATTTACTGCACTTTGCTGTGAATTTTACAAGATGCTGTTTTTAGTAGTGCTGTAAAATTAACTGCATTTTGCTGTGAATTTTACAAGATGCTGTTTTAAAAAGTGTTGTAAAATTTACAACAAAGTGTAGTTAATTTTACAACACTTTTTAAAACAGCATCTTGTGAAATTCACAGCAAAGTGCAGTTAATTTTACAGCACTACTAAAAACAACATCTTAAAAAATTCACAGCACACAGTAAATTTTACAGCACCGTAAAAGCAGCAGCTTGTAAATTTTACAGCAACTGTGTTGGCAGCCGCGGTGCCAGCACCTTTTGTTGTAAAATACTGTTTTTCTTTTTTTTCTTTTTACAGTGTAGTCAGTGATGCCAGATTGGGGATTTTCGAGGCTTCTGGGGACAATTTTGCGGACCAAATGTTTGTGGGGACTATTTTGGGGAGTTCTTCAACTTTCTGTCAATGTTGGAAACATAATGATTTATCCCTACGACTAGAGACTTTCAATAGCTTTATTGTTATTTGGGGATTTTTTTCAAAAATTGCCTTCATTTGGGGAACAATCTGAGCTTAAATCATAGAAAAATCTCCTTGATTTTTTTTTTTTTTTTTTTGAAGAAATTTTTATTTTTCCTCTTTAGTAGAAATCAAGCTGGGGATTTTTTCAAAAAAAAAAAAAAAAAACACCCTGATTTAGGAAAATTTGAAGACCTGTTTGGGGAAATAATTTTCGACCATCTGGCATCACTGAGTGTAGGCGGTAGAGATGGGAATAATCGAATGATTTTGATAATCGAGTGATTTGCTTTCGAATGATTTTAATAATCGAATGATTTTACAATCGATTATTGATGACGTAAGCGTAGAATAAGCGTTTTGTAATTAGTTTCGGTTTCTTCGTAGCTATCAGGTTGCTTTCTGTTTATACTTTGTCTTTTCACTCATTGCTATGAAATTTTAAGGTCTAACCTAGAGTCCTGCACACCCGACCCGAACCCGACAGATGAATTTTATATCAACCCGAAACCTGACCCGAACCCACAGTAGAGAAACTTTTACGACCCAAACCCGCTGTCTTTAGACCCGAACCCGACCCGAAACCCGAAAATTAATTAAAAATTACCGTAATTTCGCGTATATAACCCGCGGCGGAAGGTAATCCGCAGCATAAAAAGTTATTTAAATATAATTATAACCGAAAGATAACCCGCACTAGAAGATACCCCGCACTTTTAAAATCACATGATCGGCAATCGCCGTTTATAATTTCAATGCTAATTGCTATTATTTTAATAATAAGTAGGAAAAGATACAAATAATAAACAAATATACAAATAAATATAAATAATAAACAAATATACAAATAAATATAAATAATAAACAAATAAATTTACTTACCTATAACGAAAATGTAAATAATCATAACTTAGTATTAATCTTTCTCTCTATACAAATTACTATAAACTGGAGTAACTTCTAATGATTAACACCTTTATTCAATTTATAAGTAAAATTATAGATTAATAATAAATTTATTTAGAAAATTCATTCAAATCTATAGAAATCGGATTCATCCGTATCAGAATTAAAATGGTGCAATATTGTTTGGGACAGTTCGTTTTCTTCATCATCCTTATCCTTCTCATCAAGTTCCTTTTCACTGCCCTCAATTTCATCGTCATTATACGCTAATAATCTAGACTTTTTGAATCCAAATTTTACCGTTTTGATAGTAATAGAGTCCCAAGCTTTTTTTACCCATTAAACTACTTTCACTAGAGATGCTTTTTTAAGATTTCCTGACTTAGTGTATTCTTTAAAGCCGCTAGACATCCAGTCCTCCCACTAAGCTCAAACTTTAGTCTTAAATGATCGGTTAACGAAAATGTCTAATGGTAATAATTTGGTCAAACCACCAGGGATCACTGCTAATTTTGCTGTAACATTTCGCGAGGTAAAAGCTGCCTTTGGTGCATCATCTATATGACGTTTCATGGAATCCATAATGAAGAGTCCTTTAGAGTTAAAATGAGAGTTGTGCTGATTTTCTTCTTATTCGCGATAGATACGCCGCACCGGACGATAACCCGCAGGACATGCAAAGTCGGTTTTTTTATAGATTACTCGCGGGTTATGTACGCGAAATTACGGTACTTATTCATTTAAAATCATACAAAACTTTTTTAAATTATAAAATAAGGTAAATTTTCACTGTCATACAGTTGGTAAATTATTTAAAAAATAATTTGAAATGTAATCACTAATTGTTTAGTTTAAAAATTAAAAAATCTGAAAAATAGATCAATGATAATTTTTAACGATTTATGTAAATTGTTAACTTCAAGTGTAAACTATTATGTTGTGGCCACCACAAGACTTTCTTTTATACTTTCCTATATTTTACTAAGTGCAAATATTTTTTTTTTTTTTTTTTTATTTATTATTATTATCTAGCATTATGAATGCAAACGATTTGCATCTTAAGAGACAACTAACACTAAATATCCAAAGTATGCATTTTTATTGCCTATAAATGGCATCTTAAAAAGTATGTTTTTATAACCCGATAAGAATTCAAATTGGATCATCATAATGTCTCGTAATAGCCTTTTCACATTTCAAGTTTGTTTGATTATACTCAATAGAACCTGAGATATAGCCTCCTCCTAAATCTCGAAAATTGCTGTTAGCAGCGCCACCTGTTGATCGGTTGACAAAAATTGATGGGCACTAATTTAGGTCAAGGTGCCTCTACATATAAATTCATATATAATTTTGAACAGTAGTTCCGGAGATACAGTCGCCACAAAATTTTTGTCACACACACACAGGCAGACAGACATTTTCTATAAATGATAAAATCGTGTTCTAGACCTCTCAAAACGTGTAAATCCGTCGAAAACTCGAAGTCGAAAATTTTTATGAATCCAATTCTTTTATTGAATATAGAAGAAAGTAAAAAATGCACTTCAATTTAAATGTTCCTAATTTATTGTTTAATACTTATAGTCTGGGGAAAAAATTATGTATTATTCTTTATTGCTTTTTTCCAATGTCGATGTTTAACTTTACTATAATAATTTGTGTAGCATGTATGTGATTCACAGTTAAACATCTGCTATTTAAGGGTCATTGATCACTTTAAATTCCCATAATCAGCAACTTAGCTTCCACCCGTGACAGTTTTGCTTGGTGCATTATTTATTTGTTCTAGAGAAGGCGATAAAGAATATAATCTGCCTTGATGGCATTCGTTTCCTTTATGTGTTTATTTTACATTACTTTTTTTAATTAAATTACAGCAAGTATTCCCTGTATATTTTCTGCATATACAAATGTAAATGGAAGAAAATTCAAAATTTCATTAACATAAAAGCGAGGATTAAAATTCATTGAAAATAAAGATATCTTTAAAAAAAAAAAAAAAATGTAAATTAAGAAATAATTTAAATTCTCAAAACGTAAAAGCAAGATTATGTTGCATTTCTTATATGTGTATATATATATATATATATACATATATTAATAATAGTAAATAAAAATTTTAATACAGTACTTTAAAATTTTCATACAATTTCTATAGATGATCAGTTTTCGATTTGTTGAAGAAAAGAAAACGTATACGGATATTTTTTTTGTCATGCTTACACGGATTTTTTTTTTTTTTTTTTTTTTTTTTTTTTTCCTGGTGGGTATCCGCGTATAGGAAAACGGAGCTCCGACACGTGTCTAAAATCAGTTAAAGAGCTATAATTATGTCTACAAATTTATGCTTTCAATTGTAAATTTTTTTTGAATGATGTTCTCAAGTCGACCCGACTCGTAGAAAGCTAGTTCAAAACCAGGTCATGTCCATTCGCACAGCCGTACGGAATTTTCTGTGTTTTTTCTCCAAAACTCACAGGAAAACTGCTATTGAGTGTACGCCCCTCGAACCTAGGTCCCAAGGGCAGACAAACACCTTCAATTCTCACATTATAAACGAAATGTTTAAATTAGTCCACAAATAGACACTGAATAAAATATTGGAAAATTTTATTAGGTTCATTTGGTTATTATTTATACTCAGAGATCCTTTTTTAGAAGTATATATATAAATACTAAGGCCAGGCCATTATGAAACCTGAATCCATTACTTTTTGACATGCTTGAAAAAAAAAAAAAAAAAAAAAAAAAAAAGTCCTTTTTATTTGTAAATACAAGAAATAGGCAAGTATTTCTTATTCATGCACTAAAATATCTCACAGCATTTTTTTTTTTTTTTTTTTTTTTTTTTTTTTTTTTTTTTTTTAATGTAAACTTAAAGACTAGTAATTTTTTATAAAAGTATGTGAAACTGTTTAACCCATATTTCACCCTCGTCCTAAAATAGGACACCATGCATAAGTGATGTTTATATAAATTCTTTTGAATATTTTAATTCAAATTAAAGACGATATATTATTTAAAAGTCCAATAAATACATATGTGTCTTTATCGTTAGTTTAAATTAACGTTTAATATATGTTTTTAAATTTTTAAAATGACAATAAGATTTATTCATTACATTTTCAACATATTATTACTTAAAAGGTTTTACATTCAAGAATAATGGATATACAAATTTTTTTGAAGTAATATTCTACACTGTGTACTGGTAAAACAATTATATAAGTATATATATATATATATATATATATAATATATATAGATGTTAAAACCCGAATAAACTACTACGTCAGAAACGCCAATGAAAAAAAAATATATTGGAAATGCATACAGCTATTTCGGTAGCCTATAGCGTACCGTCTTCAGTGCAAAAAGGATTCTGAATCAGGAGAAGTGCTCGTCGAAACAGCTGTATGCATTTCCAATATTTTTCTTTGGTGTTTCTGACGCAGTAATTTATTCGGGTTTTAATATTCCAACGCCAAGTCTCCTGTTATTATTATATATATTGATGGTCTGTTTTCCTTATATTTCCAAATGTCCTAAATTATTGTCCTACTTTTAGGACAGCCCGTACCGATTAAACTAATGAAAAATTGGTAAGTTTTTTGATTTTGTGTGTATACACAGGCATTGAAAATTTTTTTTTCAATGCTTGGTAGGATATGGGTTAAACGGAAAAAAAAGGAGGGGGGAGGGGGATTTCTTTGTGTCAGCCATAATACTCTTAAAAGCGATTACAGAAATTCTAAATGATTTTGAAGGGTTGATATTTAATTGCAGTTTTATTTTTAAACGTAGCTATGACTGCTAAAAATGCCATATTGTTTATTAACTAATGCTTAGAACAAGAAAATGCTACCTTTTTTTTTTCTAGTAAAGTATATAATGTTATTATCGCGTATAAATAAATAAATAAACAAGGGAATAAATTAAAAGAAAAAAAATGAAAATAAAGGAAGAAATAATATTTAAAGTTGTAGCGCTTAATTCAAACTCTTACGAATATATTAAATAGCCTATCGATATTGAGCCATCTTCCCTATCATTTAAAAGAATATAGACGGCGCTGTCGCCATTCTCGGCAAAATATCTAATGATATTTTGCCGATCATTAAAATGAAGTGAAAACATTTTGTTTTCAGAAGTCAGAAGTTCGTCGGCTCTCGCTGAGATATGTAGCTGTTTTCGTGTAAGACGCCCCTGTGGCCATGGGCCGCAGGCAGCGGCCTGTAAGAATATTCGTTCTTATGTATCCTAATGTTCTGTTTACTGCGCGCGATGTATATAGTTATTGTGATTGCGCTTTATTATAATTAAAATATTAAATAATGGAATGCCAGAGCTCGTTCTTTCAATGTTCTAAGATGTCATTCCGTTAAAAAGTTCAGATTTTTTTTTTTTTTTTTTTTTTTTTTTAATCTTAAAACGTAAAAAAAAATAAAAATGTAAAAATCTCTAACACCAAGTTTATATGTGTCTCCTATTAAACATACACTAACACGCATTAAAATTAATGATAGACAGTTATAAATTTATAGTAATTCGCTTGCACTTTGAGACAGAGGAAAAAAAATAAAAAGCAAGCCTTTCATTCAATATCTACAGTATATAAAAGTAATAGTTGTGGTATGGTCAGTGTCTTTGATTGAAGGAAAACTGTAATGCTTAGGCGTTTTAGAGTGAATAAACTCATCGGGTTCATTTTCAACTTTCATCCAGTATTTGTTTATCTTACTCAGCGAGAATTTCTGATTTCCGTTTTGACATGCTTGGTTTATAATCTGCGTTAAAATGTGTTAATGTTTTTTTTTTTTTTTTGCATGCATATAGATACATGCATATAGATACAGCATAATTGATTATCCGCAAAATTGAGAGCCATGGGTTTCGTACATAAACCGCCAAAAGGCTGAACATGAAATTGAAATGACAAAAAATGCATTCTAGCTTAAAAACTTGAATGTATCGTATATAAAACATAATACAAACAATGAAAATATTTATAAAAAGTAAAATTATTTGTACAGTCGAACCTCATTAACGTGAATCTCATGGGGGATAAAAAAATTGTTCATGTCATCAGTAGTTCATGTTATCAGTAACTAATCTTCTTTTTGACGGGGATTGTGGAAACAGTTCATGTTAAAAGTAATTCACGTCAACGAGGTTTGACTGTACTTCATATACTATAGGATATAAAAAACATAAAGAAAAAAAGTGAACTTAAGATGAAACCATGGTTCAATTTGTAATCTAATTTATACTCTAAATTAAACAGTACCGCAGAATTGTGAATAACCGCCACATTTTCACACCACTTTATTTGTAGAAAAATATTCTCCAATATTTAATTACGATTGAATATTAAAGAAAGTACCCGCCAGGAAAACTGGTGTGAAAGAAAAAAAAAGAAAAAGCGGTCACATCAATGTTTTGAAATAAATTGAAATCTTGACGTGTTTGGTAGCGTATTCTACTGGAGAACAAATAAATAAAAAACCACATAATTCTGTATATTTACTTTTTTTTAAGCTATCATTTGTATCTGTTTATTGTTGATGATTTAAAAAAAAAAAAAAAAAAAAACTTTCTTCTGATTTCGCCCATTTCCCGCTCCACGAATTATCCCCAACGTGTGTAATCCGTTTGCGGATAATCGAAAGTTTACCGTATATATATATACAGATTATTACGGGTAAATCGAATTGCAGTAGTCGGTCGATACAGGTTTTGGGGTTTGTTTTTTTTTTGAGCGCATTTTAAACGCAAATTATTTTGTATGGGGTGGGGGTGGGGGGAGAAAAGTAAATCTTTTTCTTTAGCAATTTTTCTAAAAGTTAACTAATCGTGTTCAGGACATCCGAAAACGTTTAAATCCATCGAAAAACGGAGATCGAAAATTTTTACGAATCCATATGTATTTTTTTCTCGTTTATATTGATTTTTCAAAAAAAAACGAGAAAAATAAAATAAAATCCTTATTTATTTATTTATTTATTTATTTATTATTATTATTATTATTATTTCATTTGGTCAAAATATTTAAAAAGCGCAATAAATAAATCAATAAAAATAAAAATAGCACATTATTTTCCTTAAAATATGAAATTGCGTTCTTTAGCAGCAGTTACATATATATTAATGTTTTAAAATTTCTTTTATGCTATTTCTATTTAGTGCCAAAGGGAAAAAAGAAAAAAATTGTTTTCATTTACTCTACTTTGTCCGAAAGAAATAGATCTCTCGTTCTAATAGCTTATTTCATGACAAAAGTTCAGGGCTGGAAGTTCCCGTCTTTCTTCAAGATATTTTCAAAATCTGAATGGCAATTTTTATCATAAAATAAACCAAAAAATTATCGTTACTGAATAATGGCTGGAAAATGTCCTAAAAAAAAGGAGGGTGTTAATAATTCTACAGAAATTAAAAATTCTGGAAACAGTAAACGTAAGATTATTTAAAAAGGCAGATAAATATAATATAAAATCTAATTTCAATAGGTATATCTGTTATAGCAGATATCGATTTTGAAAATAAATAAATAAATACATAAAATAAAATAAATAAATAAAAAAGAGAGAAAAATCTTCCGGGATTCAAAAACTCCACTATCGGATCACAGTTAATTAACAGCAGCGCTACCTGTCGGCCGATATACACATAAATTTAAACTAGCGTAGTTGTCTGGCCAAATTTGTAAAAGGTCGTTTGGATGGTGAGCAAACATCCAGGTTCAGATTATAAAACGGGCATAGAATGCAACTGGCTCCAAATTTCGGCTGATTATCGAAATTTGCTACAGGCAGAATTTTCAAAAGTGTTTGCAGGGTGAGTGAACAGGCGGTCGTAGATTTTGAAACAGGAAAACAACGTCGAAGACGTCACCGAGCAGGAGTTTAATACGGTGAGTTTTCTGAAGGATCGCAAACCCACTGGTCGCCGAAGGCAAATTTGTAAGCTATACTGAAACAAAAGAACTTTCATCCTGATTTAGTTAAATTAATTATTTAAATTTTTTTATAATTCTACCTCTATTTAAATTGGTATTAAAATTCTTAAAATAAAGAAAATTTTGGAATGTAAAATTAGAATTTCGTTTAAAATGACCTAATGAAATCTTCAAATTAAGCTCTAAGGATCTCTACACAAAATAAGTTTAATATGAAATTGAATAAGACAAGGAACATTCAAGGTCAAAGTCATTGAATATGACCGTAAAGCGCTCCCAATTTTTGCACTGATTCGGCCCCAGAAATATACCTCTTTTAATTTTTAAAATAAACTATGTGCATCATACTGTCATGCGAACATTCTTTGCTATAAAAAAAAAAAAAGTCAAATAATATCTTAAGGACTATGTTTTTATACTTGTTATATTATTTATCTTGAAGTTAAAGGGAATACATTTCAAGTTCAAGTTAAGAAAATCTTCTTTTAACCCTAGAACAGTAGCGTGTTCATAAATACTCTATCACTAGAGATACCTAAAATTGACGCGCTCATATAAAAGTCGTTTTATTTGCTTGTATTACATTAATATTGTTTTTAAATATGTTTAATTATTTGCTGTTTTACCCAATATTACTAATTTTTCATTATCTGAATAATTATTTCGAAGCACTCAAACTCAAACAAGTGTATCGATAGTAGGGAAAGTGCAGAAAAAAACATTAAATGAAGACCGCACGTAAAATTTACGTACCACTAGTGTTCTAGGGTTAAAAATTAATTTGTAATCATAAACATATTCAATTTGTTATGATAAATTGCTTAATAAATAATTAATATTTTTTGTTGAATTTCATGAGTGCAAGTTAATACACGTTAACATAAATCTGTTCATATAAAAAAGTGCATTTAGCACTTCCTTGGCCAGCATATAAATGCGTTTTAACGAAATTTTAATTAATCAATACAAAATATTAATATAAAAATTAAAAACTAACCTTTCTGATGAATGGACATTCTTCATTCCATGCTCTTCACGTTGTTCATTCCTCGTTCATGGTTCATCTGCATCGGAGTTCAGAGACGCAGATGTTATGCTTCCACAAGCAGATGTTCCTGTCTAAAGTCCACAGGAAGTCGATTTTACAGCATTTAGTGCTTGAATTTATTTCACAGCATAAATACTTGAAAATATACCGCAGAAAGTGCAGGAAAATATACAACATTTTTTTACAGTGTATATATATATATATATATATTCAGTAATTTACCCAAATTCAGTCTTTAAACTAATTTACATTTTGACATAAAATATTAGTGTAATTTTAGAAATATTTAGGCTCTTATATAGACTTCTTCTTCTCCATCTTCAAAAAAAAAAAAAAAAAGTTAAAAATTTTTGTTTTACAACACGTATAATTTGTGTATTTTTACAACCAGCAGCAAAAATGAATATAGTCATACTTCTCAGAGAAATGTAAGTATAAATAATTTATTTCCGAAAATAATAAAATCTAAGTTACTGAAATATTTTCAAAATCCATGAATTTCATCCTCCTCTATAAAAATACAATGTAACCATTATAATTAGAAACGCGTGTTGACATTTGCCTTTTCCTCTGATGCAAATCAATAAGAAAACGAATAAAATTAGAAATTCACGTTTCTATAATAAATCAGGAATAAATAAAACAAGTATTCATTAAAATATATGGATGAGAATGGAAGAAAAGTAGAATTTCTGATATCATTTAAGTTCAGTACAGCAGTTTAACAATTATATATATATATATATATATATATGCATACGTGCATGCAATGGACATTCAGTATACTTAGATGGAATCAGGATTACTAAGACTAATTATTGAATGTTTTTATTTCAAATAATTTTTAATGTAAGTCCTAAATTTTTCATTAAACACACTTAAAAAAATATATTTTCAACACAAAATCATATATTTAAAGATTAATCTACAAAATGGGAAGTTTAAATAAAAAATGACTATGTGTGATCCTTTACTTGTTTTCTAAGCATGAAGACCATTCCTCTTCAAAACGTCATTTTGCAAAATATTTGTCATTTTTTGGGGCATATCATTTTAGAAAATGGTACAGTATGGAACCGTTTATCCGGAATTCAGTTATCCGGAAAACCAGTTATCCGGAATTATATTTCCAAACAACTAATTTCCAATGCATAAAAAAAAAAAAAAAAAAAAAATACACATTTTTTTTTTTTTTTTTCTAATAATAATGGTTTAATATTGTAATCTGAAACAATTAAAAGTAAAAGAAATATTTAATAAATAACAATTCCATTTAATTCCATTTATTTAAAAGTGGTATTTATGTATTTGACAGGGAATATAAGTTAATGGTCATAATGTACGAGGGTGAATCAAATATAAACGAGACTTATTTTTTAAAATATTTATTTTGATTTTAAACGCACAAACAATCATAGTTTATTTTTCTACATAATCTCCTGATTTAGAAACACATTTTTCCCAGCGTATAGGTAATTTTTTAATTCCTTCCAGGTAAAAAGAGTCAGGTCGTGTTTGTAGCCAATTGCGCACATATGCTTCAACTTCATTATCGCTGTGGAATTTTTGCCCTCCCAAAGCTTCCTTGAGAGGACCAAAGACATGGAAGTCGCAGGGAGACAGGTCTGGACTGCATGGAGGGTGTTCCAGTGTCTCCCAACCCAGTTGCTCCAATTTTTGTACGGTCAGGGCTGCTGTATGGGGGCGAGCATTGTCATGGAGGAGAATCACTTTCCGAAGGAGGAGAATCAATATCCGAAGTTGTTAGACGCCTATCACCTTCAACAAGTTGACGAACACTGTCGATGTTGCCCGCTGTAATGCTGGTGCGGGGTCTGCGGTCATGGCTCTCATTTTCAACACGTTCACGGCCCTCCACGAACTGTTTATGCCAAGCAAACACTCTAGCTCGCGACAGCGTCTCTTCCCCGAACTGTGCAGTCAATCTTCTCAAGATTTCGGCCGGTTTTACACCTTCTGCAGCTAAAAACTTGATAACAATACGTTGCGCAATAGAGGGAGGTACCTCCTGCTCGGACATCGTAACGATGGACACTGAGCGAGTCTATGATGATGAGTCACGTGCTTCCCCCACTCCTGACAAACCAACCTAACAGCCAATAACAGCGGAACGTTCTTCCATCACTATTGCGCGCGCAGGTCCAAAAGTCTCGTTTATATTTGATTCACCCTCGTACAATGTAGACTCAAAGAAAGATTTTAGTTCTGAAAAATGTGGATAGATGGCGCCGCTACACAATATCATAAAGGTGGTAATTTTATTTATCTAGATTGGATTGGGTGAAATGGAGTAATAGGTCCTGTACTGAATTTTATTTATTTAATTATTATTTTATTTATTCATTTATTTATTGGAGGGGGGAAGGAGGGAGTTATTAATTAAAACCAAATTACTTTTAAAATATTATGAATATTTTGCACTTTCATGGACATTAAAAATTAATTTTTATAAGAAATCAAAAGAAAAGCCTGTAAAATCAGGTCATAATTTTTTAATCTTTAGTAATATTCAATGCTTCTGGTTATTCAAAACACTGGTTAATCATGTTTCAAAGCACTTGGATTTGAGCAGATTTTCATTTTTATAAAAAAAATTAAGTTTCAAAGATTTTTTTTTTTTTTTTTTAATTATTTTAATACTTTTATTTAAAAAAATTAAAATCAGGTTAATTATTTAAATTTGATTAATTGATAAAAAATATTAATTTTTGGTTTAAAATAGTTATATTAAGTGATAACTATATGCAATAATTCTGATTAATAATGTTTGCTTAATGAGCAACCAGTTATCCGGAAAGACCAGTTATCCAGAATAGTCTCGTAAAAAGGATTCTGGATAATTGGTTCCCTACTGTAATTTGTTTATTCGAAGATATAGAATTATTACTTATTTTAGAATATCTGCAGAAAATATAACAAATAAATAGATAATTATATATATATATATATATATATATATATATATATATATTGATTCTTTGTATTTTACATTTAATGCTAGATTGAATATATAAACTTATGTTTCATTGAATAAGTATTTTAATAAATATAATTTTAAATTATAAATAAAGAACTTACATTAAGAATAAAAAACACATAAATATCATAAATTTCTGTTGAGAAAAATCTGCAGAATATTATTTTAAAGTAATATTGTTATTGTATTACATTATAATCAAGAAATTTAACCATATTTGTTGTAGTGTCATATCATTTATATCATGTAATTT
Source organism: Salticus scenicus (assembly GCA_963930645.1). Lineage (NCBI taxonomy): Eukaryota > Metazoa > Arthropoda > Arachnida > Araneae > Salticidae > Salticus > Salticus scenicus. Next base: position 237,608,360 of record OZ005656.1, read on the forward strand.
ATTTGTTGATGTATATTTTACGTAATAAGGAAAAAACGTTTATTAATTTAAATATATATATTCAACTATCCATACTAATTTTATATTTCAAATTTCTATTAGAATTCGACGTTTAAGTTCAATTACTAATTCATTTTAGTTAGATGTCCGTAATGTCGTTTTGTATGTTTATAAAAAACAAACAAAATTGTACGTTTTGCTTTAAATAATATTATATTTTTCTATGTATTTCGTAAGGAGCCATTTTTTTTCCAAATCAGCTATATAAAGAGCAAAAATTAAAATAGTATAGAAACAAAATATTACACATTCAAAATAATTTCTAAAATATTTTCTGCATACACTATTTTAAATTCGTCTTTATAAAAGTATTGAATTGTCTAATTTTATTATGCAGGTGTTAAACTTAAATGAAAATTGAATACCTTAAACCTATAGTATAATTACAAACGTTAGTTAAATATGTTTAATTACTACTAAATATTTGTTTTATATACAAAATTGAATGAACATGATTCGTAATCTCATTTACTTTGTAATATATATATATATATATACTCACTTATTTAGTGGTATTAACAGAGCTGCCAATCAAGTCCGACAAATTGTTAGTACCGCCTCTTTTTCAACATCACTTCATTTTTAGAGTAAATCTCTTCAAATGAATCTACGATGAATTAAGAAGAAAAATACTCTAAAAATTAGGTGCTGCAGAAAAATGGGCGGTACTAAAAATTTGCCGGATTAGGTTGGCAGCTCTTATTTAAAATAATTTAGATTTTTTATTTAATTTGAATAAAGCCTATTTTCAAATTCTAACAATACATTTTTTGCCAATTCTTTAAAATAATTTTTATATTAAAAACACATGCATATTGCATGTTACATTTTTCACTTAAATATCAATAAGAAAATCGTTAGAATATAATTATAAAAAGAAGGTGAAACTTATGTTATTTTAAATATGTTTTCATTAATAAATAGTTTTCGATATAAAATTTAATATCGCTAAAGCATTTTTTTCCAAAGAAATAGAAAGCGTTTATCGAAAGATATTTATTCATAATTTAGGATGCATGAAATCTAAATAGAAATAAAATTGATTAGTGTTAGTTCATGTATATCTCCTAGTAATAAATTATATAACATGTACGATAGTTAGATTTCATCGAAGAAATTGTATTACAGAATAGAAAAGCCAAGAATAATTTATTACTTTAGTAATATTTTATTCTAATATTTTATATTAGACATAAATCTATGAATATAAATCTCTGAATATTTCGTATATTTGATGATAAAGACTTAGTTTCGATTTTTTTTTTTTTTTTTTTTTTTTTTTTTTTTTTTTTAATGCAATAAGGAATTTTATTATGATATTTGTCAATAAGAGAATGCCATAAGAGATTGCGTTCGTACAGGATAGGAGGGAAGGAATAGAATGCAAGGTCTATTACTCCACGCAATTGTACAACGGCAATAGTTGTGTGCCTACGTGATTGTAAAATGTTGATTGTTTCGATTGTCTCACACAAAACGTGGCTATTTTGTCTTATTTTTAAAAATAAATGCATTGACTTTTTATATCACTTCCTAAAAATTTCAGTAGAAGGACAATATCACAAATCATTCTTAATTAATCGATTTCCCATAAGCTGCTAACATAGGCTGACGGTTTCAACATCAATGGTTCTCTATAAAAGAGAATAATTGTTGAAAAAAAGGCTAGGAATTCCTTCCTACCTAAATGGGAGCATTTGCGCATTTAATGCGTAGGATAGATTGTGCATTAATTCCATTAAATTCTATATTAAGATATATTACGCAACTTATTGGTAAGGACAAGACAATGTTCGGAAAGTCGTTTTTATTACTGTTATACGTAGACGAAAAAAAAAAAAAAAGTAATAATTTGTATTAAGAAATACTTAATTTTATATTCTTTAAATACTGTATAGAAATTAGGTTATTTTGACATAACTTAGATATTTAGAACTTATTTAGATGATGTATTCTCCTAATATTTATAAAACATATTAACGGGATGAAATAGTAAAAATGTAAACGTAGTGAATTATAAGACATATCAAATCTATTCTCTTTTTTCAGAAAACAAATGCAATAATTTGATTGCAAATATTAGAGAAAAAAAGTTTTATACACAGTTTTTGTTTCTTACTTAAGCTTAATTTGGTTAAAAAGTTTTTATCTGCTAATTATATTAAGAAGTGATTGATTTGAGGGAAAAAAAAAAAAAAAAAAACTTCCTTTATATGTTTGTCAGATAAATGCAGCTGAGAGAAAGTTACTTCGATTAAGTATGGCAAAAACACATTAAACTCATTTTGTTAGAGTTCTTTTAATGCTTATAAATCTCAGCTAAAAACGATTATTTTATTTGAATGGTACATTTATTCTTATTTAGAAAACTGGAGCGTAAATATGCAGCCATTTTTTTTTCAGATTCAGACATTTCACTTTTATTTTTCAATGTTGTAATTATATTTATATAATACATTTACTTCAAAGATAGAAAGAAAAAAAAAATATTAGTATCTGTAAGTTTGTGTCTGACATTCTGTAAAGGGAATATTTTGTTAAATGCATTTTTAATTTTTTTTTCTAAAAACGATAATTATAAATTAATATAAATAATGATAAACAAAATATTTAATTATTTATATGTATTAATGAATTTTGAGACGCCTTCTCTAATTTAATATCTTTCACTTAACAATATAAAACATGGTACATAACGGTGTACAGTAATTATAAAATTTTAGGTAGTTTTCTGCTCCAGATTTTAGAAAATATGTTGGAATCACAGTATACACCTAATTATTAAGTTTTAAATTTTAGTAATGTATTGTTTTTCATATTTCAGATAAATTTTACTTGTAAGTTACTTGATATTTGTGCTAATGTACCTATTATAAATTCAAACTTAATAAAGCTATATTAAAAATTACACATAATCTCATTCAGCTTAATTTCATTAACATGAATGAAAAAAAGGCTGCTGCTTTCAAAGGCAGCAAAATTTTGATATTAGATATTATAACCTTTAAATTAGAATTATGCAAGATATTTCAATTACATTTAAATTTTTAATATCTTATGTTTGTTTTAAATAGGGCAAAATATCTCAAAAAAAAAAAAAAAAAAAAGGCCCTTTTTTCTTTTTTTTATGTTTTATTAATTTTACCCTTATAAATTCCCAAATAAAATATGATTTTTTTCTTATTAAAAACAAGTTATATAATTTTTTTTTCATGCTTTTTAGAATTGTTTCACGTTACTTGATTATGCAAAAGAAAAAATCAAAATTTATATTGGGTCTTAAAATCAAGTTTTCATATATATATATATTTTTAAAAACGTGATTACAAACAGTATAATTAACACATAAAGATCTTTAAATCTCAGAAAAATCTTGTAGCATTGATTTTATGCAAAAAATAAATAATATACAATATACTTAGTGTTGATTAATTATAACTAGACTCATGCATAAAGAATTGACCTGCATCAAAAACATTTTATCAAAACGAAACTAAGTTTTAGCATGCATAATATTAAGTTAAATCTAACTCACCTCTCTCCTGTATTTCCCGGATGCTTGATGTAAATGTAGGCCACTCATGAAAAGACATGCGAAGTCAAATCACTGATATACTTGATTTTAATTATCGAATTTAATAGAGAATCTTGATGAACAAAAAAACAGAATCTTTCAAGTATTTGAGCACAGGATTAAACATTCCGAATACGTATAAAGGCATTTTTTTATGCCTTGAATGAATTATAAAGAATAAACAGAATAATACTTATTATTTGAATAATATAACAATTAATGGATTACTTGGCTGTACGAATTCAGCCTGAATATTAGAATGTCAATTCAAGAATAAAGTTACTTCCGTTTTTTCGAATAGTTCAGAGAGAAAACCAGAATCAATAATAAAAAAGAGAAAAGAATGAGTTTTTGTTTCTCTCTCTGGTCACATGACTGTCTACTTCTGATCGGCTGTCGCCGTCAACGCTTCCCATGAATCAACAGGCTGGGCGGGGCGGGAAGGCACAGGAGCAGGAGTCGAAATACTTGGAAAAGGGACAACCTGGGAGACTGTTCGAATAAGAGTTCCAGCAGATGTCTGAAGTTGGAGGACCCTGGCGATTCCGTCAGGTCCGGGAATCAACTTGATGATTCTTGCTAGGTCCCAATGGAGTGGAGGTGATGCTTTATTTTTCAGGATGACGAGTTCCCCTGGAGAAAAGTTGTGGCTGTTGGTGGTTCTTTTGGCTCGCGGAAGCAAGTTTGGCAGGTACTGGGTTGTCCACTTCTTCCAGAACGTCTCCTTCATCTGCAATAAGAGCTTATACCTAGAAGAAAGACTAAGAGAATTGTTTATTAACGATGGTTCTGGCAATTCTAATAATGCAGATGCAATCAAGAAATGTCCTGGTGTTAAAGCTGCGCAATCATTAGGAGCATTGGACAATGGTGTTAGAGGCCGCGAATTTATAACAGCCTCTATTTGACATAGAAGGGTGGAAAGTTCCTCCAAAGTTAAAATTGCGCCTTGTGTGATTTTTACCAAATGATGTTTGGCTAATTTTATCAACGCTTCCCAGTGTCCCCCAAAATTTGGAGCATACGGGGGAATAAAGTGCCAGGTTATTTGGTGTTGGGAAGCAAAATTTTGTAATTTTTCTTCTTTGAATAAAGAAAATAGCTGTTTTAGGTGAGAATGGGCTCCGACAAAATTTCTGCCATTGTCCGAAAATATGTCAGAGGGGTATCCACGCCTACCTATGAAGCGTTTCAAGGCTGCGAGAAATGCTTCTGTAGAAAGATTTGAAACACATTCAAGATGCACTGCCTTTGTCGCCATACAGATGAAAAGGGCAATATATGATTTAAAGGTTGTCGCTTTTCGTTTATTTTGACATTTTGTCATTACTGGTCCCGCGAAATCGACACCAACTTTCGAAAAGGGCCGAATGGGTGTGATTCTTTCTGAGGGTATATCCCCCATCTTTGGAATTATTGGCTTAGCTGACTGTCGAAAACAGAGTATACACTGTCTTAATACTGATTTTACGGTGGAGCGTCCGTGAGGAATCCAAAATTTGTTTCTAAGGAGTGAAAGTACTAAATTGGGACCAGCATGGGAGCTTAAGTTATGATAATATGTTATTATCAAGGAAGTAACGTGATTTGCTTTGGGAAGTAATATGGGGTGTTTTTCTTGAAATCGTAAAGATGGGTGGTTCCGCAGGCGTCCTCAAACACGAAGAATGCCTGCTTCATCCAGAAAAGGATCAAGACATAATAGATGGTGTGAAAGTTTTAAAAGTTTGCCTTTCCTTAGTAAGGCAATTTCATCACTAAATTCTGTATTTTGAATAATTTTTACAAGACACATTTCCGCTTGATTTAGCTCTATGGCCTTTAAAGGACGACCTTCCTTTGATTTGGTTTTAATTTTATTGATAAATCTCAGAACATAAGCTAGAATTCTTAAAAGTTTTAGATAGTTAGAGTATTTCGTGATATGTGATATGAAAGTGTTATTAGAAAGTGTAGGCTTAGAACTTGAATCTGTCGAATGTTGATGAGTTTGTTTCTGAACGGAAACTGAATGTAATGTGCACATTGGTGGTAGTTCAAAATTATGGAGCCATTTTGGCCCTTCCCACCACTCAGTTCTAGCTTTCAACTTAGCCGGACACAATCCGCGTGTGGCACAATCGGCCGGGTTTTCTTTTCCTGGGATATGTCTCCAGGATTATAATTGAGTAAGAGCTCTGATTTTGGTGGCTCTATGGGCCACGAAACTATTTCCTTTGTTTGAAGGGTTATTTATCCAGTTTAATACAATAGAAGAGTCAGTGTACCAGTATGTCGAATGAGTAAATTTAAGGGATTTTTGAATGTTGCAAATTAACTCAGCTACGAGTACAGCCCCACACAATTCCAATTTCGGTAAAGTGAGTTCTTTTATGGGTGCGACTCTAGTTTTAGCAGCAATTAAATATACCTGAATCGTGTTTGTTATGATGTTTAAATATGCGACTGCCGCATACGCCCTCGGAGAGGCATCACAAAACCCATGTAGTTCAACTGTACAGTCTTTAGTATTTGAACCTACATAGCGTGGAATGGACATAGATTTAAACTCATTAATTTCATTATAAAAAGTTTTTCATTCTTGCAAAATATCTGGAGGTATAGGCTCATCCCACGTTGATTGCAACTTCCACAATTTTTGTAGAATGATTTTTAAGATGATAGTAGATGGCGAAATAATTCCGAGGGGATCATAAATTTGCGCAATTACGGAGAGCAACTGTCTTTTTGTATTAATTTGTTGATCAGCTAAGGTTCTAACTTGAAGAGTATCTTCACTTAAATCCCAGAACATTCCTAGTACTCTTTGATTTATTTTTTCTTTATCCTCAAAAAAATGAATGACCGAATTAGCCTTCTCTTCCTCTGGAATATCAGAGAGCGCTTCTGGATGGCTACAAGCCCATTTCCTAAGTTTAAACCCTACAGCATGCATTAGAGCCTGCAGCTCCATGATTAGATCTTTTCCTAATTGAAGGGATTGTGCCCCTGACAATAAGTCGTCTATGTAAAAATTGTCTTTGGCAATTTCTGTTGCTAATGGAAAATTTTGTCCCTCATCCTCACATAATTGCTTAAGCGTGCGTAACGCTAAATAGGGTGCACAAGCTGTTCCGTAGGTGACAGTATTCAATTCGTAAAAGGATAATTGGTCATTGGGAGATTCTCTCCAAACTATTCTCTGGTATATTCTATCTTTTCTATCAATTAAAATTTCACGATACATTTTAGCAATGTCTGCACTGAACGCTACAGGGTTGGCTCGAAATTTTACTAAATTGTCAAAAATATTTGACTGTAGTTTAGGACCAATATATAGGATGTCATTTAAAGATTTGTTATTTGTTGTTTTAAACGAGGCGTCAAATACTACACGCAATTTTGTTGTTTCAGAGTTTTCATTTACCACCGCATGATGCGGTAAATAATAATGTGGCGTTTCATTAATTTCAGCTGGATTTAATTTTGTTATATGACCCAAATTTATATATTCGTTCATGAAATTCGAATATTCCATTTTTAATTGTGGGTTCTGTTTAATTTTATTTTCAATGGAAACAAATCTTGATATAGCACCTGACTTACTATCACCTAGTGCCTTATCTGGCTTAAAGGGTAGATGAACTACATATCTTCCCTGACTATTTCTTTTAGTTGCGGTCAAATAAATATTTTCCACAGGATCATTTTCTATCTTTTTTGATTCTACATTTGGAATTGATTCTGTATCAAAAAATTGTTTTAAAGTGTTGTTGATATCATCAGTCACATGACAAGTTAAACTGATATTTGTACATTGAAAACTGTTTATCCGTCCTGAAAGGAGGTAACCCAGCTTTGTGGGGAATGCTGTAGGAGTTCCTGCTGGCACTTGAATTGGACTGCCATTGCAGATTGAGGCGACTATTTCTGCCCCAAGAAGAATATCGATGGGGCCACTAGCATAATATTGTGGATCCGCCAGTTGTAATCCCTGTATATGTGGCCAATCGTGTTGCGCTAGTTGGAAATTAGGGAGAGGTGAGGTAACCCTATCAACTAGAAAAGCGCTGACTGAAAATGACTCCGACGAAAAATGCGGAGTGAATTTAAATTCTGTTTCGTTGAGAGCAGTTTCTGCTAAAACGCAATTAATCCCTATTATACTATGCGACGTGCTCCGTAAGGGCAAATTTAGTCGCTTAGCACATTCCTTAGTAATTAATGAATTTTGACTGGCATTATCTATCAAAGCTTTACAATGCATAATTTTGCCTTTATTTGATTTAACCTTAATTAGTGCTGTAGATAATAAAACATTACTAAAATAAAACTGAGCACTATTTGAAACTGAGATATCTGGCGATACATGATTTGCCCTTTCAGAATTTGAATTTCTAAAATAAACATGCAGTAGCGTATGATGTTTTTCTGCACAATTTTTACAATTAATGTTTATCCTACAATTCTCCAGCCTATGATTTTGGCGTAAGCAATTTTGACATAACTTATTTAATTCAACAAATTTCCATCTTTCTTTAACCGGTTTTGAATTAAATGTCGGACATTTAAATAGCGCGTGACGCTCATTACAAAGAATGCACGTATTTTCCTTTTTCACAATTGTACTCAATACGTTTGATTTCTTCGAATTAGTGAATTTTACGTCTTGTTTACATTTTATCTCTTCAACACCGCGCGCTTCGCGCTCAACGAATTTCCTTAAAAGATCAAGATCAGGCAATTTATCACTATCCAACATTAATCCCCATCTCTGATTTAACGATTCATCCAATTTCCCCATCATGAATTTTATTATAATTAAGTCGCTTAACGCATTAGAATCTAAACCCAAAGTTTTTAAGTTTCTGACGGCTTCGTTACAAGTATCTAATAACTCAAGTAAAGTTTTAGCATTGTTTGCTTTTACAATTTTCATAGAAAATATTTTGTTAATTTGACTCAATGCTAATTGTCTTTCATTTTCATATCTTTCATTTAATATTTCCCAACATTGATCTAAATTTTCCTCTTTTAGAGAGAATCCTCGATTTAATTTAGCTGCGTTTCCGCGCACTGAAGAATGTAAATATTGCAGTTTTTCAATTTTGGATAATTGATTATTCTGTAGAATTGTCGAATTAAAAATTTCTTTAAAAGAAATCCAATTTTCGGTTTCACCAAAAAATCGCGGAAGATCAAATTTCGGTAATTTAATAAGAGACGATTTTCCATTTTTCTCATCTTTATTTTCCGCGTGAGTATCTAAATCGCACGCGTTTACTTCTGTTTTTTTCTCTAACTCCACCAGTAAATCAAAGACCACTACATTATATCACAAATACATATACATATAATCATCATTCTCTTTAGCGGATAAATTTTTAAATATTGCCGCGATTTCATGATCAAACGATTGAACTTTGGTTTTTAATAATTTAACCTTAGATTGTTCATCTTTAATAAACCCCTTTACTCTATCTCTAAAACTATCGATTTCCTTACATAAATTTTCAAATAATAAAACTTCCTTAGATAATTTCGGCATTTTAGAATATATAAGTTTAAATACACATAACTATAGGCCTTCGAATTACAGAACAAACATTCAAGAACAAAAATAAATCATTTTAAGAATAAATGATTACGAATAAGAATAAGAATAAGAATAACAAATACATATTAAATAAATAAATGTATATATATATATATATATATATATATATATATATATATTTATATATATATATATAAATCATCGATAGCCTCATGGCTCAAGAACGGACCAAAAACATGTTGATTAATTATAACTAGACTCATGCATAAAGAATTGACCTGCATCAAAAACATTTTATTAAAACGAAGCTAAGTTTTAGCATGCATAATAAGTTAAATCTAACTCACCTCTCTCCTGTATTTCTCGGATGCTTGAAGTAAATGTAGGCCACTCATGAAAAGAGATTCGAAGTCAAATCACTGATATACTTGATTTTAATTATCGAATTTAATAGAGAATCTTGATGAACAAAAAAACAGAATCTTTCAAGTATTTGAGCACAGGTTTAAACATTCCGAATACGTATAAAGGCATTATTTTATGCCTTGAATGAATTATAAAGAATAAACAGAATAATACTTATTATTTGAATAATATAAGAATTAATGGATTACTTGGCTGTACGAATTCAGCCTGAATATTAGAATGTCAATTCAAGAAAAAAGTTACTTCCGTTTTTTCGAATAGTTCAGAGAGAAAACCAGAATCAATAATAAAAAAAGAGAAAAGAATGAGTTTTTGTTTCTCTCTCTGGTCACATGACTGTCTACTTCTGATCGGCTGTCGCCATCACCGCTTCTCATGAATCAACACTTAGCTTATCACAAAATAAGCAATTTAGAAGGTTTAAAAAAATAACATAGAAGCAAAATTTTGAATTTTTATGGTAAAAAAGTTAATTTAGAAAGGAAATACATCTAACAGGATGGGTTCTATTTTCTATCAAGGCTTTTTTTTTTTTTTTTTTTTTTTGAGAGAGAAAAAAAAAAGCAAAAAACATTAGATAAGAATGTATCATATTTTTGTTTTCAATAATTTTAAGATACAAATATCCCTCTAATTTCATATAAAATAATGTAGCATTTATTTACTTTAAATATGATAATTTTTTCTCAAAGATAGTTTAATATATCTGGTTTACCCACTTTAAAATAATCAACGATTTTTAACAGAAAAAAAAAATAAACAAGTTTATAAACATGAGAAGGTCTTTCAAAAACTTCATGTTTTATAGGAAGGATTATTTGATGTTGAAACAACAAATTATCAGTCACAACTTTTAGGTAACAAAATAATCTTCAAAGAGTAGAATAAAATAATTTTTATTAAAGAAATTGTTAATAAAGGAAAGTTATTAAAGGCATTTCGTACAAAAGCACAGCTTCAAAGATAAATTGTAGAACGTTTATTGCTAAAGTAGAAAGTTAATCAGATTCGCTCGTAGAATGGGGAAAGACATTATTGTTCTAGTTTTGCGTCTATTTTTAAAATTTAAAATTATATACCAGTATAAATAAATTATGTGGTGCAACGACAACCTTAAACCGAAAAAAAAATTGTAGAAATATAGTTTTTTTTTTTTTTTTTTTTTTTTTTTGAGTATTCTCAAATAAACGTCCAAGCTGTTCTGTCTCCTTAATGTTTATTCATTTTTGAGATTTTCTCTCCCCAGGATAAACAAAAACACTAACAAGCACACAAACTGACTAACCTTTAGACGTACATAGTATGTATAATGCATAATATCTGGATTCCGCGTGCTCAATATGTGTACAAAAAAATCTGAGTTTGAAATCTTTACGAATAGCTAAACTTCTCACATATGTCGGAAGAGGTGAAATTCGATAATTTTTCACAGAAACAGGATACATAAAATGAAAAAATAAATAAAAAATAAATGAAATTAATTTATTATAAGTTTAAAAAGTTAAAACACAGAAAATATTTATTTAATTTAAAATTGTCTGTGATGACACTCATTTGTAAATTCCAAAATGAGTAAATAAAAATAATTCAAGGAAACATCCAAAGTAAATGTTTTTCAAATTGATGCAAAAAAAAGTCATTAAATTCTTCCTGGAGCCTGAAAGGAGAGAAGTCGTGTTATGGGTGATCTAACTTAATTTAATGAAGCAAATAAGAATAATCGTAAAATAAATGTTGTTTTCCCAATGAATACAGCCATAAAAAGGATTCTGATCTAAATAGGTTGTACATTTAGAATTAACTTCGAAAAATGTCTAGTGAAATCATTTTTTTTTTTTCTTTCTTTTTTAAATTTTTGAATAGAAATATTTCTATTTCTCCTTTTAATTCTGTAGATAGAGAAATTCAAATATGTTACTAGGACACAAAAAGTTAATATGGACATATTTAAAATAAAATTGGATGCTTATTACTTATATATATATATATATATATATATATATATATATTATTAGTATATTACAATATACTTAAAAAAAGAAAAAAAAAATCGTAAATTATTTTATTCAATGTATTTTAAAAAAGAAAAACAAGCCCAAAATTATAGTTTATAAAACCCAATAAATTACGGAATTCTCTATAATATTTAAAAATTACTATCATTAATATCCATAAGATTAGACTTCAAATAAAATTATATAATACAAAAATATTTGCATGCAGTCGGTAAGAAAAGTATCCGAACACTAGCAAAAATTCCTATATTAAATAAAGTAGGATTTATACTGTTTTGTTAACCCTTTCATTTCCCCGTGATGCCAATTGGAATCGTAACACTTCAGATTTTCTTTCTTACCATCTAACACTCCCACTCTTTCAAATCGAACAATATTAAAATCTATATACATTTTCCCACTGAAAAATATATATTTTAGAAGATTTCGCTATCCTTGTTGTTATATGAATGTATATTTTACTCTATTCTGATAATAATATCGGAATCAATCTCCTGTTTTTTGGCAATTTAGGTAAATAAACTTTTTGAAATATTTTGTTTTCTATTTATTTATTTCTTAATGTTTATAATTTGAATTTTAAGTAATTGCAAAATGTATTTCTTCCAAATTTTGATATTTTTATTTATTGAAAAGTTATGATTTTAAATGGCATCAGTGGTTATATTAAACACAAACAAACACTTCTCAGTTGCTTTGTTAGCTGTATTAATTCATACTGTGTTATTGCTATATATATATATATGTATATATATTACCTTTGAAATAAATTTATTCCTAAACATAAGATTTATTGTTTTATGCATGGAAAAAATTGGGAATGAAAGGGATAGATAAATCTTTGTCGAATCATGTTCTTAGACTGACTAAGTACATAATTCGACAAGGATTTATATAACAAAACAGTAGTAACTCTACTTTTTTTATATGGGAATTTTTGTGTACACATTTTACATGTACCACATACAATATAAAAAATTTTATTTACACAAAAAAAAAAAAAAAAAAAAAAAAAAAGGAGGCAGATTTAAAAAATAATATCATGATTATAACTATATTCATATTATATGATTGAACAAATTTTTATATGATATGTTGTAATTATGTTAATGAAAAGATATAAACTAACGATTGTTTATGTAAACTATAGTTTAATATTTATAAAAATCAGAATTAAATAATTAATTAGATACATTAATTATTGCACAAAATGTAAAATACCTGTATCTTCCTTTATATAGAATATTTTAAGTGCAGTAGCTTTAAATAAACAAACAAATGCAAAGACAAAAAATATCGATTTTCTATATCATTATTAATTTTTTAGATAATTACTGTTTATTATCGGCATCCACATTTATTTTTAAACGTTTATTAAATATATATATATATGGGAGAAAGCTATTATTTAATTTTAATTTGCAAATGATAAATAAATGGATTATAAGAATATATATATATATATATATATCCATATACGCAACTAATGTTCAAATGTCTTTGAGGTATAAAAAAAATTCTGCTTAATGAGTTTAAAAATAATTAAATATGTGCTGTATGATAAAGAAATATTTATACTATTATTTTAATGGCATCTTAAAACTGCAAGAAGAAAAAAAAAATAATAAATTAGTGATAAATACAATACTAACACGAACTAAAAAAAATATAATTACATTATTATTATTATTATTTTTTAATAAATAAATCTCTTCACGAATATCTAATATTTTATTTAAATATTTAAGTATTTATTTATTTTTACATTGTATTTATTTGTATTACATTGTATTACATTGTATTACATTTGTATTTACATTGTATTACATTTGTATTTATTTATTTATTTATTTATTTATTTATTTTTAATAAGAAAATATTTAAAAGTAATTCAAATATCTAAACTTATATGAGGAGCTTTCTACTTCGGATACAATTCTTCAGCCAACACTAAAATTATTAAATTAAAAAATAACTAAACTAGAAACCTAATTATTGTTTCTTTCGATGTATGTTTAGGAAAATATGTAGGCATATCTAGAAAGACATGTATTATGTTAAGTTAAAAAAAATAATAATAAATCTTTTTTTTTTTTTTTTGTTATCTATATATATATATATATATATATATATATATTGTGTGCGTATTTGTAAAAACGGGTAAAAAATGCAAATTTTGGAAATGCTTCTATTGCGAAAGTACCCATTTTTTTCCCCTAATTAACTTAGAGATAAAAGATTGATACCACTAGGAAGCTTATAATACAGTCTTTCAAATGAAATATCAAAAGTATATATTTTAAATTTTTTTCACTTTAAGGTCAAACATATTGACCAGTGACCTCCATGCTGAGTTATAAATTAATATGCAACCCTAAATCAGTATTTTTATACTAACATAACATAAGATTTTCCCATATATTGTTCCCTAATTAACATAGGCATTGGTATCATTAGAAAGCTTCTAATACAGGCTTTTAAATTACATTTGTTTTTCTAATTTTTTTATTTTAAGTTCAACTTTTTTGATCTTTGACCTTCAATATCTCAAAAAATACATAATTAATTTTCTTTTAAAAATTATATATTATTCGTACGTTCATTATCTATAATTAGTGTGAGTTTCAACATGGTACGGCCATGGGATAGTGAGTTATAAATTAAAATGCAATCTTCTCTCAGTATTTTCATAATATCATAACGTACTTTTTACAAAAAAAAAAAAAAAAAAAAAAAAAAATGACCGTACCATGTTGATACTTACAGTATACCCAGCGCATTTACCCAGCAACAACATAAAAAAAGTTCTTAAATTACTTACTTCTATTCAGTTCTTAAAATTCTATAATGTGTGTTTTATAAAATGACTTTTTTAAGTATAGCCGCGTGTAAATTTACGTATTTGACTCAGTACTGATCTGTGAATATTATAAAATTTTTGGTCCATTAAGAAAAAAAAATCTGAATAAACGAGTATTTAAACAAGAAAATTAAAAAGCTAATTACTGCCTTTTTTTTATTGAGTATTTGTTTTGCATATCTCTTCATGCAAAGTTGAATTTCACATTGAAAAGTGCACAAGTAATATTCTTTTATAAATAATTTTGCTTATAGTTAGAAGTAAATAATTTATGTTTGTAGTTATATCATCCGGAATAAAATGTCTTATTCCTTCATTTCATAATTTTAAAACAAATAATGCATTAATATTTAAATTTATTATTTTATATTATAAACTGCATTGAAATGAAAGAAACCCAATTACTAGTGCGTAAATTCATATATTATAGTCTATAGAATATTTCGCAGGAAACAACTGATAATAAGGAAAATAGGATATATATGTAACAAATGCTTCAGATGATTTACTGATGTGGAAGTAAAGAGCATAATAGAAAATAAAATAAGCGGAGCATGAGTTAGATAAATGAATAGTTAAAGCTATGGAAAAGGGGAATATTGTTGCTTATATTCAGTTATAGCCAACCAATTATTTACCTACATAACACTGTTTATAAATGTTATATATAATTTTTTAAATGTGGATGATATTGAAGCTAAATATAATAACAATGATCCAAAAAAAAAAAAAAAAATAGTAATAATAATAATTAAAAAACTCGTTACCGGTGATATGTTTCCACATATCTTAAATTTATTGATGATGAAAATGACAAACGTCTTTTCTGTTTATGTAGGCCGTTTGAATTATAAAAGCAACTAAATTCTAATTGAAATTGTAGAAAAAAAATATTATACTATTTGTAATATATCCAATTATTACTTTCCTCTATATTCAATAAAAGAAAGTATTGGATTCGTAAAAATTTTCGACTTTAGGTTTTTCAGGGATTTACACGTTTTGAGGCTTGACCATTGAGAGCTTTGACACGACTTGACCATTTTTAGAAAATGTCTATCTGTCTGTCTCTGTGTGTGTGAGAGAGAGAGAGAGAGAGAGAATTTTAGTGTCAAATGTATCTCAGGTACTACTGCAAAGAATTTCATACAAATTGGTATGTAGTTACATATTGACATAAATTACTGCCTATCAACTTTTGGTAAAAATTGTCCAACAGATTGCGTTGTAATCCCGCATTTTCTAAATGTTTAACATGGTGGTATAGAACAAAATTTTGTATAAATGTGCATAAAGTGAATTATTTTTTAACAATCATTTTGAAATTTAAAGAATTATTTGCAATAGAGATAATAATATATTTAATTATATACATATATGTAATTCTTTATTTAATTTTATATATTTGTATATATATATATATATATATATATATATATTCTATAATTCTATATGTAATTCTAATAATAATATATATATATATATATATGATGTAGTTAAATTTTTAATCTTAATTTCCTTCAGCCGAAAAGGAGAAAATAACGTTTTAAGGAATATATAGTGTCTTGGTTTGATGATTTTGTGCCTTAATTTATATTTATTTGTTTATTTATTTATTTATTTATTTATTTTTACTGAACATTTTCAGATACATGTATCTGAAGTAATGCTTGCAAATGATTATTTACTGTGCTTTAATGAATATTTATACTGGGAGTAAATTAAATTATATTCAACACAATACAAAGAATATTATATGGTAGTACAATTCTGGATTAGAAAAAAAATACTCTGATATGTGTGGGACTAAAGTATACCGATCGCATTTCGGAGAAAGAAATAATCGAAGCAAAATAAATTTAAAATAGCAATGTTAAGAAAAATAAAATGTGCTAAGAGAAACTTTGCGCTAGAATTGTTGTAATATCCAGATACCAAATCGTTAAAAAAAAAAAAATAATAATAAAATAAAATCTGACTTTTTTACATAAAATGTAATTATCAAAGTCGTTACCGTATAGTGTAACGACGCTCCATATACCCATTTATAAAAAAATTAATTTCATATTGTTATAAATTTGTAAAAATAAAATGTTATTTGTTTTATGTAATTTTAATAAAAGAGGCGTAGTTATTAAATAAAATTTTTCTTCATTTATAGTGTGCTTTGGTGATAAAATAGCTCATTTTAGCGATTTTCTCGAAATGTACAATGCTTAATAAAAGAATCCCATTTCAGCCACTCGGTTTAGTTTCACACCAACCTGCTTGATATGAAGAGCCCCTGTTACTGATTAAGTACAACATATTTTATATGTGTTTTGCCGATAAATCAGTTTATGCTGTGATTTATGCGTTGTCATCTGTTAATGAAGCTGTGTACGCTGTTGAAACTGAAGGTGATACTTGTTTAATAGGTCTGTAATCTTCAGAATCTTTCTGTACATAAACGTTTAAGCTGTGCAAGACGTATCATCATTCAAAGATAATTAACGAATTGATTGTTGAATAATATACCAGTAATCTACGATTACTTAAAACAAGATATTCTATAATTATATTGATGTGATAATCAATAGAAATTGAATGCAATATATCTGATTTTATTGATATGTCTCAAACAGGCATTAAAAAAAATTATGATTTATTACTCCGTTCCGTTATCAATAAAATAAATGATGCGTAGATGTTCCCAATTATTGAACACAAATTGCGTTTAACTAAAGAAAATACGCTAACTGGTAGGAAATGTGTATATTTTCATGTTGTACTCTATAAAATATTTCATTTAGAAGAATATGATGTCAAGGAAATTAGGATATATAACATATAAATATATCGAAGAATTTATTGGTGTGGAAAAAAAAGAACATAATAGAAAATACAATAATCGATGCATGAAATAGTGGAATGAACTTTTTTTTCTATGGAAGAGCAGAATATTGATGCCTTCTTTCAGTAATAACCAACGAACTATTTTTCAAGAAAATAAATAAAATTCTATAGGAATTGATTAAAAATAAATAAAAGAAAAGTTATTAATTTGCATGATAATTCATTTAAATGTAATAATAATCAAGTAATAATCAATAATTAAAACATATTTGACACATAAGTTTATAGATGTATAAATTTAGAAATAACTACATATTTGTTTTTGGTTGAACTAAATTTAAATTAAAATTAAAAAGTAGAAGAAAATATATTTCCAAATCCATCCAATGACATGTAGTTTCTAAATTTAGTCTCGAATGATATGTATTTTTGAATACAAATAGCATTACAAATAGCATTGTTATAAAATACCATGAATCTTTTTTTTTTTCTGTCACAAAGTTGATACTTTTTAAGTTAATGTCTTTAACCCTTTCAGGGGCGGTGGCTAGAGGGCCTATCCTCCTACTTTAGAAATTTTTCTCTGAGTGTGCAGTGGCTACTTTTTTTATCCACTTTTATGAAAAGTTAATGTGTACTTCTAAAAATGAAATAGAGATGGCAGAACTACAGTAACTTTAAGCAGGATGTGCCTGTGACTTTTTTAAATGGACAAGTTGCGGGAAAATTTTTTGAAGTTTCTTTTATATATTTTTATGAAAAATATTTTTTTATTCAAAAGTATTTGGTAGTGTAAATATACTGTAATGCACCTTTTAAATACAACAGATTTACATATTATCTTAGATCATTAATTTTAGTTTGATTTTTAGGAGCATCTTTTAGGTGGATAGACACAGTGGCTAGAATGCCTAGCCACCACCCACAAAAAAATCCCCACATGCTGAATTTTTTTCTTCATCAAATATGACTTGTAGGGGATGTTTACTTTATGATATATATATATATTTAAAAGGAAATTCAATCATTTTTACTTAGTGCCCCTGAAAGGGTTAATTGATAGCTTGCATTTTCATTTACGGTTGAGATGATATTATTCTTAATTAATTCGACTAAAATGTGACAAAACAAACCCTAGAAAATAATCTGTTCTTTTGCTTTTTTTTTTTTTTTTTTTTTTTTATCACTGTATTCATCTTTATTCTTGTGGCTTGTTATATACAGTTTTACAATACCTTTATTGCATAAATTTTGACAAGCATTGTATATTATATCAATAAAAAAACAACTAAATCATATTGTAGTATTCCATTTTTTTAAAAACAAGAAAAGGGAAATATTAATTTCATTTTATCCTTAAAGAAGTTATATTTTTCTTTAGAAATATGTGTGTTTAATTTTTTTTTTCTTAATTTACATCAGACGCATTAAATATATATATTACATATTTTCAGCATATAACTGCGGAACGGTATTGAATTTTCTACATGTTCCAATTAACAAAATATTTTTTAAAAACCATTAAAAATCATCAAATCGTACTCTCTACCTTTTAAAACGTATACAGCAATCAAAAATCCGAAGACAAAAAAATTTCCGAGACAATTACTAGCATATATAAATAACATTTTGAATACGTTTCATGAAGAATTTGAGGATTATCTTTGAATATTTGTGTTTACATTTTTATTTCTGCAATATAATTACATTAAATAATATTCTTTTAAACGATTATATATATATATATATATATATATATATATTATATTTTCACTTTATACTGTCTCTGTAATTCTTCAAAATATAATACGTATTTTTATTTTAATTAATTTATTTTTATTTTTTATTTTTTGTTTTTTGTTAGAGTTAAAAATTATATTGGAAATGAAGAAAAAAAGTAAAATTCCCCACTAATTTCAGCTTTAAGAGTACATTCCACATAAGAATACAATTGCAGTCATGAAATACTTCGATAAGAGATTTTGGTGCTACTATATGGTTTGAGATCTCTTATAACCAAGGTTTCATATTTGATATTTTAAAGTTATATAGTTATGGTGAGTAAACAAGAAATAAATAATAAACGAATTTAAAGAACAGTAAATACACTATTAAAATATTTTGCTGCAATATACGATTTCACATTTAACTCACCTCTTTTATGCAGATATTTATATTTTTTTTCCTCTTTAATAAATGTGTCTTTACTTCGTAATTTATTTATGATTACATTTTTTTTTAAACAAACGTATACCATTTGAAACATAGCAAACATCATTTCTATATATAGTATAAGCTTTTTTTTTTTTTTTTTTTTTTTTTTTTAAGCTTTTCTTTCATTCTCAGAAATTTAGAAAAGTTAATACGGAATATTAAATAAAATCTCAATCTTTCATAAAAATTAATAACTTCTATTCCAGAACAAAAGGTATAGAAATATGTGTTAAAACACAAACGATGTATACTTAATTACTTCGCCTAGTGAGTTCTTTGTGCTACTGTTTCCCATACCTCTTAATCAACATGGGAATAAGAGGTATTTAATTAAATTCTGCCATTATACATGTTTCAAAAATATTTAATTTAAATCACAAAGGTAAATAAAATAGAGTGGTAAAAATAAAAGAACATCGCTTTTGTAATGTATCGGCTTTAAAAAAAAAAGGTTCCATCGTATTAATATTGGTATTTCGTGTAATTCTACAACTTTTATATTTAAAAAAAATTCCGTTTGTTAGAAAGAATATATATATATATATATTTAAAAATTTAAATTTTTAGCTGGGCATATTTTAAACTAGAACTGAAATGAAAATAAATTTAGAGATTTGTCGAAGGTTTAAACTTAGTTTTAAATAAATTAAATTTCAGGTATTGGAGCATTTACAAATAAATAAATGAATAAAAATAATTGAATAAAAGTAAATTAATAAATGTTCAACATAAACAGGAAATCATGGTTTATAAATAAAAGTGAATGACCTAGTTAACCATGAGAAAATATGATTTTTTAAGCTTTTACAAATTTTAAGCTAAAATGAAATGTTTGCATACATATATATATAAATATATTTTTTTTTTTTTTTTCGCACACAATTTTACATTTTTATCAAGAAAATTAATAGTGAGTATGTTTTACGACACTCTAGTGCTACAGTACGGGAAACTGGCTACGGCTTTGGATCACAACCTAAAAATGGTCTGTTTTTGGTGTTGGTGTTACGGTCGATTGACTGCAAGAGCATCCTAGGTCTAGGTGGTGTGCACTTCATTGGAGTCATTCTAATTGTCCAAGCCAATAATTACACAAATAAGGAGGATCCAGAGACATGCCTACATGATTTTCATCATCCATAGAAGGCATGGTCATCCGCCTTTGTCACCTTCCAAGAGGTAGAATGTGGGTAAGGACATACAGGAGAGTACGTTCACGATAAAATGTACGTGCACAAGCCACCATTAGTGTACAAGACATTCTTTGGCCGACTCGTGGATTTAGTCTGCAACTTTTCAGTTACAAACCTGCTCTCTACGGACGTCTAAAATCCTTATATGGAACACTATCTATCCCACTGTATTTCTTGGAGAAGGAGAAATTTCTAATGCTGTTTTCATTGCCTAATCTTTAGAAATATACTAAAACAAGTGCGATTTCTCATGAAAATTGGAACAAGAGGATAAGAAACATGCGTTAAGCATTGATTATTAACACTTTCGAAATATACGTAATTGTTGTATAGGATAACTTTCAATGATCCCTGCCTACGTAACTCCACAACGTACAGACAGTAGTTCTGATAGGCATACAGGTAAAATAATTGAGTTTCTAATCATTCTTAAACATTGTTAGGAAGTGTAAAAAATCTTTAACAAAGCAGAAAACGTATTCCTTATGTTCTGATTGCCGCTATTAATGTACCTGAATATTTTAATGTAGTCCTGTAAAGCTGAAAGTTATCAAAATCATCAGCTATAAAAAAAGTTATTTTAGCATATAAAAAATAATTGACATTTTCTTTATGATTTTTACAATTGAAAGTTCCTTAAATTTAATTTACAAAAAAGTCTGTCCTAAAAGTGAATGTTTTTGCTTCATTTTTTATTTTTTGGTGTCACTGTACACAAAACAGTTGCCATTTAAAATATGGACATTCCATAGTGGATTTGAAATATATATATGTATATATATATATATATTAATTTCAGAAAATATTTACGAAACATGGGTCGGGCAGACTGACAGATAGACAGATTGACAGTCGGGCAGATAGATACACAAAATAGTTGAAATTATTTTCACACTTAAAACAAGTTAAAAGTGTTACATCGCTTAATATAAACGAAAATGCAATTCCAACAAATTTCCATTAAAAGCCCTCAATGTAACATAATGCTTATATGTGGCCCTGTAAATGCTAATAATACTACATTCTCTAGAAAGCATTATTTTGTGCATATGATAGAACATTTCAAACTTATTAAGATTTGTTCAAATTAATGTTATTAAAATTTGGTTTATAAAAATATCTCTCATAATACGAATGCTCTAGAATATTTGTACGTATCGCTGTGCACAAATCACTAGTGGTATTCACTAGTGTATGAATATAAAAAGTAAGTGTAACATAGAAATATTTTAAATATATTATCATAAAAAATGATGCTTGATATAAATGTAATATATTTTTGTATTTTTGAAAGAAACATCAAAATTAATTAGATCGATAATAAATTCACTAATAAGCAATCGAAAGTTATGTATTGATAATTTAAATTTCGTAAAGTTTCAATAGAAATAAAATTGATTAGTTTTAGTTCATGTATATGGCCTTGTAAAAAATAATATACTATATACCATGGTTAGAATTGATCGAATAAAATGCATTACAGAATGGAAAATCCACAAATATTTTATTGATTTAGTAATATTTTATGGGAGAAGATATAACTATCTCAATATTTCCTTTTCTTAATGATGAAAACGTAGTAATAGTGAGAAAAGTTGATTTAAAAAAAAAAAAAAAAAAAAAAAAAACTAACTAATAGAGAAATTAACTAACAAGAAACTAATAGATAATTTTATTGTAGTGTTCATCAATATATATAACTGGGTATTTATTTTGCTGTACTGTCTGTTTGTTCATTTATGTGTTCGTAAGCGTGTGTCATAGCAGATTTGACATACATCGTTAAGAACTTCTACGCACATATATATGCATTTATATGTTTGTGTGAGTGTGTGTGTTTGTTTTGTTCTCTGCTTTTTGGTTGTATCCGCACCTGATTGGATATTGCATGTTGGTGTCATATTAACTTGATTTGTAGCTCCACCCCATTGGGTTTTTCTTTTTTTCAGTCTTGTTTTTGCTTCAAAGTAGTCGTGCAATGTGTTTTTCACACCTGAAGAAGAAAGGCCACGCCCTGTCGAAACCGGCAGTGCTTTTTCTTTATTTTATTGTGTATGAAGACATTTTAAGTTAAAATATTTATTGTACACCCGTTCTTTAATTGATATATAATAATACATTTTCTAACCTTTTTTGTATTCCGCTTTGCAGTTTTTCCTCTGGTGATAGAAATATGACGCTTTTCCCGGTAATTTTCGTGAAACACGATTGCGATTTTGTAGGTATCTATTGTGCACTGTCTGAAACTCCAAATCTTGTAGATTTTTGTGTAAGAATTAAAGACTCATATTAATAGTAATTTAGATGTTACTCTTAATCTTGTAAATTGTGATTTTTTCTTCTGGAAGCAGCTTTACAAATGGATATTTCATTTTTCATTTTTATTTTTTAAGAAGAAAATACGCATATTTAAAATAAAAATACTTATTTAAAAAATGTAAAACAAAATGCAAAGGGATGTTATCTTTCTTCATCTTTGGTTTACACATTTTGTATTATATACAGCAAAGAGCAAAACATATAAAAAAAGTAGCCGCACTTTGATAACTTTTCCTTTGAAAAACGTATAATTAATTTATTCAAAAGTACAAATGAAATGTATAATGATTATTTCGGACTAGACGTATCCATATCCAGCAAGCATTAATCATTCAAATGTTCGATATCTTGCAAAACCACTATCTGTTTACATACTTACATTTAGATTTTTTAAATTAGTAATTTTTGGAAAAAAAAAATAATAATCTGGTGTATCACTCACACGGCTTTCTCTTACCCTGAAATTTAATAATATAAATACAGATTGGAAATTAAGGGGTAAGATAACGAGTACTGCTTCGGAAGAGTTTTATATGAAAATTAATTCTGTGGGAGGGGGCTACCGCCTCCCTCAGCCTCACTTTTCATTAATGCACCTACATTTATATAGAATTAAAATATGTTATTAAAATTAAAAGTTCACTTAAACCTAATCATAAATCTTTCACACGTTACATTCCTCGAAACTTAACAGTTTGATCAAACTTTTCCAGCAACATACTTACATTAACTTGAAAATACAACTCTTGTATCTCCTGAAATTATTCGCGTTTAAGTTAGTCTAAGAGACACAAAGAACAAACGTTAAAAAACTTGACTTCGGTAGCAGGAAAGCCTCAAAACGTGTAGATATACAAAAAAAGCGATGAAGATTTAGCTTAAAAACATACATTATTTACCATATGTCTATGAGGAATTCATTTCAATTTCTGAGCAGCTTTCCTAGATATGGTAACATATTACAGTAAAGCACTTCCACAACTAACAAAAAATACTACTGTGGCTTTAAAATTTGCAGCCCTGCATACTTTTTGAAGATTATATACAGACCACATGGTGCACCTTAATACAATCCTATAGTAATAATGCACAGCACAACCTGACATGCACGTCCATCAATATTCAGGTATTGTCGCACTATAATCTAGTTTTTTTGAGTAGCCCTGTGAACGAACAGTGAATTATTTTCCTACCATATTCTACATGTGAGACATGTTTTTACGCATATAAAAAATATATATTGTTTCATTTGGTTTAGCGCAGTCTATAGATGTTAAACTCTACTTACCTGCAATTTCCCGATAGATATAATGTATTTGAAAACTCTTGATTGTCCCTGTACAGAACCATTTGCTTCATCTCAACGAAAAGCTTAGTGTAGCATCTATATATCACACACATTTAGAATACCAAGTTTGGAATTTCTGCTGCTATTTTTTTGTTGAGATTTGCTGACAGCACTCACACATACACACACATACATAGAGAAAAACGCAGAGCAATCGCTATTAACATTATTTCCCTATTCATAGAATCTCAAAACGTGTAAATATAACAAAAACGCACATACGAAAATTTGACTCAAAAAACAATACTTTCTCTACCTTATGGATAAGAGAAAGTAATGTTGAGTATCTGAATGGCTTTTTCCCCCCTTTCGCACCTTATTGTATGTAGTTTACTGTAATTAAATTTTACTGTATATATTAGGCCTTTGCATAAATTCATGCGGTTTTTTATTGCTTCATTTCATAAAAATACATCAAAGCAGATGACATTTTTTAATCAAAATACTCTCCATTACTTTCTACAACCTTTGCCCATTTTTCTTGTAACAGATGCATTTCACGGCGATAGAAGCTCTCGTCTTTGAAGGCAATAAAATCATCCGTGTCCGCACGAACTTTTGCAACGACCTATTGTATATGTATAAAGAAAAATATAAATGTACAAATTTTGAAACTTTACTTTCAATTTTTTAATTCATTTTGAACAAGGATGACAAAGATGTAATTTTATTTTGCCAGCAACAATGAATAATTGAAGAAATATTGAAGAAAAAATATCACAAATTATTTAATCGAAATAAAAGTTGAGAAATTTCGTTAAGCAGTAAAAATAAATAAATAAATAAATAAGTTAATAAATGAAAAAATAAATAAAACTTGGCCGTAAAAAACATTTTTTAAATCAAAATAATGATCAAATTATTATTATTATTATTATTATTTTACATTCTGCAATTTAGTAAAATCTACTCATGTAAATCAAATGATTAATAATAAATATAATGTTGTAAAAATTAAAATAAAAAATAAAAAAAATAAATAAATAAAAACCAATAAATAAAAATATATTAATTTCTCTAAAAAATGGTTCTTTTAAATAAAATAGTCATGTGATGAATTCGTGTCTCGAAGAGTTAGAAATATATAGGCATTTCAGAAATAGGAATACTGTTATTGAATGTATAGGCAAATGAAAATCAGATAATATCTTCTTCACATTTCAATAATCTTACAAAATCAACCTTGTAAAAGCTTTGTAAAATGATCTTCTCTTCGTTTCGAGTATTATGGAGTTAAGAATAGTCATTATTCTTTAAGTTTGTTTCATTTTTCTTCATTCTCCTTAATTTTTTTTAAAGTATTAGAATCTTGCGTCGATAAATTGCTTTTCAGATTGTATAACTTTATTTTAAGAAGTGAAAAACATTAGAATGTCAGAGCATTGATTATTTGATGAAATTTGATTCAGAAAATCGAAACAAAAAATGCGAATGCATTTTAATTTAAACGTATAAAATATGTTAAATAATTAAATCTATATCTTCAGATCTCTAATAGTCATAATAATAATATAATAATAAAACATATAAAAATGGTTTTGATAATTACATAAAACTGTAATAAGGTAACAAACTGGATAGGAGAAAAAAAATGTTTTATACAGAATTTCTGCTATCATTAAAAGTTTATGATATAAATCTGAGTCATTAAAAATATTTGAACAGTTAGAATATATTCTAAACAAATAGAATATAATACACTGCTCGACATTGAAATTGGAACTCAAAGAAGGAATTATAATAACGGAATGAAATTTGTTGGACACATACATTATAGTAGGAAGAACAATTGATTAAAATGTCAGGAAATTTGGAGTAATATGTACTGAGAAAACAGTACATAAAGCAGCGACCGCTGTGAGCAATAACAGCACATATCTGCCTAGGCATTGGATCGAACAGCGATTGGATGACATGTACGGGTAAGCACTTCATGAAGCTTCAACACGATGTCACAATTCATCTATCGAAGTTACTGGTGAGTGTTGGGGGGCCAGTCGCTTTTCAATGATTAAAAAATCATTTCATTGGTACGAGATCAGGAGAAGGCGCTGACCAGAGCAACAGTCGAACACATTCTGTATCAAAGAAGGTCCGGACAATACAAACAACTTGCGGTCGTGCATTTTCTTGCTTAAATTTTGCGCTACGGAGGCCTCGAATACAGGGCAGAGGGGCGGGCCTTAACTCATCAGAAATATAATGGCCGCTGTTCAGAGTGTGCATAACATCATTGCAAATGATGGACAGTGTGATGATGTCGAATCCCAACTGGCAATGTGTATTATTCATAAGGCCGTTAAATACGGATAAGCAATCTTGATGCTGTAAACAGAATTATGATTTGTTTGAAAAGTGACTTCACGCAATTCCTGCGCCCAGGTTCATCGTTGATCACACATCAATGGTGCCCATATCAGTGATGCAGTTTTGAGGGTAATCAGAATTTTGGTAGCCGGATACTGAGTCACCACCTGGATTGATGGTATGTTGTACCATTGGATACACGTCCCGATCACATCTTGTTTTCATTCCCACCACTCTGAATACCAGCCATTATATTACGGACGAGTTAAGGCCCATAGCTCTGCCGTATGTTCAAGGCCTCCGAAGCGCAACATTTAAGCAGGACAATGCACAACAGTAAATTGTACATATTTTCTGGACCTTCATTGATGCCGAATGTGTTCGACTGTTGCTCTGGCCAGCGCGATCTCCTGATCTCGCACCAATGAAAATGACTGTTTAATCGTTGAAAAGCGACTGGCCCCCCACCCCTCGCCAGTAACTTCGATCGATGAATTGTCGCATCGAGTTAAAACTTCATGAAGTGCTCTACCCGTACATGTCATCCAATCGCTGTTCGATCCAATGCCTAGGCAGATATGTGCTGTTATTGCTCACAGAGGTCGCTGCTTTATGTACTGTTTTCTCAGTACATATTACTCCAAATTTCCTGAAATTTTAATCAATTGTTCTTCCTACTATAATGTATGTGTCCAACAAATTTCATTCCGTTATTATCATTCCTTCTTGGTGTTGCTTTTTACACACATGTCCATCCTTTAGCACGATGCAACGTTAAACAAACGCATCACGTCTATAAGATTGAAATATCCATTAGCTGTTGAGTGTATTCTTCTATCACCCTTCCCAAAGATGGCCAAAAAGTAAATAGATTATTTTCCGTGCATTACTTTTTTTTCTACTTTATTACGCATATTTAGTTTAAAAAATGTTTTACGCATGAAAATGATGTATATTTTATTACTTTGAAGAATTTAAAAATTAGACAAATAATCGACGCAGAAATACAAATGAAAGAAAAAAATCTCCGTGTATTCTGTTAAATAATAATAATAAAATAAAAAAGTATATTTCTTTCCTCATTTTCGATAATTTTCGCTTTACAAAATAAATAGATAAATGAATAAAATAAAATAAAAGTAAAATAAAGATAAACATAAACATAAGAATAAAAATAAAAATAAAAATAAAAATAAAATCATTTGTAATATTGAGAAAGCAAAAATTCTTTGCATGTTCTTGTTTTTTTTTAATACCAACAGTAATAAATAATGGTAATATATATATATATATATATATATATATATAGATACATATATTAAGCATATTAATGTAGATAAATTATTACAGTTGAATTTCTAAGATATCATGTACTGTCTTCAACATTTTATTATCTTGAACAATGTATATGATGTATTGAAAGAACTAATGAAATCTGGAAATCAATATTTAGTTTAAATTATAAAATGTTTATTTTTTTCTAAAATTTTAAGCATATTTAAATGTATTTAGAGAAATGTCACATGCAATACGTTATACGTATGCAGCAAAACGAATTAGCAATTTGGGTATCAGCATTTCTCGTTGTAATATTACAAAAATTTTGTAAATTGTTTGTGCTGTTAATTGATGTGATTTCTATTCATTTCACCTGAGTGAAAACGTCTTTCATTTACCATGATTCACTGTGTAATTGTTATTAGGTAGGTAAGGTATACGATTACATGTTGTAAAATAAGTACAGACGTACATTTACATGCTTTTAGTCATTTTCAAACAGTATCAAACTTATTATTTAACAGTTATTAATTTATTTTCCTACATAATAATGTTAGAAAAGTAACAGAATTTATAAAAATACATTGAAATTATTTAAAAATTATGAAAATCATTGCAAAGCGAATCATTGCGACAATCAAAAGTTTTAAAGTATTTTACAATTGAATTCTTCAGAAGCTAATCTGCTTAGAAAAATAGATGAATTTTTTTACCAAACCTTCAGAGTTTTTGGAAAAGTCATTTTTTGAAAAATCAATATGGGATTCGTTTTTTCCGGTATGTTAAACTTACTGTTGTCATGTAAAATATTAAAAATAAAATATTATATATATATATATATTACTTGTTAAGTTTTTTATGATTATAACAAGACATAGTTATAGATTTTAATAAATTTGTGATCTTTACATTTAACATAAAGAATGTTCTTCATCGGTTTGTTTTAAATACAAATTACAATTTCGATACATTGAATGTTTGGTGTAAGTGGTGCACGAAACATTTCCTTAATTTTCATAATAACACTTATTTTTCAAATTTTAATTTTCCTTTTAACAAAAATTTCCATTTCTTTTATATATATATATATATAGTGAATTTCGTCGTATAATCCACAGGTCAGGTAAATCAAATTTTCACCACAAACTTTATTTGACAAAGAATTCTTTCGAACTGATTCTTTGAAAATTTTAAAATTTTTTAGTTAAATAAAAATTCTGGTGAAGGAACATTATGAAGGAACGTATTCTGGTAAAGGGCATATCCTATTTACGAATTATCCACTGAAATTTATGGTATACACACACACACACACACACACACACACACACACACACACACACACACACACACACACACACACACATATATATATATATATATATATACATTAATAATTTCATGGATCTGAAAACGAAAAAGGACAATTTTTCATATCACATTCTATGTGAAAATATCTTTTCTAAACATATAACTATTTGCTAATTCATTTTCGTTTCGGGCAGTCTAAATATGTTAAACTCTACATACGAAATACTTTTTCCAAATAAACAATACATTAGACTGAATTTGTATATTACTCTATACGAATCATTTCTCTGATCGCAATAAACGTTTTTAAATACCATTAGATTTCCAATTTTTAAAGGAAATTGCAAACAGTTAAAACCCACAAATTTTCTACAGTGTTTTCAGACATTTTTTGACCGTTTTCGTTTGCTATTTTTCTTTCTGTGAAACTATGTTAGCCATTAAATGCTAGCCATTGTGTTATATAAATTAAACTTTCCTTAATTTATTGGTATTTATTTTTTGGTGTCATTTGATTTTCTGTAAAACTAAAATATAGTAACTGCTAACTATTGCGCTAGAGAAAATATCTACGCAGTCTAATTTAAACAAAACTTTAACAGTTTCATTTGATTTTTTACTGTCTTAATTCGCCTGATTGGGTATTTTAATAGTTGTGTTTTCCTGAAATATATATATATATATATATTTCTTATTCCAAATACGGTGCACAATGAACGTTCTGCTAAAATAAAATTAACATTGTAAGAGTATATTAAGACACCTCAAACTATTGGTAGATTATATGAATTTGTGCGCGATGCAATATTTTTCTTTCTTACTTATATGTATATATATATATATATATATATATATAGTAATATATAAATGCAGAAATATATAAACGAATGAATGAAATTAAATATAGAAATATATGTACACAAATGAATGTAATTATACCCAAAAAACACTGAGATCTTCATCAGGGAGGCCCCTCAGTGTAGGGGTGAATGAGAAGTTTCTGAAAGGACAGTAGCTATAAGCTAATAACTATCCTTAGTCCCCAACTTCTCACCAAACAGAAAACCACCAATAACTGAAGAGAAATCAAACATACATATAATGTATAAAACTACTAAAATATTTTATAAAACCATTAAATTGTAAAAGTTATAAAACCACATCAATTCATTTAAAAATATATACAATACAAAAGAGAATTACCGAAGGTAAACAAGAAAGTATTAAAAGAAATAAAAATTACAACCTTTCAACTGGAACACAAACTATCTTCGGCCAACGGGGCTACTCGTTGGTACTTCAATATCACCTTAAATGAGGAAGTACAACCAACCGAGACAGGAAAACTCTGAAAAGTCACAGTTAAAAATTGTGACGGGTAACAGTTAATTTTCAAGGTACTTTTTAGATCTTCAAGAGCATATTTTAAATCATCTTCATTATTGCAAATAGAATGAATTCTTTTAAGCTGTGCGAACATAATGTTTTTTAAAACTTTTCTACTCATATTTGAAAACCAATTAGTAAGACTATTAACTTTAAAATTAAAATCCTTTCTTTTATCATATAATCCAATTAGCCATTTAACTTCAACATGATTTAATTGTTTTTAACTGTAATTGTTTCGAAAATATCTCTAAAAAAATATATCCTAAGGAATTGGTTTTGAACCGTACAGATACCGATAAAATTTCTTTCCTTGATTTAAATATAAAGAGAAATGAAGATAAATGGCTAATTGGATTATATGATAAAAGAAAGGATTTTAATTTTAAAGTTAATAGTCTTACTAATTGGTTTTCAAATATGAGTAGAAAAGTTTTAAAAAACATTATGTTCGCACAGCTTAAAAGAATTCATTCTATTTGCAATAATGAAGATGATTTAAAATATGCTCTTGAAGATCTAAAAAGTACCTTGCAAATTAACTGTTACCCGTCACAATTTTTAACTGTGACTTTTCAGAGTTTTCCTGTCTCGGTTGGTTCTACTTCCTCATTTAAGGGCGATATTGAAGTACCAACGA
Source organism: Salticus scenicus (assembly GCA_963930645.1). Classification (NCBI taxonomy): domain Eukaryota; kingdom Metazoa; phylum Arthropoda; class Arachnida; order Araneae; family Salticidae; genus Salticus; species Salticus scenicus. Next base: position 237,639,662 of record OZ005656.1, read on the forward strand.
GTAGCCCCGTTGGCCGAAGATAGTTTGTGTTCCAGTTGAAAGGTTGTAATTTTTATTTCTTTTAATACTTTCTTGTTTACCTTCGGTAATTCTCTTTTGTATTGTATATATTTTTAAATGAATTGATGTGGTTTTATAACTTTTACAATTTGATGGTTTTATAAAATATTTTAGTAGTTTTATACATTATATGTATGTTTGATTTCTCTTCAGTTATTCGTGGTTTTCTGTTTGGTGAGAAGTTGGGGGCTAAGGATAGTTATTAGCTTATAGCTACTGTCCTTTCAGAAACTTCTCATTCACCCCTACACTGAGGGGCCTCCCTGATGAAGATCTCAGTGTTTTTTGGGGTATAATTACATTCATTTGTGTACATATATTTCTACATTTAATTTCATTCATTCGTTTATATATTTCTGCATTTATATATTACTATATCAAAGTTTTGCATTTCCTTTCGCTGCAATCTTGCGCATTGGTTTGTAATTCTCCTGTTGGTTTTTCTAATCAGTAAAACTTATATTTTTATATATTTTCCTGTCAATTGTTTTCTATATATATATATATATATATATATATATATATATATATATAACGCATATCCAATATTTTGTTTTACAAGAACTTCAACATGATTTTCGTACGTTTATAATTAATAATATATTCGTAAATGTATATTTTTCTATTTTAAATTGCTTAATAATGGATTCATATATCAAATGTATATTTGTTTGTCTTTTATGTTAAATTATAACTACAGAGAGAGAAAAAAAAACTGTGCATTTCATTATAAAATAAAATTAAATGGAAATTTGTTAAAAAAGAAGTAAAGCAAATGCACATTTAGTACATTATTTAATATTGAATCAACTGTTCCACTTGAAAAAAAAAAAATGTTCTCTTTAAAAATTGTTATAATTCAAAAAAAAAAAAAAAGAAAAAGAAATATTTCATAAAAATTCATTTTATGCTAATTATTTCAGCTAACGTATTTTCAGATAATGTGAACAAAAATCATTCCTCAAACTTGAAATGACAAAGAGATTTATTTCACTTACCTTAATTCAAAAATATTTCAACAATGTTTTTTTTTTAGTTTTTTTAAATATTTTTAGTTTTTTTTTTCTCTTTCTCAACAACGTAATGAAATTATCTGCTGAACTTGTTAAGAATTCGAAAAGAAAATTGGGTTACGAAAATTCTTGATTAGAGCTGGATCATTTCCAAGAGATTCCGTATAAAATGATTGCAATATTTCTATCATCTGATGTCAACTTAGAAAAGTTGTATTATATATATATATATATATATAAAAAAAACGATAAATAAATACTTATATATATATATATATATATATATATATATATATATATATATATATATATATATATATATATATACTGTTTATTTTATCTATTTAAGAAAAAAAAAATTGGCGATGCAGACATTTTCAATGAGTATTATATACATTGCTTTTTTTTTTTTATATTTATCGGATTTTTTTAATCTGTGTAGCAAGTTTCTGAAAGTATCATAAGAATTTAAAAAAACAACCTTCCCTGTTTCTCAAAATATATAAGCCAGTGGGAAGTACTAACTACTGTGGGAGATGGAAACCGTCTTAGAGTACCTATAAGTACTCAAATCTGCATTTACAGACAAATGGCTAGGCCAGCGAGTTAATATATATATATATATATATATATATATATATATATATATATATATATATATATATATATCAACTAGAGATATGTCTATATGATATTACCTCGTCTAGAATTAAGCAAGAATTATGGTTACAAACTCGATAACTCTAATATATATTAAGTTTAAAATAAAAGCCTTTACCCCCCTCTGGTTAAGAAACAGATAATCAAGAAGCGTACAAAAAATAAATAAACTGACGTGAATTATTGTGATAAATACTTTTAAGTTTCAAGAGCTACGGTGAAATTCATGACTTTCTCAGATCATCGACACAAAGTTTTACTAACGGCCATTATAATGCTTTATTTTCCAGGTATATATTATATGGAACGACATTAGTCTCATAACAGTTACACATATTTTTGTATTAATTTCAAAATGATGTCTTCAAATGGTAATAGATCAACAGTTACAAATATTGCTGAAATTGGTGAAGACGATTTTAAGAAATTTAGAAAAGGGAGGGACCAAAGCATTTATTCAAATCTACTTAGAATTTTCTAAAGATCGTAGCTAGTACTATGCAAACGTCTTTGAAAACCACATGAAATGCAGAACGTATAGTGCAGACAGTGCATTCTGCGCTCGAACACGTTACGTTGCGACTACGAACTTTGTGATCATAACAACTAAATTAGTTGAAGGGAAATAAAGAGTTAATATTTAATTTAACCTTTACAATAACTTATATATATATTTTTTTCTTTAACCCTCCCCCCCCCCGAAAAAAAAAAAAAAAAAAAAAAAAAAAAAACTCAATTTGGAGCATTTTGTTGTATATGCCTTCATTTACTCTTAGGGGGATTTGACACTTTCACGGTACCACAACAGTAGGTATCTTATGAAAGACTATCTTTTCATGTAATACCTTTAATTAAACTATAGTAGTTTTGTTCATATATATATATATGCACCGATTATTATGGTTTTAAATATATTTTTTACACATTTAAAATCTTCAAATTGCATTTACTCAGTTTGCATTTTGTCATGAATTCATGATCTTAAATATGGTAAAACTTCTACAGATTTTTAAGAAAGGAATGATTTTGTTTTTCTTTGCATGTTTAACAGAATCAACAAAAAAGAATTAGGACTGGATTTTAATGTTTATTAATTAGCTTTTGTGAGAGAGGGAAAAAAAATGCATTTCTACGTAAGAAAAACTTGCTTTTTGTTGATTTTTTTTTTCATTATGTTGCAAATTACAAAATTCATTCCGGATTCTTTTAGGTATGTTCTAATAAATATCCAAAAAAATATTATGTCTCATCTTAAAAATCTACAGAATTTTTCGCATTTTGAAATATTGAACTGATGAAAAAATACAAACTGAAAAAACACAAAATCTGATAAAAAAAAAAAAAAAAAAAAAAAAAAAAACAGAAATCATAAGAACTGTACCTTGAATACATGTTTTATTGAACAAACCTAATATAGCTAAATTTATGAGTATTAAATGGAAATATAAGCTTTTATATGAAAGTTTCAGTGGTGCAAAGTCAAAGCTCCAATTTCCCTTAATTTTATTTGACCATTACTTTATCTTACCCATAAGGTAGAGAAAGTATTGTTTTGGGGTAAAATTTTCGAACGCGAGTTTTTGTTATATTTTAACGTTCTGAGGTCCCCTGAATAAGAAAATCGTGTTTTTAGAAAATATCTGTATGTATATCTGTGTGTATGTCTGTGTGTGTCTGACATTTATCAGCATATCTCAAAAAAATTATGGCAGAAAGTTCAAACTTTGTATTCTAAATGTTTGTCAATTAAGGATGCTACACTAATTTTTCGTTAAAATCAAGCAAATGGTTCGTGTACAGGGACACTCAAAAGTATTGAAATACATTGCGTCTATGGGGGATATTGCAGGTAAGCGGAGTTTAACATCTATAGACTGCACTAAACCAAATGAAACGAATATATATATATTATAATAGATATAGTCAACAGGGGAAGAAAATGTGTATGTAGGAGCCTCGCTTCCACGGGTGTCTTTCAAAAGAGCTCGCCAATACCTTTAAATGGTTGAACCAACGATCTGCAATCGATTTTTTTTTTTTACCTTTAACGTTATCGTTTTTTTTTTTTTTTTTTTTTACTTTTAACGAATTATTTTATTTTAACGAATTCGTATTTTCTTTATTTTTTATTTTTATTTTATTTTTTAATATTGAGAATAAAATGGACTTTTTTGGATATTTAGTGTTATACTACTTCTCTAATATGAAATTCGTCTGCATTATCATAATATATATATTTAATAATAATTTTAATTTTTTTTTTATATATATAATTATTTTTTAATATCCGAATTAAATTCTATATAAATGTAGGTGCATTAATGAAACGGGGGATTGAGGGAGGCGGTAGCGCCCCTCACACAGAACTATTTATCATATAAAAGTCTGCCGAAGCCTAATTTGAATTGTTTAACACAGGTTTACATAACAGTACTCGCTATCTTACCTATTAATCTGCAACCTGTAATTTATAGTATTAAATTTCAGGGTAAGAGAAAGTCGTGTGAGCGACACACCATATTATTCTTATTATTATTATTTTTTTAATGCATTTTACATTTAAAGGAATATTCTGTTATTAACCAACAAAATATCTTTAAAACATTAAAATGTAATTTCCTGCTGCCATGACAAGGAAAACGTAATCAGGAAGAACAGTTGCGTAAGGCATTTTCTTTATTAAATTGGAACCTAATAACGTGTGGCTTTTCATTTTCTGCTCTCATCCTCTAATCCAAATTTTTGTCATTTTTTATTCTTTTTGAAAATATATGTCTTTTCTAAAAGCCAATATTTCTAAAATGTTGTCATTTTCTATTATTAAATGAATTTGCTATTATACTAAATTTACTAAATATTTGTTTTAACTAATTAATTTTTTTGAATAAAATTTTAATGATGATCAAAATATCTATAAAGTGAAAAGTTTTTCAAAATGCGTACATGGGTTTTTAATACAGGATATAAAAATGTGCATGATAAGCAAAGCATAGTTCATTAAACATAACAGATATATTTACGTTAATATTGAGATTCCAAATAACATATTAAATAGACATACATTAAAGAAAATATTTATATTATCAGTATAAAATACTCATAACGCATTTTTGACTTAAAAAAAACAAAATGATTAAAAAATACTTAATAATGAGGGACTTTTAAATGCAGAAGGATAAAACTGCGTTTAATGGATGTATTCTAAGACATATAACACAAAGTAAATATTTTTTTTAATAGAAACAACTGTCAAAACTTTAAATGAATAAATAAAATATTTGTATAAAGCATTGAATTAAAAAAAAATGTATATATATATATATAACTGAAAAAAAAAATGTTTAAGAAAATGTAAAACATTTTACAATAAATTATAAATGGAAAAAATATATATATATATCACCTCTTTCTAACATTGCTTAGTCGTGAAAAGACTCTACGAATAGATTGTTAAACTTAATTTGATTCACTAAACATGACATAGAAGCACATTTCTGAAGGCTGGTGTACAAAAGGTGTCATTTTCGGTATAAAGTACAGCGTTGCACATATTCACGAAAGAAAAAAGAAAGAAGAAGAACTGATTTAGGCTTAAATACATTGTCAAAAAACTTAGCTTGCGCTCAGATTAATATCTGAAGAAATCTGATGTGGGAACCAGATGACTTTCTTATACATCCATTGAAATATACATATATTGTTAAGATCACATTCAGATATTTGTGAGGTAATTGATTCGCAAATAAACAGATAGTTTCCAGACTACGAAAATAACTTAAAACTAGCAAGAGAAAAAAAAGTTACTCCAGACACAAAAGTCACGATAATCTGAGTATAGACACCACGGAGACAAATATAGTATATTTTTCAGGAATACAGTCTCTCTCTCAAAAAAAAAAAAAAAAAAAAAAAAAAAATGAACAAGAAACCTTTCTGAAAATGCTGAAGAATAAGTCTGTCTATATATATATATTTTTTTTTTAAACGGAAACCCTAAATATGTATATATATATATATATATATATATATATATATTACTTTAACTCATTTTATTAAAATAATATTTGAACTTTAAAAAATTTAAAATTTGAAATTCAATTTACTTTTTTTTAAATGCATCAGATATAGTTTAATCCTTTTAAAAATTATCAACACAAAGTATAAAATAATAACTAAAATGGTTAAAAGGCTTACAGAACATCAATTTAGGACCCGTCGCCAAAAAAAAAAAATATATATATATATATATATATATTCAATTCCATTCATCTGTATGAGTGGAGATCTTATTTGTATGAGTGAATAAGTTAAAATGTATTTTATTTTTTTCTTTTTAAAGGCTAAATGTAATTTAACTTCTTCAAATTATTAATTAGTAAGCATCAAAGTTGTCAACATTTTAACTTTTAATTTTATACTTTCTATCTAATAAATATACAAAATATTATAAGGTGATTATTATTATTTTTTTTAATTAGTCTAGAAAATAGAAGTTTTCTTCAACCTTCTGGATTATAAAAATCAAATAAGAACAATTTTATAGTTATTATAAAAATTTATTATTTGGAACAGGAAAATATATTAACTTTTAACGTTTCCTTTTTTGCTCTGCCAAAAAATTAGACTTATTCTTTATGAATTCTGAGAAAGAATTCGTGTTCCTTTAATTTTTTGACAGACTGTACATCTCGGCCTATTACATAACCTTTCACTGCCAAATAAACAGCTTGAGTCAATAAAAATCATTCGAGTATAGGTGGCCTACTTTTGTTCTATTTGGCGAAAACTAGTCACGAGAAACAATATATTTTACCAAAATAATTTATTTTGTCAAAATTGAGAAAAAAATTTACTAATTCTGGCTATCCTGAAACGATATTTGCCACCAAATTTGATCGCTAATCTCGCCAACTTGCCAAGTTTGTACCCAACGCATATTTTGGTCTTGGCATATATTTTGGCGGTTTGGCATCGAATTTGGCGACTTAGCGACCGAATTTCGCTAAAATTTGTAGTTTATGTTTGCCAACGTTTGGAAGCTCTAACTTCAACAAGAACGAAGTTTTGGAATTTTCCGAAAACTTTCATTTATTTATAGCTCAGAACCAAATTGTTAGAAAATTCTATAAGTGACTAACAAGACTATAAAAAAAGAAGAGTGATTATTGATGATTGTAGATTTAAACTTGCTTATATCTTAAAGTGCTACATTGTGTGCGGTATTCCTGTAAACAGATGGTAGTTTGATTTTTTTTTCCGAAGGTGGGAGTTAACTCAGCATCAAATTAGGCATTCAAATGGGGCGAAAAATGACAGTTAAGTTTACCAAACTTTGGAAACTCTAACTTTAATAGGAGTCGAGTTCTAGAACTTTTTGTAATAATTCATTAGTTTTTAGCTCAGAAACTAATGAAACATTACCTTGGGATATTCATTATTATTATTATTATTATTATTATTATTATTTTACAGCACAAAAAAAGTGCTTTATTTAACTGTTTCCTGAATATTCAATAAACAAAATGAGTTCATCAACTAGAACAAGTTTATATCTTAAACAATTACTTTCCACACATAAAAATGTAAATAAATTTTATAACGATATCATTGCGGGCTCTATCTACGTTCTGGTTGTTCATTAAATAAGGTTCATTCATCGACTTATAGAAATTTTGCACACTTCTTCAAAATATTATTCACTAATGCTTAAACGAAGGATTTAAAGAAAATGAAATTTGCATTTTGGAAGAATTGCATGCATAAACTATACATTTTTCAGTACATTTTACTCAGGTGTAGCTTTGTAAAATACTTTCAATGGTAATTAAAAAATAAAAAAAAATTGTTCAAGAATTACTCAACTTCATTTTAAAAAAGCATGCACAATTTCAGCAAGAACACTGCATAATATTCTGCAATATTGTGCGCACCGCATTTTTGAAAGGTCGAGAGAACCAGGACCTACTGCGTAGATATTCTTAAACATTACAAATTAGTGTTTATAGGTTGCTATTTTACATGCTCAAAATTTTGAATGTATATACATATATATTATTATAGTAAAAAAAGTAGATATTATATACTTTTCTCCTCCTTCGAAACCCATGTAATCTTTGAAATATAATTACCTCATTCGTTTTGTTTAATCAAATATATATCCATTGATGATTTTAATACAGATTTTTATTATTGTTATAATTCTTATTACTTATTTCATTCATAAAACTTTGTTATGTTAATAAAAGTTTAAATGAAAGAAATTAAAAATTATATTTTCTGATTATTTCCATATAATACTATAACTTTTTTTTGTACATAGGCATTTTTTGGCTATCATTCTTAATTTATATTAATAAGAATATATGCGATTGTTCTTCGATTACTACGAGATTTATACAATTATATTTCAATGATTTAAGAAAAGTAATTTCATTATAATTTATATAGATTTTTAGAAACATTTTCTTTGGAGCATTTAATAAAATGCCCCGTAATATTTTATAAGGATTGTTTTTCCGTTTGCATCTGTGGCTAATAGATTTTTCATTTCTATATTTATCTTTAGAATTCTATAAAAACTTTGTAACGCTTTCATCTCATAAAATGATTATTTTAGATAATTTACTTAACTATAAATATTTTGGATATAATACGGAAAAATGTAACACGCATAATACAAGAGCATTGGAAACTAAAGCTTTTTTCGTAATGAATTCTTATTTTTTGTAGCCTTGTAAATAATGGAATGTTTTTTTTTTTTTTTGAATCGTTGAAAAAAAAATTAAGTGTATGTAAAAAAGTGATGTTGGTTTAATATGTTAAGCACATAATAAATATCTTAAACGGAGCGTTTAAAAAATATATCCCCTAGAAAGTAACATATATAAGAATCATTCTCCGAGTTTATGTGCAAAAACATTTCCTTTTACATGTAAAACATTTAGTACGATAAACAGAATCATTCTACGGTCAATTTTAAAAACATATGTTATATTTGTATATATATAAATAATTTAAGAATCCAGAAAAAAAAAAAAAGACAAACCGCAGTAATAAGCAATTTAAACTTTTTTGGAGGTTGTTAAAATTATTCCGCAATCTATTTCCAAAGCATGTGAAATAAATTATATAAAAATGAAAGAAATCATGTTTCTTGAATTATTGGATACATTAAGAATTCAACGAAGAAATTAATTTAATATATAATATTCCCAATTATTTTTATAAATTCTAAAATTAATGATTTTGAAACCTATATCATGCAAACTTTACTACGGAAATGTTAAAAACATTAATTTATAAATATGTGTCACTTTTCTAAAATTACGTATTTCTAATAATATTGTAATACAGGATCCTATTATTTATTTTCGTAAAATACACCATTAAACAAAGTTATATTATTATTAAATAATGTTCACAACTATTTAACCAAAATAACTCAAGCGTAGTCTTCTCATACCAGAGATCGCTATAGAAAAGGTTGATCATACAGAAAATCCGAAATGCGATGTGGTACTTTGCATTCATTCAACTAATTCTTATGACTACAGTATGTTTAATTCATAGTTTTTATCCGACTACCTGTATTTCATGCAAATGATTTCAGGCACTAAATTGAAATCGCATTTTGGAACATGTGAATATATTAGAACAGATTTGTAATTTACGCTTGACTGCGTTTTTAAAGTAACCGTTTTTAATGAAATATAATTGTAAAATTATTGTACAATAAAAACTCATTTTACATCTTAAACTATAGTGATTCAAATAAAATAAAACAGAAAAAAATTAGTAAATAAATTTGTTTAGCTTATAATTCAAAAATTTTTAAACTAATTTTTAAATGAATGTAAAATATGTATATGGAATTAGCTTGTACACCTACACCTTACAAAGTGGAAAAAAAAAGCAACATATGTAGCTCGAAATACTACGTAAAAAATATTTATATACTAAAGTGAAAATACAAAATCACACAATAATACATACCATTATTAAAATATTGTAAGAAACACAAAATAAATAAATAAATAAACATAGAAAACAAAGCAACAAGAAACCTAAAAGGAAAAACATTTACGATATTTTAACTATCACGAATAGCAGTGATAATGTAAGATGGATATCCATTCGATTTTGCGATGTCGAACAAATTGCGAAGAGCAGCTTTAAGACTATCGCAATTGTTATATATCCTTTTGATCCATTTGCAAATACAAAACATTTTTCAAAGGATTAATATTTTCACGTGATAACCAGTAAGTTATTCTTTTATACTTATAACCTCAAAATCGAAATCTAACCTTTTATCATAAAAAATAATAATCAAAGATTCTTAACCTAACTTAATTTTTAAATCTGAAAAAGATATTATACTTTCATTAATAGTTTTTTTTTTCTTGTTTAAGTTAAATTAAGGATACATATCAGTAGAATCTTCCCAGGAAATATCAAAATTAAACACTATAGGATCATCAGTATACCTAAATCTTTGTACATCAGTACTAACTAACTTTTTCTCATAAATATATAACAGAAATATATATTGACAAATACCATTGAAAACAATTTTTCGTCGGAGTTCTTTTAATGTGTAAAAATATATACAACTATTATATAAAATATGATTATATCATTTACATTTTTTTTTTTTTTTTTTTAAACAAAATTTAACAAACTTAATCAAGTTATTTCTTGTGCAGTTCATAATTGAATTAAATTTGCTATATATCATTTTAAAAATCATAATAATGTCACAATTGGGGATTAAAAAGATATCGGTCATCAAAAAAAAGAAAAAAAAATCACTCATAATTGTGGACTTTATCACTAGTACTATTGCTAAAATTATCATGCAATTAGTTGGTTAACTAATGCCAAAACTTGTAAAACATAGTCTCATACCAGTGACCAAATGCAAATTAGTTCTACAGCAAATTGCAGCTTCTCATTCTAGACAAGCATGAACTATTCCATGCGCTTTCAATTGATTATATTTTGTAGCACCATAAAATTCTGACAGTAAGTAGTAAATATCTGCTGATTCGAATTTTACCTTCTGAGGAACAGCGCAACATCTTAACATACAAAATGCCTTATAAAGTATACATTTATGAATTCAAATAAAAATAAAAAAGATTTTGTTAGTAACGCGATTGATTTAATATTATTATTTTTTTCTTCTTAGTTTGTAATTTTTAATTTATTCTGTACTGTAATTATTAATATTTTCTTTCAAATTCAAATTATTTTTGTTTAATAGTAATGTAATATTTTATCGAAGTTGAATGGTGCAATAATTTGTGATGAAAGTTAATATGTATATAATTTAAACTAATACAATTTTTCTTTTCTAATGGAAAAATAAAGGATACAATTAACCATCTAAAATTCCAATTTCATATCAGATTTATACATGTGACTATATAAATTATCTATATATGTTACTGGCATCTGCATTTGAATTCTTTTGTTACAATTTTTCAATACTAGTCAGTAAACAGAATCTGCCATTCACAGTAAATTTTGAAATGACACTTTTTCGGAAAACTAAATTTGGGAAAGTTTCAGATGGTAAAATACTTTAAATTAATCAAAAGAACCTCATTTGTTGTCAAAACCGCATGAAATTATGTTTGGGTTACAAAGAAGAATTTGTTTATTATAGAGGGATTTCAAAAGCAATTTCCCTCTTTTCAATATCGGAAAGCCTATTTGTGAAAAACAATGTGGGGCAAATTTTAAAATCTACTAAATATTTATTTATGGAAAGGATGTTTGATGTGTTATTTTGATATAGTAATTCAAACATACAGTTTTTAGTTCTTGTAATTGATTATATTTATTTACTTTTTATATAATTATTCAACGAATGAAATATCATTTTGTAAATGCAATAAGAATGATAAATATAACATTTAAAATAAGAAAAAAAAAATCAATGCTATGGCATGAAAGCAAAAGTAAATTTGATACTAAAAACCAATGCCTATTTTAATAAATGTACAATGTAAATCTTAAATGCAGAGAAATGCTTGGAATTATTGTATTTGAGTACATAAACATATTGAGAGTAAACGCAAATAATATTTTAGTAGTAAAAAAAAAATAAATAAATAAATAAAAGAAGTAAAGATATTTAAAGTTAACATGAAACACTTTGTGTGTACAGAAAACCACGATAGATGAAATGTTTTTCAAAACTTAAAAAAAAAAAAAAAAAAAAAAAAAAAAAATGTCAAAATCATTCAGAATATAGTTAAAATTCATGTTATTATGTTATATATATATCTATATATATATCTATATCTATATCTATCTATATATATATATATATATATATATATGTGTGTGTGTGTGTGTGTGTGTGTGTGTGTGTGTATTATTGGAATTTATATATCGTTAAAAAGAAAAGTAATGTATTTCATCAAATCTTTCAAATAAATACACTTGTGATTATTGTCTATATGAGACAATTTCAAGTTGCTGCATTCTTACTGTAGATTTTGATAAAGAGTTTCAGAGACTAAAATAAAAGAAATAACGCATTCGCAATGCATTGGAATTCCGGGTTTTCGAAACTACTCTCTCGGTGTATAGTGGAACTAAGTGTTCTCATCATTCACTTATAAGTAAGATTTTAAAAGAGTATAACAAATAAATGGCTAGCGATGGAACTGCAGTCAAACTGCACCTAACTGTGCGTAGCTAAATCACAAATGTGTTTTAGTAGGGATTTTGTACACTGGAGAATCAATTTACATTCTTATTAAAATATTTGTGTGCCATAAAATATTACATTTCTTTTTTATAAATCTCATACAAGTTATTTAAATTTGTACAGTCTGATAATAAAAAGAAAAAAAATGAAATAATGGTTCCATTTCTAATTAAAAGAAAAAAAATAGTTTAATATACTTTATTATATAATGCTATATATTCTCACTTTTTAGAATTTGATGATATATAACACTGAATTGGTGAAAGTGTAGTAAATTTCATTTTAAAAATTGCGTTAAAAATTTCTGTTTAAGTTATAAATTAGTTATATTCAGAAATTTAACTTTTTACAGTAATTTCAAGATATGCCAAATTTTATGTTAAAATTTTCTTTGCATAATACAATGTATTTTGAAACAATATATATATATATATATATATATATATATATATATATATATATATATATAATATAATATAAATATGTCCAGATACATTTTTATTATTTTCGTTCGCTTTCATCAGACATGTTTTATCCTTCGCTTTCTCATAGCAATGTATAAATACCAAAAGAAAGTTACTTTCAGATAAAAATATGTATTCATTCCTAGAGATTGAAATATGGTTCTAGTATGGTTTCATATTTTCTGTAAACATCTATTTTGTAAAATTCAGAACATAACCGTTGTAAGAATAAATATTCTTCGCTAAATTGAATGAGTGAAGTCATATAAAAACTAAACTACCAGGCTTCTGCATTAGTGCATGCGTAAAAGCTATGGTAAAATAAATTGTTTAGTGCTGTGTAAAAAAATTGACAAACATTTTACAGCACGTTTATTTTAAGTATTAAAAAGAAAAAAATGCATTTAGAGTATAAATAAGAAAATTATTTACTTTATATGTGTTTTATAGGAATATAATTAAAACTATATGATAATTCTTTTTATTTATAGCTATAAAAATGTATGGATGATCATTTGTTTATTGAGGTAGCTCCGATATTTTATGTATAATTTTATTACTGAGTATCAATTAAGAATTTAACTATTAATGTTTTAATTATTTTTATCTAGTGATTATTAAAATGGATAGAAATTTAACAAACTGTATGCTATTTCATACCCCTAAAACACAAGCAAAATTAATTGATAGAAAGTTATCTAGGCTAATATAAAAATTATTTATTGTAAAAAATATTATAATTAACTGCAATAAGTACAATTTTTTTTAATAGTTTTAAAAAATCCCATAAAATCTCAGAAAAACCCTCACAATATTCGTATTTATGGTAAATTTAAATATATTCTTAATATTTTAATATTATTATTTTTTTTTTCATTTCTCGTTGTCATTATTTGTTTTTGAACAAAATGAACAGTGGGACATTTGCGGAAGTTAATAAATATATTTTCCTAATATTTTTTTCCAGTAATATCAATTCGATATTCTTTTAAAAAAATTTCTTGATCGTTACCACACTTTTTGTTCTAAAAATCAAAATATAGCTTTGTACTGATCAAAATCTACAGAAAATTCAAACCTTAAAAATACTTTATGCAAATTATATTTAAAAGCATCTGTTGGATAAAGATAATTCCAAATACATATTTCAAAAAACAGTTATACATGAAATAAAGCTTCTGTTAAAGCTATACTCACATTAATATATAAATAATAATAAATTGTTCATTCATTATCAAATAATCTTTCAAGTCTTTACTTATAAGTAAATTTATGATTATATGTCAGAAATTTAATGAACTGTCTATAGATATTATTTATCAAGAAGAATAGCGTGTTTTTGAATAAATTTCTGACAGATGCAAGATTCTGATTCTGCAATCTGACCTAAATGACAGATGCAAAATTGATTTTACGACATCTGAAAATGATGATTGGTAATTTAAATGTACAGGTACTATTTAAATGTACAGGATATAATAAATTGAATTCAAATACAGTGATTGGCAAAGCTTTTTAAAGTTTTAGGTATAAAGATGATAAGAGAAAATTTTATTTAAAAATTGAATACCTTGTAAAACGCATTTTGTCATATACATACATATACGTACATATACATGCTAAGTTAATCATATGCAACGTGTTAATAGAAATTAATGAATTAGTATTATGTGTTTTTTAATTTGTAGAAAAGTTTTATTATTATTATTTTTTTTTCATGGCTATATATAACTTTAGTTACCATCTACATATTACGAGTTTAATTCGATGTAATGAATTTTTTTACATAATCGATTAAGCATTTAAAAATACTTCCTGTTGAAATTTCTAAATACTTATGGCCTTAAAATACACTAGGCATGTATAACATAAGACCCCTTTAAAATAAGTACGTTAACTAATAATGACGGTTTTCTTTAAAATCTAGAGCATGTAAACGTTTGCAAGAGAACGTCTTTTTATTACCTTCCATAAAATTATTAAGTTAATAAGGAAAAGTGCTTTATCGTTCAATCTTCTGTATTATTAGAAAAGCTTTTAAGAGTGTAAATAAGTTTTAGTACGTTGTTTGAACAGAAAGCATAAATAGCTTTTGAAGACAAACATTATATCAGAGATTTTGTATTATTTAAATTTTATCGTCCATATCATTTTACAATATCTTGTGTTATTTTTGAATTTTTTCAGGATGTTAGATTTTCTAAAGTTTGTTAATAATTCCAATAATGTAAACTTCCGTCTGTACTAAGTAGTAAGTAAGTCTATCCTTAACGCAACATGAACACAAACTTATAGAACAACTTAAAATAAATCAGTAATAATTAATTTATTAAATAACTGATTATAAATTTATTTACGTATTTCACTTGTGTTAATTTTGCTTTATTAAACGATTGCCTTTAATTAATACCAAAAACACACAATGGTTTGATATAAAGCGATTTTCACCTTTAATATAACAAAATGTAAATATGTAAAATGAAATATTTTTTAGTGCAATTAACATGTATTGGTGTTCATTAAGTGGAACTTTTTAATTTAATAATAATAAAAAAAATTAAAAATAAAAGATTTTAAATTTATTTATTTATTTTTAAACGATATATAATCCTATAAAATTATAACAAAAACTGATCAAGAAAAAGGTTAAATTTTATATGATCATAACAGTAAAAAAAAAAAAAAAAAAAAAAAAAAAAAATGTAATATTTTGCGTATTACAGCTAATAACCTTATATATATATAAAACCCGTTATATTATCCTGCTTACATGCGGTAGAGGGATGGAAATTTATACACATAATAAAAAAGAGTACCATAATCACATGCTACAACCAGATCGCATTTCAAGAGTGATTCTAAACGCTTTCATTTTTTTTTTTTTTTTTTTTTTTTTTTTGTGACCCCTCCCTTTTTCCTTCCGGAGCAAACATTTTGCAGAAATATGCTAATTATTACATATTCTTTACACTCTTGAAGTTTCAAGATTGTTTCTCCAGTACTTTTTGAGATATTTAAAAAAAAAAAAAAGAGTCTGAACGCTTTCATTTTTTTTTTTTTTTTTTTTTTTTTTTTTTTTTTTGTGACCCCTCCCTTTTTCCTTCCGGAGCAAACATTTTGCAGAAATATGCTAATTATTACATGTTCTTTACACTCTTGAAGTTTCAAGATTGTTTCTCCAGTACTTTTTGAGATATTTCAAAAAAAAAAAGAGTCTGAACGCTTTCTTTTTTTTTTTTTTTTTTTTTTTTTTTTTTTGTGTCCCCTCCCTTTTTCCTTCCGGAGCAAACATTTTGCAGAAATATGCTAATTATTACATGTTCTTTACACTCTTGAAGTTTCAAGATTGTTTCTCCAGTACTTTTTGAGATATTTCTAAAAAAAAGAGTCTGAAATCAAAAGTGTCCGGTCCTTTATGGAAAGGTAGTGTACTATGTAAAACAATTTTTCAGAACATTAAACATTCAAGGAGAAAATAAATTTGGAAATGTATGCATAAAAATCGAACTTAAAAAAAATTCTACCTCAAAAATAATTATATATTTATTTCTGGAGCATAATTTACTTAATATATACAGTATATACGTGTCTATAAAAATAGAAGAAATACTCATATCTTATAACACATACGGACTTTTCAATTTATCTATGCTGTAGTATAGTTTTCTTATTGCATTTTCTTTTAAAATCAAAATAAATTTGGTAAATCTGCATAAACGCATATTAGATTCCATAATTTTCTTTAAAAAAAAAAAAGTGTAATATGTTAAATGGCGCGAATGGATTTAATAATGCAAAATATATTTTAAAAACCCATTTTCTGCTCTATAATTAGATTTCAGCTCTAAGGTAATTATGATTCTGAAAATTCTAAAAATGATATTTTCTTATGTCTCAGGGAGAAAAATTGTGTAACACTTTAGGAAAATGATCCAGACGTAATTTTTTGCATAAATTTTTAGGTTCATTAATTTGTTTCATTTTGCTTTAATATATCCTTTAAAAAAAATAATAAAATTATAGAATTTATGTATATGACTTTAAACATGTATTTCGTTAGGGTAATGAAATTTTAAAGGGAATTTTTTTCATACTTGTTATTTCGTATTTGAATCATGTTTTATACATAAATAATTTGTTATTTATGTATAAAATTATTTTGTAAAGTGGGGTAAAAACATATGTAAAAAGAAAACTTGGTCTTTATAAATTTAAGAACAAGAGTTAATTATTATTTTTTTTTTTGCAATTTAAGGTGATATCAATGTTAAACATATGTGTCAAGTTAAATAGTTGTGTTCATTGAACGTATAAAATTAATGTTACGTTTTATAAAAAATCTAATAAAATGTTACTAAAATTGATAGAAATAGATAATAATAATAATAAAAAAAAAGGTGTATTTCAATTGTTCATTAAAAAAATAAATAAATAAATAAATAAAAATATTTTTAGTTATACTTCAATAATATCTAAAAAAAATATTCTTCATGAAAAATTTAAAAATGCATATCTGCATTAGTGAATTTACCGACAGAAACAAACACTGTATGAATTTTGTCTCAAAGGGTATAACAATATTAATATTAAACCATTTATAACAAAATTTCCCATTAAATTATTCATCGGAGAATTAAGTTTTAAAATTCGCTAAATAAACCAAAATAATTTGCGATTGCTCAAGATTTACGCTTTAACGTGACTTTTTACAACTAAAATTAACAAAGTACAGCATTTATAATTACCACAATAAATTTTATTTAAAGAGAACATTTGAATGCAAAAGAAATCTGGAAATTGTGCCAGTATATTGGTGGCATGAAGAATATTTCTCTATTTCTGGGCTAAGATAGAATAACAACCATAAATTACCTTTATTTATCGCTATGAGTAAAATATAATTCTTTTATTGTTTTATTAAATTAAAAACTCCTAGTATATGTACAGTGTTTTTCAAAAATGGTTTACCTGCGCTTTTTATTTCTAAAACAATAATGTTATATAACTAGTATACATTGCCAAGTAAAAAGGAAAAAAAATATGATTTATTTTATAAAATTAAATACATATCATAGGGTATACAATTTCAAGAATTTAACTCCATAAATATATATACATATATATTTATAAAATAGAATTTTATATAATAAGCATCCATATACAAATTAAAAGATATATAAAATCAGCTTTGCGTGAAAGAATGTTTGATATATGAAAGGACACATAAACTGATATGTTTCTGAAATTCCAATATAAGATTTTATAAAGAAGAACCAATATCGCTAAATAACATAAGGGATTATAAATAAAATTACAAGCAAAAATTTAACAGCATAAATAAAAATATAAGTTTACATTTTAGTTTTTAACAATATTCATGTAAACGCCGGAAGAAAAAAGATGCCAAAATTATACAAAAGGCGTTTGAGGGCTACATTGTGGAAAAAAAAGGTACTTTTCTTTCGAAATCTTACGCCAATATAAATATATATTACAACATCCAAATTAAACCTTTTATGTTGATGGAAGTTTTTATCGGTTAAGAACCACCGACTGAAGCTGCAGGTAGCGATATTGTAACTTGTTTGCAAATTGTAATTTATGATTGCGGCGGACACATAGAACAGGAGTTATACACTGAGTAAAACATACCGCCTTCATCTTAGAGGAAGAAGTAGTCATTTTCTTATTCCCTAAACTAGATATCAAGATTTCCGAACGATACGTATTAGATAAACAAATAAATTCAATAGATGAAATGATGGAAAATTTCTTGTCTACACTTTTCAAGATGGTAAAACAGTATTTTGAATATTATAAATCCTTTGTATTGCGAGAAATTCTCGCTTGTTCAAGAGAATTTTATCATAAAACTAAATTATAGTTACTATAATTGGCTTATTGTGTTCGCAATTATTTTTGAGATTTTTAAATAAGGTTGACCACAATGATACAGTAAAACGCTTTAGAATTCTAACAGGGGTTTACAGAACTAACTATCAAGGGGGACTAGTACTTATAAGAATGACATCGAACTTTATTTACTAGAACAGCAATTTAGTCACTCAGTACATATATGTTTCGAGTACATGTCTGTAAGCATTTGACTGCAAATAAAGATAGTTTTTCATGGAGATATTCAATTTTCTCAGGCACGCCACTTCTATCGAAGAAATGTTTACCTATTTTTTTTTTCTTTCCCTTACCAAAAAAATAATTCCCTTTCACGGAATAAAATTTTCACAAACTGAGTTCAATTCTACGAGTTCCTTCATTTTTTATGAATTTTTAAAATGTTTACAGATTTATTGGGGCCTCGGCATGTTTTTATTCTTGTTTTAGTAGTTTAAAGTGATGTTTTATTTCGCATAATTTACTGCAATTTAAATCATCTGCATTTCACATCAATGCTGGTGGAAATGATTCTTGACCTATTTTCTTACTTTTTACCATTTACGTTTTCAGTAGCATCTAATCCATACAAATGTGTTACGTTTATTTAATTTAAAATTTTCTTCTTAAACAGTGTTTTTGATCTATTATATACATTCTATGTACATGAAATCGTTTGTCCTGATGGAGTGAGTGAGTGATTCATCTTCAACCAAACTCCTGGACCTTGAAGCATGTAATTTTGTGAAAATGTTCCTTATTGTACGTAGACATCCACCAAGAAGCGATTTTACAAAATATGTCCCGCAAGATGGAAGGAGGGGGCGTAATTTCACAAAATCCTTCATATCTCCAAAAAAAAAAAAAAAGCTTTAAAATATAGCAAACGCAAATACATAAAAAAACAATTCATGGTGATTTAGAAATTTGGTCCCCAAGGGGAGGGGGAAGTTCCGAAACGTGATTTTACATGCGCAAAACATGATTTCACATAATCGTCTATATCCCAAACAAAAACAAACATATATATATGAAATATTGTCTTTTAAATATAGCTAATACAAATACCTAAAATCCAATTCCTGGAATTTCAGAAATTCAATAAAAGGGAGGAGGGGGCAAAAGGTGATTTCAAATAATCCTTTATATCGCAATATATATATATATATATATATATATATATATATATATATATATATATATATATATATATATATATATATATATATATATTTCTCTAAAATATAGCTCACACAAATATCTAAACAGCAATTTCTGGAATTTTGGGAAGGGGGAACTATGGGGCAAAAAAAAAAAAAAAAAAAAAAAGAGATACATAGAAAGAGATGCAGTTAGACCTTTCAAAATTGGTACAGATAGGATTTAGAGGCCTGCGATTTGAATGAGGATATTTTCAGTGGGAGCGGAGGGGCAAAAAAAATTAAAATAGAATTAGATCGTTCAGAATTGTTACATAGAGTTTTTTGATACCTACTAATTGATTGCGGATATTTTCAAATTTGTAAAATTTTTAGTAGAGCCGAGAAGGGGGGGAGGGAAGTTTTTGGGATCTACGAATCGAATGCAGATATTTCGAAAAGGTGGACAGGCGGAAAGGGGGGGGTGAAGGGGCAAAAATATAGAAATAAGAGTTAGAGAGTTGAAAATTAGTAATATTACGTTTTAAGGCCCGATATAAATCAATTACGGACACTTTCGAAAGTGTAGAATTATGACAAACGACGGGAAGGGGGCGGGCGCAATAGCAAAATTAAAGAAATTCAGAAGAGCTTTGGAAATTAGTATTACAACTAGGTTTAAAAGCCTGCGAAAATGATTTCGAATATTTTTTAAAGTGTAAAATAGTTAGGAGGGGTGGGAATGGTGGGCGAAGGAACACGCGCTGCGTGCGCGCCTGTATACGCTGCCACAGGCATTGTTCGCACAGACTGATTATCCCACCAATGAGTGACTGTATTTTTTGTATTTATATTTATATTTATATTTAAATTTTTCCCTGGCGGTAATATAGCGATTCATTAAGAGCGTCGAACATAAATGCAGCGCACAATGGCCTGCAATATTGGCCTACAAGTGCGACATTTTTCAAAATCAGAAATATTTCTCTCCTTTTTTTTTTTTTTTTTTTTTTAAGTGAAAAAAATTAATGCTATTTTGAGAATCAGTTAATTATAGGGATTCATTTAAAAATTGCGACCAGTAAAGCTGACGTAGCTTATTAATATATATATATTAATGTAAATCTTCACAGTATTTTTTTCGAAAAAACAAACTCCCTATATAACAACGTAATTATAATTTCAGTTTAAATTAAAATTGATAAACTCAGCACCTTCAGTTTGTAAGTGGAATAAGTCTTCATATGTTTTATTCTAGATGAAAATACATAAAAAATAATAATAAATCATTAACATTTCTTTTAAAAATTTTCAAAAAATAATATAATGACAATATACTTAAAAAAAATGAAAAAATAAGAATATATATATATATATATATATATATATATACACTAAGCGACAAAAAAAAAAAAAAAAAAAAAAAGCCGCACTGAAGAAAAAAACGTTTTATACCATTATTATTTGTAATAACTTTAAAATTAATGGTTGAAACAAATAAAACTGTCATTTTTGCATAATGCCGAAGGGATGAAATGATACCTATGTACATTTTCGATTTAATAATTCGCTTTATTACACTCTACGGAGTACTTTATAAAAATCTACATAAAATTTCTTTTTGAACATAATGCAATAAAAATACACTTTGTATTATATTGTGATTTATTATATGAAATAAACAAGTTGTATTTTGATATATGAAATAAAACTATTTATTTGTTAGATTTTATAAAACTATTTTACAATTATCTCGTTAACATTTAATTATTTTGTCATCTCACGTATTAAAATACTTTTTTTTTTTTTTTAATTCAAAAATTAATACTTTTAGTGGTATCGTTAACTGTCTTTTTCATAACATTTTTTTAAAAATAATTTCTTAAATTACAGTTTTCTGACAATTGCATTTTGTTTTCAACACTGGACTCAACGCTAAAGTGTATGTGGAGGACAACAGAATAAAATCTGCTCGAGAATTTGCTTTTTAAACAATAAAATTCGCGGTGGTAGAAGGTGAAAAGGAAAATATCCAAGTTAGGCTTTTTTTTTCGCTTGGTGTATATATATATATATATATATATATATGTATATACATATATATTAATTTGTGCATGTACCAATAAAAAGCATAGAAAAGCATCAAAACAGTGATTAAACGTTATTATTATTATTATTATTATTTTTCCCGAAAAGTTTAATTAGATAACAAAAACTTCTAAAAGAAAATCCTCCCACAATTTAGTTTGTTATGTTGGATTAATTCGGTTTAATGTTCATTCCAAATGATCGCATTAAACATTGATCGAAATCTTCTTTATTTCTTTTAACAAATGCAGAGCAGAAAATTGCATCGGTTAACTATGACAAAAACTTTGTATTTAATCTGCTATTTTTTCAGATATTTTTATATCCTAGATTAATCAAATTATCTTAGCTCAATTATACATTAAAGCTACTCCCCTGAAGCGTATGCGTAACAGATTTTTATAATCGACTAAGTATTTGCTTATCGATTGCGCACAAAAATGAACATGTATTATATTTTTCTTCTTTGTGTGGAATCTTTTAAAGAAAATATTTCTTTAACCAAAGAAGAATATTTCAAAATAAAGTACGTTAAACATCCCCAAGATTTTTTTTTTCTTGATATATTTTAAGAATGTCATTTTGTAATATAATAGAAATTAGAGAAATATATTAAAGTTTTAATATCTATAGTTTTTTAAAGAGGCGATGGACATTATTTTTATTACGGTTTCACATAAAACTTTATTTATATTAAATGTTGAATTAGATCCAGCAAAATTTGTTTTTGTTATGTCCCAAAAAAACCTAATTATGGGCGCAGTCAGATGATGGATTTTGTTTACGAATTATTTTACATATATTTTTTAAATATATGGAATATATTTTTGTAATTGTTTACAGATAATATCAGGGTAATCAATTTAAAAGCGTATATGATTGTTTTTATCATTACTCGTGGTCTTAATGTAAGTACAAAAATTGTTACTCACAAAACTTATTAAACATGTATATATTTATTGTTCAAATTTTGCGATTTTTTTTTTTTTTCAAACTTTAAATGGAAAAATTCGTTTTTAAGTCTAAAGGGAGTTGTAATTGATTATTAATCCATTTCAGCATATAAGAATTGAGTAAATTGTCTGCTTATTGCATATATTTTTTATTTTTTATGAACTTGATGACATTGGATCAGAATAAAAAAATAATAATAATATTCACGTGGATTTAATTTTAGACTTGCATTTGGAAAATTAAACAGGCAATACTCTAGCGAGATAATTATGAACAAACTAAATATGTTTTTGCGTAACAAGTCTTGTAATATACATTACAAGAATACAAACAAGAAATTTCCTTATTAGCCAGAATGTTTTGTGCGCATGAACAGCTTTGTCTTGTTTAACGCTGCAAGAATTCTTTAAGGTAGTCTTTAGGGTAAGGACACAACATGTATTGTGAGAGTATTCTACGTTCAGAATTTTCATATAATGTAAAAATATTAATTAATTGTTAAATTTAAAATGCTCTATGTGCATTATTTTTTTATTTAGATTTATACAGGTGGGTTAAAATATTTTTTACAAGTAGTTTTTTTTTTTTTTTTTTTTTTTTTTTAATAAACGATATGATGATTTTACAGACACAGATTTTCATATTCTTTTCTATTCATAATTCGATATATATAAATATATATTTTGATTGTACACAGACAAAAACGCATATAATGAACCTCAACATAATCATTTTGGAAACCTATTTTTTATGTTTTAATAATGTGATATATATATATTTAATAATATCGTTTAATCATATCAATATTGATAAAGAAATATATTATTAATATGTTATTTTAAAAGGAAAATAAAGCAGAAATTTTTTTTTCGCAAAAAAACAAGTCACTTTTCTGAAGAGAAACACCTGAACTTGCACAACGAGAATTACAATTTTGAGCTTATGAAAGAAAAAAAAAAAAAAAAAAAAAAACGTATATATATATATATATATATATATATATCTTTCACTTATTCTGAAGAATAAGTTCTCATGGGAAAGATAAATCTTGTAATTTTTGTTGTTGTTTCTGTGTTTGTTTTGTGCCTTTTTATTTTATTTTATTTTATTTTATTTTTTAAGAAAATGATGATTCTTTTTTTTTCCCCTGATGACGTAACGTTCTATTATAATGTGATATAATGTGATATAAAAAAATAAAAAGTAAACAAATATATTACAGCATAAAGTATTCTATATTTTTGTGCATATTTTAAAGAAAACCCAGTGATGAATATATATTTGTAATTAAAATTTTCATTATTATATTAGTATTTTAAATGCGCATATAAAAAATTTTTGACCTTAATTTATGAATGAAATTGAAAAGTTTAATAAAGCTTATTTATACTATTTACATCGGAGACAAATATGTTACTAAAAGCAAATAATTGACAGTTTACTTTAATTTAATGCACTTTGGCTCAAAATATTAGCAAGTATTAGGTAATTTTTTTATTCCATTATTTATAAATTATCCGCTTCAAAATCTTTTTAGAACATTGGAATTACAAGTAATATTATAATATATATATATATATATATATGTAAAGTTTTTGTTACAACAATATTTACTGGAACAAAATCATTTTAATCTAAAAGCATAGAATTTGCAATTACCCTTTATATTGTGATTACGAAATAATCTGCAACTGCAATAAATATTAATATATACACAGTACACCTTAGTATATCCATTTTTTTT
Source organism: Salticus scenicus (assembly GCA_963930645.1). Classification (NCBI taxonomy): domain Eukaryota; kingdom Metazoa; phylum Arthropoda; class Arachnida; order Araneae; family Salticidae; genus Salticus; species Salticus scenicus. The sequence goes on from OZ005656.1 coordinate 237,664,399, forward strand.
TTTTTTTTTTGTATATATTTTCATCAGAGTAAAGTGTTAAAGTAAAAGTTATAAACACTTTTTTTTATATAAAAAACAGTGATTTATTCTTTCTTTCTTTATAATAAGTAGAGTTTTCGCTGAGAAATAATTTTCTTTTTATATTGGGTGAGTGCAAAAGTTCGTGCGGAGGTGCAATAGATGGCGTTAGAAGCGGCGTAAAGTGTTGTCATTAATACTGCCATCTACGTAAGGCACATCGTTGGAAAGGTGATGTGTGCAGCTTTCATTTAAAATAATAATAATTTGCGTAGATACAAACTGCTTCGAGAAAGATTACTTTCAAAATGAGTGTCGATAAGGTTCATTTACAGCATGTTATGTTTTACGAGTTTCAGAAGGGAATAAACGTTGCAGCAGCCGTAAAAAACATTCAAGAGGTTTATTAAGATGAAGCACCAGCTAAACGAACTGTGGAAAAAATGGTTTGCGAAATTTCGCCGCAGAGAGTTTAACCTTGAAAACGAACCACGCTCAAGTCGACCTTCAGACATTGATGACGATGTTGTGCGTACTTTAGTTCAGAATACTACGCGAATTTCAACAGAGGAAGTTACTACAACACTTAACGTTGACCGATCAACCGCTTTCCGGCGTTTAAAAAACATGGGATTCGATTTGAAGCTCGATATATGGGTGTCCCATTTGCTGACCGAGGAGAACAAAATCGAGCGAATTTCTGCTGCCGTTTCTGTACTCGGGCGGCTCAAAAACGAGCCGTTTTTGGATCAATTAGTGATGGGCGATGAGAAATGGGTCCTGTACAACAATGTTCAGCGCAAACGCATATGGAAACAGGCAGGTGAGCATAGTGACGCAATGGCAAAGGCCAGTTTGCACCCGATGAAGGTGATGCTCTGTGTTTTGTGGGATTGCAATGGCATAATTTATTTTGAGTTTCTCCCCGCTGGCCAAACGATTCATTCGGACAAGTACTGTCACCAATTAACTAATCTGAATCGAGAAATCAAACAGAAACGTCCGATTTTGTCAAATCGCAAGGGCGTAGTCTTTCATCACGACAACGCCAAATCACACGTTTCGAGACAGACGCTGCGCAAACTGAACAGTCTGAAATGGGATGTCCTAACTCCTCCACCGTATTCTTCTGATATCGCACCATCTGATTATCACTTGTTACGGTCATTGAAAAATCATTTAAATGGAAAAAAACTTGACTCTTTGGATGACTTAAAAATCGTCGTGTCTTCGTTCTTCGAATCTAAACCGCACAGTTTTTATGATCGGGTCATCCGTATGCTGCCAGAACGTTGGAAACAGATTATAGAAAACGATGAAGAATATATCATTGATTGGATAAAGAACTTTGTTTGCCTAATCACTGTGTGACTTTTACTCACAAACTCCGCATGAACTTTTGCACTCACCTAATACATGTAGATAAAGGATTGTAAAATATTTCAATTATAATATTATATAAAGTTTCAAGTGTTCTCCATCCCTAAAATTTGCACCAGTGGTCACTATCCGTACAATCGACATTTAAATTAACCGTTAATTAACATGTATGAATTTGAATGCACTGGAGCTACTCTCTACCGTTCTAGGTAATCTAATGCGGGCTGACTAAAATTCCTAGTTGTTATTAAGTATTCTGTGAGGCTGGCGAACACTGGTGCAAATTTTAGAAGTGGCGAACATTGCTGTATTTACCTTAAACACATAAAAGAGCTAAGAAATATGAGTTTTTGATTGAAATATTCGTTAAACGCTGAAATGTGAATTTTCAAAAAAAAAATATATTTTTTTATTTGTTATTCAGTTTTTTTAATCAACTGAAATTAAATTTTTATAAGGGATTATTTACAAATCACTGTTGTCAATAAAAGTCCATTGTGTAATTCTTCTATATATAATAGCCTTCTGACCGTCTGTGAAAAGGGGAAAAATTAATATTATTTTCACTGCATAGTTTTTGAATGTAGTAAGTTCAATTATCAATTAAAACTGTGTAGTGTATATCATGATTCTCCTAATAACTATTGTAAAAGACCAGAAATTTATAAAAACAAGCTAAAATTTCATGATTATATGATTTTGAATTATAACTGTATTGGGAAAAATACGAACCGCCCCATGACCGGCTATATCTGAGAGCAGCGGTCAGATGGATAGTCTAATGTATATAATAGTCTTGTGTGATTCAATTAAGTTATCCACAGATTTACATTAAAAAATAGATTTTTTTATATAAAAATTATTATATTTTATTTAATATACAATTTTTTATAATATATATTTTATTTAATATACTATTTTTTTATTAAATATATTTTTTTTTTATTTGATATGAACCCCCCCCCCCCCACCCTCTTTATTTTTTAACTAAAATAAAATTTACTTTTTAGGCATTGTATTTTCATAAAATCTCTCAAACATTAACATATAATTACTATGCTATTACTATAGTTACGTTTTATTTGCAGTACAATATTTTTGCATTAGATTTTTATGTCATTTTGGATATTACATCATCGGTACTCTCAATAGGGTATATAAAAACTAGTCGTTATTCTTATAATTTGCAATAAAAATGCATAGTAATCCCTAATTCAACATGTTATTCTCACAGAATAGCAATGGGCATCAACGAATTCAAATATTTCACGTTATGTATTTACCTTTGAGAAACTTCCATATCATTTTATTTATTTATTTATTTATTTATTTATTTATTATTGTGATACCGTTTTCTTTTTGACGCAAAATGTTGTTTGCTTTAATAAATATTATAAAGTAAATCTTCACTGAGAAATATAAACATAATTTAAAACATATTTTATGTAAAGGATAATTTACAATTGTTAAAAGCCAATACATTGGTCATCTTGATAAAAAATAAAGCTGGAATGTATAACAAAGACATTTTTTAAATATTATTTTAAATTAAACCACCTCTCACATATATGTATATAATAACGTAAAGTAAAATCTTACCATTATATATTTCAAAAATAAAAATATATAAATACATATTGAAATAAATAATTATATACGTTTTAAGATTTGCAAAGTTATAAATTCATATAAAACGTAACATTTTTTTACTTTCATGACCTTTTTTGTTGTAAACGAAAATATTGCAAGCACTATTACACCCATTTTTCGCACAAATACGAATAATATGTTTTTTTTTTTTTTTTTTTTTTTTTTTTTTTTTTTTTTTTAATTGAAATGTGGCACATATACTGACTCCAATATAACTTTTACTATATAGAAATAACTGACTCCAATCCATTCAGATGTATGTAAGCTTGGCCACATAATTTATCGCCGAATGAATTTTGTAAGGATTTATGCATATTTTCCACATTAGAGACCACTCTATTTTTTAGGCACCTTCTATGGGGTCATTTAAAGTATTACTTGGCCTTATTTTAGGGAGTTTCCATATTTTATAGAAAATTTAATTTTAACTTATGCATTGACTTTTGCTGAAATTAATGAACATGTAATACAAATAAAATTCTTGAGTTGCATTTTTCATCATTTACATAAATATAAAAACCCTTGTATTTCAAGACTAACACTAATAATTTTGTAATAACTAATATAATATATTAGAATAAAGAAATTAATTTCATATATATGGTTCCTTAAAAAAAAAAAAAAAAAAAGTGAAATAAAAAAGGGTAAGAATAACTTATTCTCAAAATCGCATCAACGTATTGAAATATATAAAATATTTTTTTTTCATGTTTTACATGGTTTTAGAAGATACGTTCATTGATTCAAATAAGAAATAAAACATAAAATATTTATTGGTCATGTACAAAAGATATGAGTATCGTGTATAATATACGTTATCACCTCAAAAAAAAAAAAAAAAAAATTGCATCTATAAAATAAGTTTATATAATGTACAATAATTTCTATTTCTTAAATACACTTTTGAATTCTATGCAGGATTATATTGTATAAAAAAAAATAAAAAAAAATAAAACAATAGCCTTAGTATGTAAAATTCAACTACGTTTAGCGGAGTTATGTACATAAATAGATAGACGTTATAATCATTGAATTAAAGGGTTACACTGTCATTTTTATTTTCTTGAACCTGTTTGAACCTTAAAACAAATACAAATAATGACGTAAAAAAAAAAAAAAATAATTTCTTTAAATATTATGTAATACAATGTTTAGTACTTTGAACAGGCATGGCGAAAATAAATTTGGAAATACGGGTAAAAATCACAAACATGTATATATATATATATATATATATATTTCCTTTTATGTGCGTCAATTAAAATGTAATTGTTCAACATAATTAATAAAAAAATATAGTTTTTACGTGTAGATAAGAATGAAAGAAATAATCTCTTATCTTTTTTTTTTTTTTTTTTTTTTTTTTTTTAAATCAAATTAAGTATATTTTTCTTATTATTATTTCTTTAAAATAAAAAATAAATTTGATCAATATGCATAATTTCATATTAGAATCGATAATTTTGTTAAAAATTATGTGTAATAAGTTAAATGGCTCGTGTAAATTTAATACCACGATATGTATTTTGAAAACTCATTTCCTGCGCGATAATTAGATTTCAGCTCTTTCAGCTCTCAAGTAATTATGTTTTTGGAAATTACGAAACTGATATTTTCCTACATGTCAGGCAGAAAAATTATGTAACACTTTAGGAAAATGATCCTGACTTTATTTTTTGCATAAATCTTTTAGTTTATTAATTTGTTGTATTTCGGTTGCATGTAGTATTTATTAAAACTAATAAAAGTGTAGTATTTTTATATAGGACTGGAAACATCTCTTTTTCTAAGGTAAAAAGAGATAAAAGCATATAAAAGTAAAAATTATTGAAACACATTATTAATAGTTCTGTTAATAAAACGTATTAAATGAATGTTAAATGTTATTAAAAATATGATACAATACGATTTAAATTGCTATTAAAAAAAAAAAAAAAAACTGCATTTTAATTGTTCATTTAAAAAAGAGATGTTTAGCTACAATTCAATAAGATTTTAAAAAGTTATATTCTTAATAAAAAATTTAAAAATGCATAAGTTCATTTATGAATTTACCGCCAAAAGTAATATTTTATGAATTTATCTTAAAACGTTGAACAGTATTAAAATTAAACCATATTTACCAAACACTCACTTAAAATTATTATTCTAAAGTATAGATTTCTAAAGTTAAGGTAAAAATTCGCTAATTAAATTAAAATTAATTATCGTTTCTCAAGTTTTGTGCAATAACGTGACTATTTTCTATGAAAATTACCAAAATACAACATTTACAATAAACACAATATTTTGCATTTTTGTTTCATTACAACATTTGAACGAATATATATATATATGAAAATTATGCCAGTATATTGTAGACATGAAGCTTATTTCTCTTTTGTTGGGGGCTAAGACAGAATAACAACCAACCATCCCCCTCATTAACATCTACGAGTAAAATAAAAATATTGTATTGATTTAAAAAAAAATCAGCTCTCATGTAATATATACAATGTGTTTAATTTTTTTTCTTTTATTATTATTATTATTATCACAATTAAATATTAACTTTAGACATTTTGTGTATATTACTTAGTTACTAATATATATATATATATATATATATATATATATACGTAATTTTACAAAACCTTAGGGTATACAATTTCAACAGTTTAAATCCACACACACAAAAAAAACTAATCACTGCTCGGCATGAACATTGCTCCCAACACCATTTTTGAAAATTCTTATGTGAAATAACCTCCTGATTCCGAATATGACGCTCATTTTGCCCTCTCACCTATCATTTTTTAGGGGATGGACCCCTATTTTTATCTTTTTTTTTTTTTTTTTTTTGGTGATTTTATGGCTATAAAAGTTATGTTTAGGAAGAGGGAAGGATTATTTTAACTGTTAAATATCTTTTGAGGGGCTACAGAGGTGGAGAATTCTAAAACATTAATATTTGCAGCAAGGGGAAAATTAAGGAGGGGGATTTACCACTAAAAGTATGTATTACATTTCTTATATATATATATATATTATTATTATTATTATTAAAGTTATTTATTAAACATTATATATATATTTTTGTTTTGTTTTTAGGTGTTAAATTAATTCTTATTCATTCTCCAAATCAAATTCATGGTCATAAAATTACCGAATAGTGTTAAAAATTGGGGGGACGGCTAGGTGTCCCTAGAAAACGGTGGGTGACTGGGAAAATGGGAGTCATATTCGGATTAAGGAGGTCAATTTACATAAGAATTAGCAAAATTTGTATCAGGGCCTTTTTTTAAATTTTTTATCAGCACAGTGAAATTACTTATAAAAAACAACTTTAAGTAAAATGTATCCATGTCCCAATTAAAATATATTTAAAATCAGATTTGTGTGACAGTAAATTTGAGATATAAAAAGACAAAAATCTGACACATTTCTGAAATTTCTCATTAAAATTTTAAATGGAAGTACTATTATCGCTAAATAGCATTGTGGGATTATAAAAAAAATACATGCAGAAATGTAATAGCGTGAATAAATATATATGTTTATATTTCAGTATGGTAAAATATTCTTGTGAACGCCAGAAGAGTAAGATGTCCGTATTACTTTTTTTTCTGATGCCAATATGAATGTATGCAGATTAATTTTCTGTTTATCAAAGAAAATGAGTGTCGTCCAACTTATTTGTCTTTCCAGATGTATTTATGAAAAATGGGTGCATTTATTTATTTATTTATTTTTTATTTATTTTTATTTTTTTTATGACAAGGTGTTAAAGGTGGATGTGGACATAGTTTTACTTATCTATGGATTTATTATATTTTAATTATCGTTCTTTAGATTCATACTAAAGTTTGAATTTTTTTTATAGCTTCTTATTCATTTTGCTGTCAGTATTCGTTTTTGCTACTATGTGAAATGTCAAGCATCCGTGTAATTTCGAAATATTTCTCGGGTTGTCCGTTGACTTTTCTATACTTAATGTAGTTTCAATCTGTATATATATATATATATATATATATATATAAGTCTTATAAAGTTTTATTTTTTGAGCAAACCAATGTTATTGTAAGTTACACGTTTGTTTGTTTTGATATTGGAGAAAATTTGCCAATTGCCCCACATTCAGATCTTTTATAAACTGATTGAATGTTATCTAAAACTCCTCAAAAAGTTATTTCTGAATGGTGAATAATGTATCTATAACCACCAATAACAGGACGTGGAACTGAAATAACTACAAAGTTCCTGTTTATTTCCCACTGCGTAAACTAAACAAGGTACACATTAAAAAATATGTTTAAAAAATACATATTTGCAATTTTTGAAAACTATTGTTAAAACTGCCGTTTTAAATTTCAGTTTCATGTACTTTATTCTACCAAAAAGATTTGTGAATTTTATTATCATTGTTATTTTAATTGTGGTTATTTTGTGTCGTTTCTAACACTTTACACATGTTTATATTAACATCTGTTTATGTATCAATACAAAAACCCTTAACAGGTTAAACTTTTGTGGCACAGAACTGTACTTTATGGCTTCAAGAATTTAAAATAAGAATCATAAAAACAATTATATCAATTTTTCAGATCTTTGCTATCTAATTTATCTTTGCTATTGATAAAACATGCATAGATTTTCTTATTTGAATTTTCATTTTTCTTCTGTTTATATTTACAGCGTAAACAATATTTTCAACATACATATGTATACATATAACATTTACTCACTGATACCTTTTCATTCACATCTCTTATAATATTAAAATGTGTATTTTAAAAGAAATGATATAGAAATTCTCGTAACGCAGTGGTGTTACAATAAATGATATGTTTTTCAATTATTTTATTTTGTATATTAAATTATTTTTGTACATTGAAAAATTGCATTTAATTATCAAATACGCTGTCAAATGTATCGCATTCATTCAGCTTATATTATATACTGAAATATATTTATTTAAGTGAATTATTTTATATTTTGTGTTATGTATTCCTTTCAGCACACTATCTGTTTCCATAAATTTTTATTGATTTGGATAAGATGGCATATGGTATTTATGAATTTTAGATATGGATATTTTAATTATTATAATTTTTGTAAAATATTTCATTTATTTACTGTATTGTATAAACTTAACTTTAAAAAATCTTAATATATTACAACTTAACATTTTGTAATATATATATATATATATATATATATATATATATATATATATATACATACTAGAAATTTAATTAGAAACTAATTTATCAATTATTTAATTTAATTTAATTTATTTATTTACGTACTGCAAAAAGCTTTTTTATAAACATATTATTTTTAAATCATAACGTGTTTTCCTAAAAAATAAATTAATACTACTTTTTTAAATAAGTTATTATGGGTTTAAATAAAGAATATATGTATTTATTCATATTTGATATATTTCATGAATTTCAATTCCGTTCGCAGGATTTGTCTATCCATAGGTTAAGTGATTTACCACCCAGTCATCGTTGTTTTAAACCAATTACAAATATTTGCATATAATTGTGACATTAACATTTATGTAAAAGTAAAGAAGATTGTTTGTTGCAGTCACTTATTTAAATAAAACCAATTCTGAAATTTACAATGTAAATTCAGTGATTATTTTTGATAATCAATTATAATACAAAATACATGAAAAAAAAAAAAAAACTCAACTAATATATATATTAAAGAAATATATATATATATTTTTTTTAAGTGTAAGTTTATTTTCCCTAAATATCCAGTAGATGGAGAGAAAACGCCGGTTTGAAATTGAATATTTCAGATGGAAACGAAGTCTTTATTCAACCGCGAACATGGAAACTGGATTAACAGTAACCGTCAGTCTTCTCAGTCAAATGAAATGAATATCTTATAATAATTAAAAGAAAAAAAAAAACGAGAAAAATTATTACACCATTACCCCTGTTCCCTTAAATTCATAATATACCATTTCAGATCTCACAATGTACTGCATGCAGATATGTAAAAAATTCAGTATACGATCAGACAAAACATAAAAGACTATTTAGAAAAAAAAAATCAGATCTCATATTTTATGAGATATTAAATGTCGAAAAAATTAATTTTGTTTGATCTTAATTTAGCTGAATATATAGTGTATTACTTTAATTTTATTTTTAGATGGCACATTAAGTTATTCATAGTTAATATTTTTCATTTTCTTTAAAGAATTTTGTGAAATTTATTAATTAAAAATTGATGTACACCATTTATTTTGATATAGCTTACAATACATAATTAATACAGGTGATTATTATTATTATTATAAGGTTCATATAGTTTTGAAGTCTATTTGCTTAATATATTGAAAAGTAATTAAAAGTAATAATAGACTAAATTGTAGTCACTTGATGAAAATTATAATTTTGGTTTCAAGCTATTATACTGCTAATATAATAATAATTCTAAATACAATTAAAATTTATAAGTCAACGATGTAGATGTTTAGATATTATAAAATCTAATAATGGTGTGAAAAATATTATGTTCTAAAAATAGAAATAATACCAATGATAAAGAAAAACCTTACTTAATGAATTGACACTTAATGTTATCAATACGTAAAGCCATTCTTCAACAAATTAATAAATTAAGTTGTTTTTTTTCAATTCATTAATATTTCTTATAATTGATATTTTTCTTTGTAAAAACCGTGCATAATTTTTCTTATACCTATATTAAATACGTATATCATTTCTCAAGAAAATAAACGTATTCATACAAATTACTGATATTTTTGAAATTACGAAATCGTAAAGGAGTTAAATTTATAAATAACTGTCGAAAAGTTAAATATTTTTCAAATTATTAGTAAAAAATTATATCCTATAAATTAGTTAAAGGATTCATTAAAAAAAGAAAGAAAAAAAAAAAAAGAAAAAAAAAACATAAAAATAAATAAGAAAAATGTGGTGGCTCTCCAGGAAAACCTTGTACACGCACTTTAAGAGACTTAGAATTTACAACTGATAAAAGAAAAAAAAATCCCCCATATATTTTACTGAGAGGGTCTCATGGGGAAGATAAATGTTACATACATTTTCAGTTTTATTCAATTATTTCTGTATCTTTTAGTTGTACTACTTTTTTCTTCTTTCTTTCATTTTTACTTTCTTCTGTATATATCAGAAAAAAGTCTTGGATTCGTGATTTTTTTGTTCCTTTCCTATCTCCTGTTTATGTGTTATATTAACATAAAAAAAAAAAAAAAATCAATAAAAATAGCGAAAAAGTGTGTGTCGGAAACATATTGTTTGTCCTCTTCTAAACATTTTTGAAAGCATAAAACGTTTGTGATTAGTACACAACGAGTTCTTTTCTAACAACAAATAATAAAGTGCTTTTATATTCTTTTTTTAGGAAATTAACTTTCATATATATATTTTTAATTTTTTAAAGCTATGTATATCGACAAATATAGTTCTAAATGTGAATTATATGTATATACATATGTATAATATAAAACGTTAAAAAAAATGTAGGTAAAACAGTTGAAAATGAAACCAGAATGAAAATATTTATTAATTTAAAAAAATGTTGGGAACTGTTAAGAATACTCAGACGTGGCCAAATTCCTTAAATCATAATACTGAATTATCCTGAGGATTATTCAGTATTCTATAAATTATATTAGTAAATGCAGTTACCTGAACAAGGCAGTTTCCACTGTACACCGTGTATTGGAAATGTCTTCCCTTTGAATGTGTCACTAAGTACTCTTGAATACGGGTGTCAATAATTTCTCGTGAAGCTTTCACTCATTCATTATTACGGTTGAAGTTCTGCCTGCCCTAGAAATTTGACGACGACCCTGGGGGCACTACCCCTAGGGGTATCATACCACTTATAGTTTTAACATTGTACCAAACCAAGAACAAGTTAAGCGGTACAACGTAATGCTAAAAAAATCAGCCTGCAACTAGGCCAATTGCGGTCGGGAGGAGAAACAGCAGGCAACGGCAACCGATTACGCAAACATTATAAGTGCACACAAAAAAAAAATATATATATATATACAGTGAAACTCAATATTTACATTCCTGGACAGGTTAGAGAAAACTTCAAATGTAAATTTCCATGTACTTGTGTTCTCCGGAAGTCTAATAATAGTGTTTTATTTTTTTCCCCTAAAGGTATTTCCAATATGAAAAAAAAAAAAAACATAATTATTTGACAATTGTTTTCCCAAAATAGGGTAAATTCGGGCGGGTATTATTACATAAATAAAATACTCATATATGATAGGCGTGTGTAAGATTTATATCCCTCTTATTTACTTCTCAAAATATTATAGAATTAAAGTTTGAATTAATATGACAACTGCAGCATAGATATAGGTAAGTAAAGTTTCGCTTACCTGTAAATTATCTTACTGATAATTTTTTATCTTACACTGAGTTGAAATCTAGAAATATTTTGTCACAATTATTCACTAGTAATTTGAGACTGAGTAAGAAAATTAATCTTAAATATGATTTTATCTTTTGGATTATTTTATTAAAAGTTTGGTTTTAGAGAGCGAGCCAAAAGCTCGTTCTTCTTGTTCGAACCTCGTACACATACACTAATAAAATCTTTTTACAGAAGCGAAAGATACAAGAGAGAATACATGTACTTGGAGAAAACCGCAGTGTGTGACAAATATGCGGAACAATTAAGTTTGCAACATCTACATTCATACGCATACTGAAAACTTTCAAATTGAAAGTTCTTGATTAGTTATTAAATAATGAATTTTGGAGTCTATAATATTCTAAAAGGTATTTTACCCATAAGCGTTTTGATGGTTATTCTGTACATGTTTCGGAGACTACTGAATACTGGATTTTACAATGCTAATTATTTTCGTTTTGAAAATTGTAATCGAAGTTATCCTATTATATTTTAAAAATGATATTTTATATATGAAAGATTGAAATTAAAGAATGAACTTGATTTACGTATACTGGATTTTTTGCTGTTTACGGATGTATTTTTACATATTTTTATTAACAAAATGTATGGATTACAAAATATTTTTAATTAGAAGTTCAAATTAAACCTGAATTTAGTATGTTAGGTACTTTTAGATTAATCTAAAAACAATCATGTTAAATTTTTTTTCTATATTAATTTAGTTTCTTCATTTGATAATAAATTTAAATTAATTATACATATTT